>OZ026617.1:98247488-98847488 GCA_964020975.1 Hermodice carunculata
AGTCAGAAAAGAATGAAAGTCATTTATATTTAAGTAAAAAAAAAATGCAATGAAAATATAATAATTATTAACCAGATATCAAGCACAATTAAGCAAGCTTGTAACTGTTGTAGGCCGCTACTTGCTACCGATAGGCCCTGGTAGTTTAACGTACAAGACAACAAGCTGGCCTAAAATGTCTGAAAGGTGAACATTAAAACAGAATAAAGCCAAAAGATAAAATTAAGTAGCAAAACAGGCAAGTCTAAAATCTCTAAAATTATTGAAGCCAAATTTTGAAACCATCTTGGGATATTTACAGCAAAACTGGTAGAAATGTTTCATGAAAAGTACATCTTCGAATCCTCTTGATTCAAGTTTTCTGCAAATAAATTGGTTCTAGATGCAAAATCCTAAAATTTAGAACAAATACTACCAAATCTCAAAATCTGGGACAAAAACCTATTATATGCAATAGTTTCCGAAATATTAATGTCCGGGAGAGGACAATTAATTACTTTAAAATTAAACTGTTTTGGCTTTAATACAAAACCTGTCATTAGTGACCTGAATATCCAAGTGCAAAACCACATCTCTGAAACCATCCGAATTGTCACCCTCCGAAGGTATATCTTTTGGGTAATTGTTTGAGCAATTTCAATGAAATTTTGTACATTTACACATTGCAATGTCATCAACATATCTTGCATTGTTTGATAATTTTGTACCCATTTGAAAGTCCTTTTCATCAATTTATCCATATACTTAAATTCAAGCCAGGTTAAATATAAAGCTGTCAGTAAAGGGGAGCGGTTGCTACCCATTGGAATGACTTTTATTTATTGAGAAACTAATGGTCCGCATTGAACAAAAGTATTATCCAAAAGAAATTTTATAGCACCTATCAATGTTTCAATAGTGTAAGATTTAACGTCACTTTTTTAATACTTATTGTGTGACCAATATGCTTCCTTTGTCTATGAATTAATATTTATGTATGGTTTACCATTATGTTTAAACATTTTGCTAATTAATTCTGAAAGTGAACATTTGACTTCATCTATGGGTAGATTTGTGTACAGTGTAGAAAAGTCAAAACATTTGATATTTTTTGCTTTTACACCTTTAATTTTAAATACAAACCCGGAAGAATTGCTAATACTCCAAAAACAATTTATTTCACAGTTTCTAGAAATTGCATTTCAGTATTTACGAAAATGATTTCTAATTGCAGTCAAACACAATGTTATTTCTTTTGATAATTGTTTTGTTTTACATTTTGAAGCACCGGCTATGAATCTGGATTTAAAAGAGTTTTTATGTGATTTGGGTATCCAAAACAAAAAATGAAATAGAGGTGTCCTCTTCAGAAATTTTGATATTAAAATTCCTTTTCATCTCATCTTTATGTGTATCTATCAAATTATCAATGGATTGTTTGTGTAATTTCTATACGTCATTTCCTCTTATGTCTGAAATATTGTTTATACCAAGTCCATTTTTCAAGACATCCAGATAATTTTTTTTGTAAATGATCCCAAAACTGTTACCTGCCTTATCTACGTTAGTGACTACAATCTTTCTTGTAGTTCTTTGACTGCTTTTCAAACTTTAGGCTGTTTTATATTAACCGTATCGAAATTCTTAAGGTGGGATTTGAAACGATAAATTCTATTTCTAAAGACTCTTTTCAAGTTTGATAACCATGCTTCAAATTTCTGAAATTCGATTTTTTCTTTCTTTGTCCATTTCATACGGTAGGAATCAAATACATCACATGTATCCTGAAAAATACTTTCAATGTTCCACTCCGGACATATCCGAAATTTCGTACTTTTTTTCATCATTTCTTTCAAACTTGAATTTTGAAATTGATCCAAATTATCTGTAAATACATGTTTATGGTATGCATCAACAAAATTTGAATATTTACTGTTAGACGTGCAGTCACAATTTTGATTCGCTGCGATATCCACAGGAGTAATTAAAGCCAGAAATTTCTTGTAATTCATAATACTTTGACCAATTTTGTTGCCATATTTATAGGGAATTATGCGGGGATCGTTTATTTTACACTCCTTTACACTCCTTGGAAATCATGATACGAACAAATTTCAATTTGAAAAGGGACTGAATGTTCAATGAATCAATAATTTTGTGTTTGAAAGGAATGCTGCAAAACGTTGGATCTAATTTTTTCTTATTAGAATCTGGTTTCCGAATAGTTGTTGTGTAAGCATACATAATTTCACAACAGTTTTGCAGAAATGTGTGTTCTAAATCTGTAAGACCCAAATATTCATTGATTCTTGTTATGTATCGCGATGATAGTGCTGTATGTAATTGATCAATGCCATTGGAGAAAGCCTGTATTAAATTGTGGACAATGTCTTTTGTATCCACCTTCCTAAATTTCCTGTTTTTCTGTAATTTTCTTTGCCCTTGACTTCTTTTTCTTTGAATATCAGCCTGACAATTATGAAAATATGTGTGACTGCTGTCAAGAGTTGCAAAGTCTCAATTCCTAACATCACCGAGCCCTAAAAATTCTGTCATTGAGTCCATAAGGAAAAGCTGAATTAAGTGTTTGTCTATCTATCTATCTATCTATCTATCTATCTATCTATCTATCTATCTATCTATCTATCTATCTATCTATCTATCTATCTATCTATCTATCTATCTATCTATCTATCTATCTATCTATCTATCTATCTATCTATCTATCTATCTATCTATCTATCTATCTATCTATCTATCTATCTGTCTGTCTATCTATCTATCTGACTGTCTGTCTGTCTGTCTGCCTGCCTGCGTGCCTGCCTGTCTCTCTGTTTATCTATCTATCTATCTATCTATCTATCTATCTATCTATCTATCCATCCATCCATCTATCTCTCTATCTATCTGTCCATCTGTCTGTCTGTCTATCTAAGTTTGTGTTGGTCGGTCTGTCTGTTTGTCTGTCCGTTCATTAACTCAATCACTTTATTATGCTTGGGACGGTTTGGTTGGCCCCTCTGACACTGCCTATAATATCGCGATTTTTAATCTATAACAGTTTGTCCTGTTTCCATATGCGTAAATGGAAAATCCATGTAATCACGATTCTATTTTTTTTCCTCAATTGAACTATATTAATGAAAGCAGGTGACAGTAAAATGGAAGAAACGCTGAATCGTTTCGTACTTTAACAACCGATGAATTATTACGAACAATGACGTTTTTAAAATACATAGAGCAAGGTCGGAGAGCAACGGGAACGTCTGAATACGTCCCTGTTATGTCTGCTATAGTGCACATTTCCGTGTGATGGCAATACAAAATAAGATTGCACTCAACCAAGTTAATGAGTCAGAGGTGATATGCCTCAATGGTTTTGTTGTGACACATATGGCAATATATATATATATAACAAAAGGATGTATACTAGCGGATAGTTTCTTTTCACACCTTTAATTTTACAGTTACGAGTGGAAATATTAGCCAAAATGCTCTTCATTCACGTCCCAAATAACGTGAAAGTTTCTCATGGGAAAAGAGACAACCGAAATGGGATACCTCTAACTGGAATAGATCCAACTCCTCTTCACAAGCGACGGTCCTGTAGCGACGCTGTATGGTCAAGCGAGGCTATAACAACACGATGGCGGCTTTTTGCCGCAGTTTTGGATAGGATTTTCTTCCTAATCTACCTCATTGCTATAATTCTCTCTATGGTATTTGTATTCCCCAGGTAGTTTTGCAAAACGTTACTGCCATTTGCATGGTATTTTACTTGTATACATGTATAAGACGAATCATCAATTTTTCATAAATTGTACCTGGCACAATATTCAAGTTGTCCCGGTTTTAGTGTGGCCATGGAGCTATTGTCGTATTTCCATGCCATGGCAAATCCTGGCGAAACAACACACATTAATAGTCTGAGACGGGATGACTCAAAATTTGAATGTCAGTAGGTTATTGTTTGAGAAATTGTCCAAGTTGACCGACAAGTGAAGGGTCAATTTCTGCTTTTCAATGCAGTTTGCTGTTGCCGGGCTGTTTTCAAGGCAATATATGAAAAGCAGCAAGAGTCGAGCCGCATTTGTCTATAAAGGAAGGACAACATGAACGTTATGGATTGTTTATTTATATATTTATTTACTTTTTCTTTTTTTTTTGATAATCCACTAAATGCCTTATGGAGATTCATTTCTCCAAAACTTAAATACAGACAGACTTTGGACAGGACGGACGGCGAGAATTTGTATCATATAGGGTGTTTTTGATGCAGCATATTTTAATGTCAATAGAAACATTATATTGCACTTCCCTTAACAATTGGAGATTTATCAATTGATTCAACTAAGATTGTCTGCTATTTCTTATGATTTAAACATCTAGGTCAAAAGAAACATGTGCATGCGTGCATGGACAAACCATTCATCGCTCAGCGGTTCACAGTAATGAATATGTCACCCTCTGTATCTTGCTTCATACGAGGACTGATTTTGTCATATTCAAGTTTCTTATCAACTGTTGTTTTTATCCATAATTATATAAGTACAAACACTTTATATAATATATTGACCATACACTCGTAATTCATGATAGTTATAAAATATCATATGACAACGTTAAGAAAGCATGTCTGTATACTTTAACCCTATCTACAAAGACTGCTTTCACGAAGTTCATCTCATAAGATGTTGATCCCCCCCCCCCCCAGCGGAGATTAAAAGCAAGTAAAGGAGTACCTGAGAAGTATCATGGCCCTCTTTGGGTCTGTTTGTCTGTTTAAGGACCACACTTTAATGCAGTCGTCAATTATTTACTAAAAACGGGATTCTTGAAACAGGAAAATCTCTCCGGATGCTGCCATGTGCTCATAAGGGTTATGCATACGTTCAGTTCCCATAAAAAAAAAAAAAAACTTTCGATTCATAAAAAATCTTCTTTTACTCTTGTAAACGTACCTCTCCCATGAGCCGAAAGAACATTCGAGCTGTGCACAGTAAGTTATGTTTTGTTCTCTGATCGTTCTGAGGACAGACACTTCACGTAATGCACGTTGTGTTCAGTGTGTTCAGACTTTAAAAGAATCAAACACAAATTCTTTGCAACTGGTTGAATCATAGCAGCATAGTTTGATTGGAGAGTGTTTTCCCATATTCCCTTTTGTAAATTCGACTTTTTAATCTTTTTCTATAAAGCACCTTACTACTGATTGAAATAAAATTGTGTGCCCCGTGTTACCTTAATCATTAATTCAATGTTACATTAATGCATGGTAAGTGTATACAGCAAAATACTTTAATTATGCAATTAATCACCAACATTGGCACCAAGCTTGGAAAAATTATTTCATATTAATTAGATATTTTTATGACTGGTTTATTTTAAAATATGGCATAATAATGCAGTTGTTTGTATGTGATTAAAAATATGATGCCCAGTGTCCTTTATAGAATAGAGATTACTAGATATGTAAGTACATATTTTGAAAATGTTGCTCAAAAATCCTATTGTTTGGCCTTTTAATGCCTTTACGTGTATTATGGCAATATGTAAAATACAGATCCTTGTCTTTTAAGCTGTTTGTCATCATAAATTTTCTCCTTATGCCGTTGTCCGGTAGCCTGCACTTCTCTTGAAACAATTTTAAATGTTGAATTTATGTAATATTTTAATTGAAGTCCCAAATACAAATAGTATCAAAATGTTTTTTTTTTTATTCATAAACAACTTTCATGCCATACCTGTGCCAAAATAATATGGGTTAAGCGTGTCCATACGCATATTCTACCAATGTAAATATAGTGTTGTCCATATTTGTCATGAGCAATTAATGCAAAATTTAATCTATATGACATCAATATGAAATGGCCTTGATAAGCTCTGTACGTAACCATGCCTTGCAACTTTTTCCTTATATGCTGGGGATAATTAAATTCCTGTGTTTTAAAGACAGGATGAAATTCCATCATATAATAACAAGTAAATATACGACATGTCAGAGATATTCTTCTGCATGGTTCCAGTACCTGCTTCCTGTGTCACATAAAAATTTCAACCAATAAATGGAGCATGTTTTTTTACCCCTGTGGTCGCTCCATCTACAATAGGAGAATAGGGGGAGGGAGTGGGGGCAAGTAGCCGCGGGAATACCTGCAGCGCCACCTACCGGATATATGCTGCATTGCCAAGACTGAACATAAATGCCGATGAGATCGGTTGGGTGGATTAATGTCTGAGTAGACTTCCTCATGGAAGTATTAAGAAAACCAAGGGTCGTGAAATAGCTGTTCTCGCAGAAGTGATTTCGAGCATGAGAGCGACAGGAAGTACGGACACAACATCAGTTAGTCAGTGATGTCTCCCTGCCATTCTGTGAGAATGGGTTTATAGAGGTTTTCTACTTTTGCTGAGTTTTTATTATCATGTTAACATTTGCATCTTTTCAATTTATTATCTCGATTGCGCACTTTATACTTTCTCTTGCAAATACTCAACAGCCATTTGATGAAGCAAGTGTGGTATTGTAGCCCCACCTTTCTAACGTGTAGTTTTAGGACAGGTAAGATACCAAAAATATTTTGGGTTAACTTCTCACCAAGGCTCATAGACTCAAAAGTGTGAATGAATGCGTTTAAAAGTCCATGTTTCTGAAAAGGAAATTGTCAAGTTTAAAAATTTAAGATATTTTTATAATCTCGATTTTTGTGGAATAAACAAAATCTTTTGTGAAAATGTTAAATGGCAGACCCTTACGCAAATGTATATATAGCTCTTTAGGTTTATTCAATCTCAAACTTTTGTCACCCAAATAATGAATTCTGGTTATGCTCAAAAAATAGACCTTTTGTATCTTGCTTTGTTTTCCAAATATGATATGCCAAAGAATGGACGGACCCCAAAATATGGAAACCTCATTTTTGGCTTTTCATAATTACAAAATGGACACCGAAGAAAAAATACACGACACCTTTTTTTGAGCTGCATAGGCACACATAAAAACAAACGTGAATGTGTATTTGACAATTAGATGACCAGTTTACAGCTATGGCCAAATTTAAAATCTTTGGGCTGCATTCATTCTAAAAATACATGCTTTTACATGTTTACATTAATATTTGCACCACATGTACTTGATAGGTAGTAGCTACTGAAACTTTGCTTTCGTGTCTTACCTGTCGTTACAGGTGTGACTTTCTTTAATTTGAAGCAATACATGGTAGTGGACAATTACGTCTATTTTAAGCAGACAGCAGCGTTGTAAAATTTCTATCGTGCACAATTATATTGAATTTTAAACAGAAAACTCAGATTTTACTGAACTAAACACTTTTCTGTTGCATATTAATTTATCTTTCAAAAGTGAAGGTGTCCGGTCGGAACTTATCCAAAATTCTCTAAGTGTTTTCTTACCCTTCAATATATTTTTTCACTAGTTGTAATTAATTTTTTAAATATAATTGCTCAAAACCGAAAGAGGAATTTATTAAATGACGCAATTTGCTCACTCTTGAGATAACGCAAAGGAAAGAAACAACAATTAATGACGATGAATTTTTAAATAATATACATGTATATGTTTTCGGATGAATGCACGACGATTTGTACTCCTGGTGATTTTGGGTTAATTTGGTTCTTCATGGAAACAAAAACATCAAATTTTCTGTTAGGTTTTTTCACTTTTTTATTCTCTTTGGCCAACTTTTCAAAGCACAATCGTTAAAATTTACAACAAAAACATCAAATTTTCTGTTAGTTTTTTTACTTTTTTTATTCTCTTTGGCCAACTTTTCAAAGCACAATCGTTAAAATTTACAACACATAAAACGTAAAAAAGTGAGAATGTTCCAACACTAAAAATCAAGTCCACGGAAGTTTATCTGTATTATGTTTGTTACAAATCAGACATTGATGCGGATGCAACATTTGAATGTTACTTCATGTCATGTGTATTTTCATACTTTTGAGGATTAAAATTATTCCACTTTTACTTTTGTAGTTGTTTGTGTGTGGGTGGGTGGGGTGAATATTGGTTACTTCTTTAATGGAATCCTTGCCCTTGTTACGCCTTACAGTGTATCAAGGTTCAGGTTACATTATGTTTGTCCTTGCTGGGACTTTGAAGAAATTTTTTTGTCTCGTTGACTTTAATTGACCATATGTATACCTTGTATCTTGCTGGAGAAGCTACCCTCTTACCCAAGGAAGCTTATCAAACCACATTTATCAACCGCAAATGGTACTCGTCTATTGGTAAAAGGGAATAGAAGGGTATGTTTTAAATGTTGCAGAGAACAAATGTCTCAGTTATGCAAAGCAGCTATGCAGACCAATATATCAGCGAAAACCAAGACCAGGTACTACGTTGCTCTTGCGGAAAATATCCGTTGGCCGCTTCACGGACAGGAACTTATTCCTCGACTCATAAAAGATGACTCCGCAATAATGACAGGGACAAACATAGCGTTAAAAGCGGCAGCCACACTCTTCTATTGGACTAGGGCAAGCTCATATTTATCCGTTATTTCAAGTCAAGAAGGGATTGAAGTCAGAATATTAATCCAAGTTCCGTAAAAATGATCGCATATGCAGACGGGTACACAATTCTGGTTGTACACTTCTCAAGGTTAACTGTAAGGATGGAATGTCACTTTTAAACCAAAGTCCCTTAAACTAACGTTGAACTCTCTTGCTGTCATAATTGCTCAGGTCCTCTAAAACATCTTAAACATTTGTCTCTGCAAAATCAATAGCCAAGCTCGTGATGTGCAATGCATAATAATAATAATAATAATAATAATAATAATAATAATAATAATAATAATAATAATAATAATAATAATAATAAAAATAATAATAATAATAATAATACAATGGCCTACAGACTAGAAGTGTCATCATTTACCATTGAAATCGAAGGGAAAAAAAGCCCTGTGTAAAGATGTATATAGTTATACACTATGAAAATGTCGCATTTGCTCATGTCAGCTGTGTATTTCTGTGTTAAATATATGCCCATGGCTATGGATCTCGAACGTTAAGGCATTTAAAGTCGTTGAAATAGAATTGTATGTTTTCCGATATGCAGTCGGGGGTCTCTGTTAGTCTGGTTTAACACAACATTCGGGGCTTGCATACATTTCTTCTCACCATGTCACGCTATATTAAACATATTGTGATTTATTGCATTTTTTGTAGACTTTGTTAACATTTTTTTCGCGGAATTGTTACGACATGAGGAGGAAAGTGGGGTGTTACCAACAGTGACATTGGCAGTTGGAACAGGGGGCAAGGCGTTATTCCCCTCAAAGCAAATTTGTGCATGCAGACGCCAGCCTGTGTTAATCCTCAAAAACCACACAGTGCTTGAAATACATCAGAGATTCCTTCGTAAATTATGGTGAAAATATTTCTTGACTTTATCCATATTAGACTTCTTTATAGAAAATAAATGAATAAACATATAAACCCCTTACAAAACATTACATTCCTGGTCGAAAACCTGTGTCACTGGACCCCCCTCCCCTCTCTCGGGGGGGGGGGGTGCAACAGTTGGTTTAAACATATTCACAAAAGAAAACAATTGAGAAGGGCAGAGCTGTGTGTGTGAATCCCTATTGCATATAAAGACACAAGCAAAGGACGTAACGCACAGTTGAGATTTGAATAGGCCTATATTTGTTTCCATTATCACTGTACATTAAATATACACGTTTACATATATGTCAAAATGGTCAAGTAATCAATTTTGCTGTCTGGTCAGTCTGGTCGACCAGACAAACGGTCCCGCGTGCGACAATGCTTGAGTTCTCTAGATCGCACACGAGTTTTCATGGTACATTTGGAATGCGGGCCAAAGTTGTCATCAATTGATACTTCGCAGTTTTCATGATTGGCCTATTCTTCCCATTTTAATCTTTTACTCATTTAAGTTGACATGTAGAAGAAGCGTATTAGAATTCCAGCTGTGATTATTGAACTATAATTTTGTTATATGAAGACTTTCCCGGTCAGGGCATGTGAAATAACGTTGAAACGCGGCATATACCACAAATATTCCGTTGCCCGAAAACTATAGCAAATCGACCATAAAAAATGCTTGTACTCAAAAACCGTTATTAATGTTTTTTTTTGGTGGGGGGGGGCGGGGTTAGTTTAGTATCTTGTCGCATACATGTGTCATGTTTATTACAATGTTGAGGCCGGTAAACCATAATCTGGAATAAGTCAGTAGCTGGCTTGAAAACTTTCGTAGATTTTGCTGACACAAGAGTAAGTACCAGCTAACCCTATCCAAACCAAACCAGAGCTGTTAGAACGCGGTGACGGACACATTCTTGAATTCCACTTCGCGAATGACAATTTCGTCGATCTTCAGTTTCTCCCAAATCAAACTTCGTCAACAATTAAGATAGTCGAAGATATGGACAGACGAATGATCAATGATGTCGAACACAATTTAAGTCGAAAAGTGCTAATTATTTTAATCACATTCTGTACAATAGTTCAACAAGTGTCTGCATAACTGCTAGACAACTGGGCTACTGAACGGTACCAACTCAAACTGTTTTTTGTAGACCCCAGTGCTTCCTTTTTCCATGAGCTGCGCATCAGCTAATCCCAGCAATAAAAATGGCAAAATAATATACCTCTATTATTATTATTATTATT
The DNA here is from genome assembly GCA_964020975.1 of Hermodice carunculata. NCBI lineage: Eukaryota > Metazoa > Annelida > Polychaeta > Eunicida > Amphinomidae > Hermodice > Hermodice carunculata. Next base: position 98,258,139 of record OZ026617.1, read on the forward strand.
ATTATTATTATTATTATTATTATTATTATTATTATTATTATTATTATTATTATTATTATTATTATTATTATTATTATTATTATACGTCCGCGAACGGAGAAATCTGGTTTATTGTTTTGTTAATCAATTATCACACCGATCGTGGCAAACAGGAATAATTGAAATATGCTGATCACTTTTTCAGCATGGCGGAAAGCTGCGTGCTTCGATTGAAGACGCGTCTGCTACCTACCGTTCCTCGACAAAACACCCTCCCCCCCCCAAAAAAAGGTCTCGTGTAAGCATGAATGACAGCAAAAAAAAAAAAAGAAATTAAAAAATGGGGAACTTTTAAAGAATCTCCGACTAAATTCTGAAATAAAATAAATTTGCATTAGCCTATAATAACTTTTCTGCCAATGTCCCATTCGACCATATGTAATTTCGACCATGTTTTTTGCCTCCACTGATTTATCGACGAAGTTGGTTTCGGCAATGTGGTATTTGACAATCAGTCCTAGACCATTAGAACGCTTTTATTATTCTCGTGGAATCTTCAAAGGGCTTAAGCGACATCAAACGCTCAACGTGTATTAATTGAGGTGATGTTCCCATCCGAATTCATTCGTATTACAACATTTAGAAAGAGAGTAGATCTGCACATGTACAGAGAGAGAACAGTTCCAAGATCGACATCGGTTCCGTATTATTACGCCAAAGGGGCTACGTCCAGTTGATACAGATCGAACCACCAGCTCCAAAATGCCCCCCCCCCGCCCCCCCCCCCCCAATCCGAGGTAAGTGAATGTGTAGTGTAGGCCTATGTTGTTGTTGGCTTTTTTTCTTCTTCTTTTTTTCGAAAAGAGATACTATTTTGCCTAAGCCTCAGCTTATTGTACAGCCTTTTTTTACAGAGATGCGAACCTTTCTTAAAATCAGGAACCATGCCTGAAATCAGAAAAATATTGACCAAGTTTCGGTGTGTTAGTCGAATATTCGACTTTGTGAGTCATTCAGCAAAAGTTCAAAAAAGTTGAATATTCAAACAAAAGTCGAATAAACGAGATTTATCTTGAGTATTTGACTTTTTATGCCATCCAGTGACAGATTGAAAAATGTGATTATACAAGACAGAAGTCGATAAACGAGATTTATATTAAATATTCCACTTTCTTGAAACGAAAAAGTGGAACATTCAATAGAAAAGTCGAAAAAACGAGATTTATCTTGGATATTCGACTTTGTGAGTCATGCAGCAAAAAATGAAAAAGTTATAGATTCAAGATAAAAGCCGTGTATTCAGTTGAATATACAACAGAACAGTCACACAAAATTATTGAAGGTCTCAAAAAGATGTTTACCTTTTAAGATGAAGTAACTCGATATGACCCCGTGGGTTATACACATAGATGTGAGTCATTCCATATGCCTTTATAATTATGCAGCTGAAATATGAAATTGAAAGATTTTCTTTGTGAACTAAAAATGGAAATTTCAAAATGTGTTCAGTCGTTGGGTCCACATGCAATGATTTAATTCCGTACTCCACAAGAATTAGACGGTAGCTTGTATACTATTTTACTTTTTATCCCTTTTTTTTACTTAGATGCATACAATCTGTCATTATATCAACAATCAATATTTTTCCAATGCAGTTAGGTAAATCAATTACACAGGAACCCTGCTCGTTGGGAAATTACCAAGTGCTGTGTGACTAGGTATACAATTATTTACATCAGAGAAAACGGGCAACTTCATGGGTTTGGGGACAACTTGAAAAATTATCTTTGGTTTTCCATTGGCATCTTGCAAATAAAAATTTCTACCCCTGCTTATACATAACAATAAGTCGGCATTGAAAAATATAAAATGAAGAGCATTTACAGGGGACGTTTTTTTGCTAGTCAAAACGTACACTGGTCAAAACGTACCCTGGGTACATTTGAAGGAGGGTACGTTTTGACCAGGGGTAAGTTTTGACATGGAACCATTGCTACTCACTGAAGGCGGTTCTCACGTGCCAACTTCGAGTTAGTTTGTCTATCACCCAGCAGATGTCACCTGTGGGCAGCCATTAAAAAGATGTCATTCTTGCATTTGATGAAAAAATAGATAGTTTAACTCTAGCTTTACCTGAAATAGGTAGCAATAGTCTCTACATTTACATTGTTCGTCGCTGCAAAAAATGTTGACTAGGTGCATATGCCTCGAATTGCACCTTGAAAAGTGTGCAATTTCATTTTTTTCTGACGACAAATGCACCCATCAAGCATGATAATAATAATGATAATAATAATAATAATAATAATAATAATAATAATAATAATAATAATAATAACAACAACAATAATAATAACATTGTTATTATTATTATTATTATTATTATTATTATTATTATTATTATTATTATTATTATTATTATTATTATTATTATTATTATTATAATTATCATTATTATCATCATCATCATCATCATCATTATTATTATTATTACTATTATTATTATTATTATTATTATTATTATTATTATTATTATTATTATTATTATTATTTACCATTAAACTATATGGAGATTTGTGTTTAGCAAAATTTGTGCATTGATGCAGAAATGAAGAACGGTTAATCCTATTCTGAAGAGGGTAGGGAACCCAATCCGCTGGTAATGGTAGTAATTTTGCCTTAGTTTTAGGTAGGGAGAATAAGAACATTTAGAAATAATGGCAGGTACGAAGTGAGGACTTTGAGGGGCCTCTAATACGCAAGGGCGGCACATACAAATGCTCAGTACTCAGAACGAACAATCCTTTATCGAGTCAACAGGTGCCCAACTTCCGTTGAAGTATGTTCATCCGGTTAACCTGTTCAGTACTAGATTAGAGACTGATCAACAGTCTGTTCTTGTTTATCTTGGAGCAATAGGCGAGTTGACACTAGTTTGGAGGGTCTTTTGTAAGCTTTTTGGATCTTGTTTAGTTGTAAAGAAACTTGTCATTTGATTGCAATAGTTCCAAGACACCGGTTTACGTGAAAAGCTTTACGAAACTTTCAGATTGTAGAAAATAGGTTTGCATAATATTATGGGAAACCTGCGAAGAGTTCACGAACACACAGGTTTTAGATTAGTTTGCCTGAAACCCCAAGGTAATACACATAAAATTGCCAGTAAAATACACGTAGTGTCAAATTTCCATAGGATCACAGCGTTCTCGCATTCACTGTTTCATTGCCACATTCGCCAAAATTGTAGACTCTGTGCTCTAGATTGAAATAACGATGTCAGGACTTGACTTTCGTCTTTGTGATACATTAAGACAATGTTGCTGTATTTTTGTGATAAGTGGCATGGTTTCCTCACTTCCAATACCTTCAGCAAGCTGCTCTGCCTGTCTGTATATTGAATGAAATCCGTTATCCACCTTCTCATACACTGCTTTGACATCTTCAATATGTTGCAAGGAAAGGAATTTGTATGAACAAGATATTATTGAAATAAAATTTGTCAAATTGACTTAGAGCACTTGGTGGTCAACATGCAAGTCTTCTTCTCCTTCTCCTTCTCCTTCTCCTTCTCCCTCTCCCTCTCCCTCTTATTCTTCTTCACAATAACTTATGACTGTCACAGTTCCCAGTTGCTATTGTAGCCAGTTGGTCAATACATGTATGTTTTTTTCTGATTTATTGCTATCTATGCTACTGTCATGTTATATTTCCATGGACACTGTTAATGAAAAGTAACAAAATAATCCTTTGCAAACTATATACTTGGCACCATTTTTCACTAACGCAAATTTTAAAACTTTTTGAATTAAAACGATTTGATTACACACACACACAAATGTATATATATATATATATATGTTCTGTCAGTCAATGAAAAGGCACAGCTACATTTGTTTGGTAAAATTTTGCAAGCAGTCAGATCTCTGTTTAAATCCTACATTTTGAAGACCTTGGTGACTCTGGGAGTGAACTAATCCAGGAACCTTGCTTTCACATGCATCACTGCCTCTGGACATGTATTGTCCAATTTTACCCAAGAGGGCCGATAATCTTTTGGGTGTCACCTGTGGGGTGATTTTGAAGCATGGCTTCAATTCCCTATTATGGTGATGCCAGAAACATGAAAAAAAAATAAATAAACAACAACTAAAAATAACAAAAACAAAAACACTTCCATACTTCACAATGCTGCCTTTTGACAAGGTGTAACTGCTACTGTGGCTGGGGCAAGATACAGGCTTGGAGTTCCTATACAGAGGTGACATGTCAAATGGGCTTTTCCATACCGCGATCAGCAGACTGGTAGCTCGTCATCAGCAAACTGGGTCCATAGGTAACAGGTCTTGCCCTGGGCAAGAAAGAGTAACCACAGCATCACAAGACAGGCATATTTGGCTCTTCCATCTGTGAGACAGATTTTGAACTGCCAGTCGCACAGCCAGAGAAACATCTGATAGACAGAACCCGAGAACAAGCTGTTGGACAGTGAGGCAACGTTTGAGGGAGAATCGCCTGAATGCCAGAAGTCCTTTCAGAGGAAATCAATTGACCCCTGCTCACCGTCAAAATCGCCTGGTGTGGCGCTGCCAACATATCCGATGGCACCAACTACAGTGGAAAGGGGTTTCATTCTCTTAAGAATCTCGCTTTTGTTTGGAAATGGTTGATGGGTGGCAACATGTGTGGAGTAGATGTGGAGAGAGGTATGCGGACTGTTACATTTGCCAACCAAACAGATGTGCCGGGCATCTTCAGATATCATAGAACTCACTTAGTGGTGGTGGATGGCACATTGACTAATCAGCTGCATACTGATAATATCCTTTGGCCTCATCTCCTGCAATTTCTTCAGCGACACAAATATATTGTGCTGCTCCAGCAGGACAATGCGCATCCACAATAAACCTGCGCTACCATGGCCTTTTTGCAGGCCAGCAACTTTGATGTTGTGCCATGGCCACCATTTTCTCCGGATATGATTCCCTTCAGGTATTTGTGGGGGCGACATGGCAAACAACTGTCGAGAAGGCCGCCCTACCCCACCACCTGACCAAATATCATCGAGGCCTTATCACAAGAGTGGGACTGCATCTCTCAGTACAGAATTCAGCTTCTCATCCAAAGCATGCATTGCAGATGCCAAACTTGTGTACCTGCTGGCTGTGGCAATGCACCATGTAAAATAGGACTTGTGAAACTAGAGGACACTGAGAGAGCTCTCTCACTTACCCACAATGTGTCATGCATCAATGCATTTGGATATTTCATGATCCAGTGAAACGTTCTGTCCATATATATGATAGAAGGAGTAACTTGTGTGCACTGTGCATATTCAATATATATATATATATATATATATATATATATATATATATATATATATATATATATATATATATATATATATATACAGTAGGACCTTGTTAACCTTTGTACCCCAGTGAACTGCTCAGATTAATGAAGAATCTGCATTACTGAAACACTATTATTTGAAATGAACAATTCTGTTTCAGCAGATGTGTTCAGATTAATGAGACATAGAAATTAATGAGGTCCGTATGAATGAGGTTCCACTGTATATATATATACATATATGTACATATGCATATACATATGTATACATATATATGTATATATATATGTATATACATATATATATATATATATATATATATATATATATATATATATATATATATATATATATATATATATATATATATATATATACAATGTGGGTTCATTTGTTTCTATAAAATTGCGTCTTGTGACAAGCAAAACAGGGCTGTCATACAGTACAAACCCGTCCCTGACCTGTTAATGTACTCTTTCACTTCAGCTAGCTTTCTGTACTCTTGTCGAGAGACCCTCCAAACACATGCAATATATATTAATGTGCGAACCCGGTGTGCAATAGTAACTTCCCGTCCGAGCCCCAGCATTTCTTTGAATTAAAATTAACGCTGCTGGAACTGCTTCCAAATGCATGCCATTGCCAGCTCCGAGTGAACAGATCAAGTACAACAACGTCCACATGACTCACATTTCCTTCACTCTCAAGGTAACTTTGGGACTATTTAGGCTGCATCAGCACCCGAAACTAGTCAATACCTCCAAGACAAAGTGGAACTGCAATCGATGTTTTCCCTCACAAATTGCATCCGTCATATCAGATTCGAATGAATGACCCAAAAGTAATACATCCATTGCATGATGCCACGTGGTTCTGCTGGTTAACTTACATACAACAAGAAACAAATGGATGGTCAGGGGCTACAAAGTAGATTCCTTCTTGCAGGCGAGAAGTGGAAAAACTGCTTTGTAATTGGACTTAACTGTTAGTGTGAACATGAGAACGTCTCAATGAAACCACCAGTCATGAGTCGAGTCCCTGCCAAGAGGAAAAAAAATTTAGCTTACCGGAAGATAATGACTGCTGATTGAAATGCACAGACGTGCGTAGAGCTCTGACCAGTGGACCCCCTAATAAGATTTAGAGTTTGTCTGTACACACAAGATGAAAACAACTTTTTCATTTGAGGACTCTGAATTCATTAACATAGGCTTTTCAGCAAATAGACTTAATTTAAGCCTGCCCATATTAGTTTTATATCCATTGACAAAATGTTGCTCACTCGTGAACAGACGTGGTGATAAACAATGCTACAAATTAAAACGTAAACATGTTCGTGTGCCTGGTCAGTCATAACTGTCCATTCTGTACTATTTTGATCCTCTCAAAGTAAAATACAATAATGTTTTGACAAGGGTGCTGATGTAACGCAATTCAACGTATTATGTGATGTTTTGTGGCATGGGTGGTAGGAACCGCCCAATGGCGAGCTGGAAAAAGTGTTGATCATATCACATAATCGACTTTTAATGTGAAAAGTGTGGATTATGGTCTTTCTTTGCTGTTAACAAGTGAAGATAACACATAATGAACACTTTTCATAAAATATCATTGCTAATTAGTGTCCATGACAAGCACGAATCCAAGAAAAAAGTACACGAAATTAATTCAAAAAATTGATTTCACCTTTCACCTGCAGTAGTTTTCTTGTACCCTACACTCTCTTCATTATAAAAGTGTTGATTGCGGTGAATGAAACAGTTAATGAACACTTCTCACACAATAGCACTGCTTATCAGTGTTCTTGACAAGCATGAATCCAGCAAAAGGAAACTGAATTAATTTCCAAAAGTCGATTGTTTTTTACCTGCAACAGGTTTTTGTAACCTCCACTCTCTTCATTATGACACGTACCCCTTTGAATCATAACTGTTGAGTCTGAATGCCGACTAATTCACTAAAATCTTCCATTGTCGCTTCCACCAACTGGTCTTGCTACTGCAACATTGAGAAGTGCAAAATACATGAACAAGCAGTCAAACTTGACTGTGCATGTGACAACTTACATAAGCAGCAAACTACACAAAAGGTAGAAGAAAAATTTCATGCAAAAAAAAAAAATAGCCTTGTCGGTTCCTACCAGCCATGTTACAAGTCTTTTATAACATGTCAAAATGACCACTATACCATCATAATCAAGATAGTCTTCGTCCTCGTTCATTATGAGCCATAATGGTCATGTGACATGTATAACTTTCACGTGTGACAAAACGTCCAATCGGGCGACAGGTCTCTTCTGTATGCGTGCATGCCCAATAAAACCACATTCTAAGAACTATTCAAATTGACTCAGGGCGCACATGTTGTCAGGTGACACATCCAAACAATAATTTATTTATATTTTGGGTTGTTCCAATATTTGCCATCACTCCCATCCATAAATGGGTGAAAAATTGAATGATTCTATCATGGCATATTCAGAATAAAATTAAACCTGCTAGGGAAAATTTGGGAGTGTGTGTCTAGGAATGTAGGGACATACAATACAGAATGCCATTCACAAAAAATGACATCAAACTAGCAGAATATTTTATAGATAATGATTTACTGGTGCCAAAATCAATCAGCAATACCATACCTATCTTCATATACATTTATAGAATGATACAATTGTGTATTTTCAGATTACGAACTTGAGGGTGCTCACAGTCATAACTTCCTCCAAAGCATAATACTGAGTGATTATGGGGTATTGTGTGACAGTGTGTGACACTGCGTGGTACTGTGTGATACAGTATGGTTTAATACTGTGCAACAGTGTGAGGCTGTGTGGAAGGGCACTTTATACCCGTGTGTAACACTAAGTGACACAGAACACAACATAATGTTTGGTCTGTGCCTGTCAACATAGCATTTTGTTGCATCAAGACATCCACACTGGGACCAAATGCCATACATGGGAAGCGGAATGGAAGTTTACACACAGATTTATCATATTGCAAAAATACACAGACCGTCAATCACGAACATAGGCATGATGATTGATTTCAATCCAATATCTGCCCACCACTTCAACTGATATAGCACAGCAAACTTCAATAAGCCCATATGTAATTTACAACGTGAACAATACACAAAAATTATAACACATAGCATAACATAACATAGCATGACCTTAACAAATACAAATCCGTTCTTAACCACATAAATTACGCAATGTAAATTATCAGTCACACCAGAAATGTAGTTCATCAAATTAGAAGAATGCACCTCCGGCACAATACCAATAATAAATGCATAGAAATCAAAAACTCGTTCCTCAGAAAGGTTTATCATGTACATATGCTACAACATACAGTGCTGCCACCTATCAATTGCATAAGACCGTGTTTGTCCACCAAGTCGCTGTGCAGATAGGGTTTGTCCATGCTCATGTGCCCAGGTGTTTAGCAATTGATTTTCATTCACCCAGCTGTTGTGCCAATGGGATTGGCTGTGCTTATTTGCCCAGCAGTTGTGCCAATAATGTTCTACCCTGTATTTGCCCAGTTATTGTGCCAATAAGGTTTAACCATGCTTTATTTGTCCAGTTGTTGCGGTAGTATAATTTGACTGGGCTATATTAGCCCAGCTGTTGTGCCAAAAGACTTTGGCAGCCATGCATAGTCGCCCATCAGTTGTGCCAATTTGTCCTTTCAGCATTGCCTATTCAGCCAGCAATTGTGCAAATAGAATTTGGCAGTCATGCATATTCGGCCTGCTGTTGTGCCAACTGGGTGCAACCCAGCTAAATTTGCCCAGCAGTTGTGGCAATAAGATTCAGTGTCATGCTTATAAGCCCAGCTGTTGTGCCAACGGGGTTCAGCTATGCTTGCTCTGCCCATTTGTTCCAATCGGGCTTAGCATTTCTGATTTGCCATGCTTTTGTGTCCATAGAATTCGACCATGCCTAATTCGGAACTCCGAACTCAGCAACTATTTATATCTTTACAGACCTTGTATTTTCATGCCTTTTTAGAGATTTGGAGACACTAATGCAACCTGATGGAAATACAAACTTAATAAACTAAGTCAGGTGTATAATATATCAAACTTAAGGTAAGAGCATGAAGATTTTAAAAATACCAGTGACATCACAAATATGCGAATTAGATGTTCGTGTGACCTATTTGTCATACATGCTATTGGTGAATACAAAAGCTTCAAAAATGAAATTTTGATTTTCACTGTTTGATTTTCACAATTTTTCAGATTTTTCAGAGTTATCTGGACTGTTGCACCCCGTTAAGCTGTCCCAACCCTGTCCTTTAAGAATATGTATCATTTATGTAATGTGAGAAATTATAACTTTTACAAATGGAAGATAAAAAAGGTAACATTTGATAAAAGAAAATACCACATTTCAGACAGTCTAATGTTGTGAAATTACAAATCTCATATTCAGTGATGTCCTAGCAAGCTGAAAAAGAAAAAAACAATTTCAAGTCAAACTATTTTCTCACAAGTTTGATCATAATGAGCCATCAAGGCAATCACATTGTCATCACCTGATTTAATATTTAAATTAGTTGGTCACATGACTATGATATGCAAATGAGCTGGGCTCTCTCAGATATACAGGACGACGGTCATCATCACACGTTTTTCCAATATACTGTATTTGTGACACCTAATATTCCAACATGTGCACCAATTCATTTTTGTCGGTTGTAACAAATTATGTTTTATCTAATAGATCACATTAGATACATCATATGTAAATTAGTTAACACATGATGTGACCCAAGAACAAGATGGCTACCACACTTGGCCTACAATCATGTGGCCTTGTATGTCAATCAGCCGGGATTCTATAACCTGGAAAAGTACGAACATGGGAGGTGGTATGAACACCAAAAATAACTCATTTTGATGGTATTCTGTAGACAAAAAAAATATTATTTTCATTCAGAATATGTAAGAAAAGCATATCTGTTTATAAACTTGGCCGTAGATTGTAATATCTTTGAGTGTAATGCCTTTGTTGCATTCACAGTCATGAATATTGACCTGCCTTTGACCAGCTTGATCACCTACTAGTACCATGCACACTGCAACAGCTCATCTGCTGCAGCTTTTACCATTTCATTTCATGTTTTGTTTTTTTTTTACAATAATAATACCTTATTTTGATATAAAAACACATTATGCAAAGTAATTCATTCATCACATAACCAAGACCAAGATGGCTGTCATACTGGCCTGCAATACTGCGGCTGTGCATGTTACTTAGCAGGGAGTCTGCAGCCTGGAAAAATAGGAACGAGTAAATATTCTCAAGATAATATAAAAAAATAGAAATGACTTATTTTGAATATTATGCTGCATAAAATAAACCAATTCCATTACTTTCATTCACAATATGTTAGCAGATCATATTTGTTAATAAATGTGGCACTAAATTCTACTATTTAGAATCATAATGCCCCAGTCAATTCACTGTGTTAAAAAATGTTAACACACCCGTAATTTTTGACAAAACTGAATACCACCTGTAATGTAATATACTATGCATGCTGCAAGGTCTCGTCTACTACAATTTTATCCTTCAGCAGTGTGGCCTGTCCTACATCATTAATAACACTTATTACCAGACATCATCTAACAATTAGACCAATTTGATAATTGCGACATGGGTAATCAGGAGATGACATTTTTAAACATTCAAATACACATGTAAATGGTAAAGATAGAATAATCCCACAAAGCAGTCCTCAGAAACTTTATACAGTAGGACTGCTTCTAAATATCTAATTTTGATAATTAACTTTGCAAGGTGAGTTACCTTAATGATTGAGATGTGTGTGTGTGGGGGGGGGGGATTGAGGTGGGGGGTGGCTGTTAACCAGTGTAATATTCCCTTCCCCAGCCAAGATCCTGAGGGTAATTATTTTCCATGCAAAGAAAAGCTTCAAAGTATGATTTTTTTCCCTGCTTCAACTCTCCCCACACTGACCTACCAGTATAACTGTTCTTTTGTCAATAAATCTCAGTTATTTAGTAGGTTTTCTTTCTTATTCTTGTGGTAAAGAACAAAACATTTACACTGTCAATAAAAGCAGAGGTGTACTGCAAAATCACACTTTACATAAGATTATACATCTCTGTTAAGTTTTTGTAACATTGCTTGCAGTTTTTTTTTGGGGGGGGTATTATTTTTTTGGCAATCCAAGCTGGGATTAACTTGTGGCTCACCCTTAAAACTGTGGCAGAGACAACGGAGACCTGACAGGAAACTGATAGACCACCAAACTCTCTTACAAGCTCTTCAAACAGATCTAGTTGTGAATACCTTTTAGACCTCTGTAGCTCTGCAATGTCACCTTGCTGAATTGGCCAACGTGAAAAGTGATAAATGAATTTACTTTGGCTATATCAATCAAAGGGAAAAATAGAGTCTTCCATTATTCCTTAGTCTTTCTCACACAGTTATATCTCCAAATCAGCTGATAAGATCTATAAATAGGTTTGTCTATTTCAGGAGTCATTATCAATAGGCGTTACCATGGTGTGCTGTCAATTTAGAGAAGTATGTATGAACCATGATGAGGCTTAAGTAGTTCAGTAGACTAGTTTCTTTTTCACTTTTCACAAAACACTCACAAAAAGCCTAAAAGTTACATCAGTGCACATACAGGGCAGTCAGTGAAAATCCCACAAGTGCTGTGACAAATATATACTTTCAGATGTCAAAATTAATAATTTGTCTGTAATCTGGGAAATTATGTTTTAACATTGATGGAAAGATGTGCGATGTATTTTCAAGTCTTCAAGTATTTATTTAATTTGATACTTAAATAAATCATTGATGATTTTAAAATACATGTCAGATTTTTCCCATTTATGTTTAAATCATGATTTCCCAGTCTAAAGACTAATTTTAAATTTGAGAGACCACACAAGTCGCGAAATAAAGCATGTGGTCTCCCAACGTAGGTTTTAATCTTGTACACCACCTGCTCAAAAACTAACTATCATTTTAAATTCCCACCCAAAGCTTACGTTCAAAAATTACTGATGTAGGCCTAAACTTATTAGACCACATTCCATGTTGTAGTCATGTGTTCTACTGGTATAAAAAAAACATTTGCATTTGTAAACTGGTTTTGACAAAGTAGTTACAAATCTTGTACAAACACAGGTGGGTTTTACCTGTGTGCAATGGTGAATTTCTGGGTGAGTAAGTGGTCTTTTTGGAGTCATTTTGGGTTATTTCTGGTCAGGTTTTGATGGTGGTCCACCGAAAGAAGCAAATGTTCACCATCAAGTGTTTTTGCTTAGTGAAAACGGCCACAAAAGGCAGGTGTTCCTCCAAGAGAGTTTTTTTAAGAGGGAATATATTTATGACTACATGGAATACAAGAGTTTGCTTCCTTTTTCTTAAATTTACCACTTTGGCAGTGTTAAACTTCTTGTTCTTCTGCACTGTTTCCATCCCAAGTTCTCTGCATGACTATATCCTGGACGACTGATAAATGATATCACCTTGGAAGATTATACCTTATGCCAAGTGAAAGAATGCCAAAGTAATCGCCTTTGTTTAAAGTACATTACCATTGCATTCCTATTTGGGCCTCAACATTAAGTTTATATATTATCTGCATCCATACAGCTCGGAACGTGAAACAGAAAAAAAATAAAACAAAAATATTGCAAAGTTAAGTTGCAGCAGCAAGCAACTAACAGGATAAAGGCAGCTAATAAAATTTAATTATCTTGAGAAAACAATTTATTTCTGAATGGTGTCACCATTACCCTCAATATAAAATATCAATAATAAGTGGTTGTTGACATTTATGTTGGCCTGATCAGATCATAATTATGTGCTAATAATCACAGGGCACACACGACTTAGTCACATTCACTTAAAAAAGTATTATATTTTATAATCATAAGGCCTGAAATTCAAAAATGTTTGTCACTCATGTTACAACAATATAACCATAAAGGACAATGCAATCTTCACCAATAAGACCATGAAGTCCTTTTAAGTTGCATTTTAACAAGTAAAATATTCCATAAGTATAAACTGTCCTTAAATGTAACAAGATCCATAAGAACTGCTTATCCAGCCAATTGCCTTATCAAATGGTTGAAGTAGCAGCACATGCTCTGAGAAGTGATATTGATAGGACCCATGGTACAATCTGTTGACAACACAAGCATACCAATGTGGCTACTACACATCGTTGTTACTCCACCAGTAATTACAGTACACCACCAGTGATATGCTAAATTTAAATCACAGACCATGTGTATGTGGCCTGCTATGCTGGCTGACTGGGGTCTGTTGATCATGACACCTGTTACTTTATATCTTGTAAAATAAGCAATATTACTAGTCTTGTGGTAAATTTAGTAATTAAATGACAAATTTGATGACAGTTTACGTCAAAAAGTGCCATAAAAATTATTGACTGAAGACCTGACATCAGATAACCAACACACGCCTGGTGGGCGATTATATAGTACCTTGTCATTGAGCTTGACGTCGCCGGTGATCCGTGTCCATTATCACAACTGGAAGATCTGTCGCCCATTTTCAGACTTGTGAACTGACTCAAGGGACTCAGAATCTTTTTTCTCTCCTGATTTTGACATCTTGACGGTTGGGAAGCAGACGGAAGAGGCTGACGCTCTCTGTGACACCGCACAATTTTAATTTTCTTTTCCATTTAGAAAGAAAATAAGGCCCACCCTATACATTTTTGGGGATTTATTTTTTTAAATAAGATATATGAAGACATTTGATACCATTTAAATTGCCTAAGTACTATGTATAGCTGCCAAAATACCGTTGTGACGTCATCATTAATATATTAACGATTTTCATTGGCACGGTCCGTAAAGACATCGACATTATCATAAAAATTGAATACAAGATATATGTAACAGTTATCTATTTAGTCATAGCGACCGAAGCGGGCATTCTGCCAAAACATGTGTGTATATATATTGAAAAAATGTATATTTCTATAGTAAATCAATATACTCCGTTCCATACCGCCCACTTCTATAGTAAATCAATATACTCCGTTCCATACTGCCCAACTTAGCAATCAGGAACTTCCGGTCTTCCGCAGCGAAAAATCCCCTTACAACCGGATGTCCCGCTATATGCAGAGAATGCTTTATTGCATGTTAGTAGGCCTAAAAATCTCTCTCGCTATCCACAACGAATAAAGATATCACACAGAAAAATCATCGAAATATCCCTAGCCACTCTTTGTCTTTATTTTCTGGATAACACCAATAACGACGATCTCGTTTGAGCAATTTTACAGATGCCGTTCGTGTACATGTGCTGTTGAGTCTCGAGCGACCATGGTTTTCCACAATCCCATTGGCACGCCCGCTAGATGGCGAGCTTAACCAGCACTTGGCGCTTGAGCCGAATCGGTCTTCTTCAATGCATGCAAGAAATCGGGGGGGGGGTTTGGTTTTTTTTTTTTTTTTTTTTCTTCTTCTTCTTCTTCTTCTTCTTCTTCTTCTTCTTCTTCTTTTCTTCATCAAGTCATTTACAGGAAAATCATGAAAACCATATATGCTGAAGTAGGCATTTTGCGTCAATTCCTTCCAATCACCCTACCAGCACTGTGACTAAAAAGGCAGGATAAAGCGTTTGTTCGATGAAATAAAAGACCGCACGACGAAGACCATCGATCAACATAATCGTGTGCGCTGTTCATAATGCAAATCCAGCACATTCAATGAATTTGACTCTTCCTGCGGCTCATGTCCACAGGTTTTGTGCACTAGTATGGTAGGTGTTGGATGTTTCCTTGCAAAACATAATGATGGACGGCGAAAATAAACTTGTTGCCTCACGTTTTATCTCCCTGTTTCCGAAAGTTCTTCGGAGAAGAGCAAACCTGTTTATTTGTTTTAATTGCTCGGCAGTTGTAGGGAATGGAAGTACTTTTTGGTTATTGTCGGCAGCCCGAATTAAGTACCATATTTGGATCCCTTTTACGTCAAATGAGTGTCCAAATATGGTTATTATTGTTAAATTTGACTGATTTACACGGCGGAAATATTAACACACCTCAAATTTAGCCAGTCGGAGGAGAATATCTGAGTATACCAAAACAGAACAGACTTTGTTCTTGCTCACGGTACCAGCCATTCCAGACAGTTGCAATCTAACATGAAGCAACGCGTCGTTTTAAATGGTCATTCCTCTAGCTGGGGAACTATAAGCGCTGGAGTGCCTCAAGGATCTGTATTAGGTCCCTTACTCTTTTTTATTTATAGTATTGATATAGTCAACGTTGTAAATTCAGAAGTCATATTCTTTGAGGATGATACGTCTGCTTATCTTACTATTGAAGATCATGTTCATGCTGCTACTGTCATGAACGATGATCTTGCATCCCTGGATGAATGATCTAGGGAATGCCTTATATCCTTTAATGCTCTCAAAACAGACTCCATGCTCGTATCTCTAAAAAGAAAGAAATCCCCCTGATCACCCTCCATTGATTTTCCAAGGTCACCAATTAGAGAATGTTTTAGAACACAAGCATCTGGGTCTTGCTTTAAGATCAGATCTAAAATGGAATGAGCATGTTAAACAAATTGCATCTAAAGCCTGAAAACAGGTAAACATTCTGAAAACTCTACAGTATCGTCTGGATCGTGACACATTAGAAACGATTTATACCTCCTTTATTCGACCTATTTTAGAGTACGGAAATGTGGTCCGGGATGGCTGCACGCAGGATGACGCAAAACTTTTGGAAGACATTCAACTGACTGCGGCCCGCATCGTGACGATAGCAATGAAAACCACCCTTATAGAAAAGCTATACGAAGAAATTAGCTGGGAGACCCTATCCAAACGAAAAGAAAGATCCAGACAAATCATGATGTATAAAATAGTTCATAAATTAAGCCCTACCTATTTGCACTCTCTTCTTCCCAATACTCCAACAATCCAGCGTAATAACAGGGCACAACTCGAGCAAAGTAGACGCTCAGAATTACCTTCTTTCATTTGTAGAACAATCTTATTCGAAAACTCCTTTTTTCCTTCTGCTGTCACGTTGTGGAACCTTCTTCCGTTGGAAACTAGAAATTTTCCAACTTTGCCCCCAATTTAAGAAGAAAATTTCCACTCCCAGACAGTTTTCTGCTATATTTCCCGAACTTCTTAATGTAGGCAAAAGATATCTGTCTATTTTACATTCTCGTCTGCTTATGGGCCGCAGTCAATAGATTGAACATCTTTTTAAGATTGGTGTAAAAGATTCAGCAGCTTGTTCATGTGGCGCCACCACCGAGAGTATCTGGCACTACTTTTTCACCTGTCCAAAATACATTGTCACTCGAGATGCATCACATACAACCATCGGTCCTTTGGCTCAATTTTCTATAAACACTATTTTGTTTGGCAGTGCTTCTTGTAGTCTTGAGGACAATATTATTATATTTTTATCTGTTCAAGAGTTTATTGAAAAAAATTAATGATTCCAAGCTGAAACTGTAACTAAATCATTCATATCGTTAATTCGAAACTGTAAATTAATAATATATACTGGTAATATTGATAATTTCATGAGCCCCGCTATCTGTGTTTGTTTTAATGGCGTTTGTTCTTCCATTTGTTTTTCTCTACCACGCTTCTCATCAAGTCCCCTTGGACTTGATGAACGGTGGTTCATTGGAGCTGTGCTGTCAGGTCGGTCCTGTGCTTTCGTCTTTTCTCCACAGGAGGGATTAATATAGGGCTGGACCCTTCTTCCGAATTGTTTTTCTTTTGGAAATAAAATACGTTAAAACCAATCTAACATGACCGTACGTCATTGAAGCTCCTTCGTCGGGCATGGACCATGATTAAATCTTGTCATTCCCACATGGGTCGTCTTGAAGACTAATCACTCTGTATGTTACAGGCCTATATATTCTGGGCACGAGCATTGTCTTTTGGTTCCCTTTCCCAATGTTTTTCTAAAGGGACACTTTACCATTAAATGACAATGTGATTTGATACTTATATGGATGGGTGTTGGCCTAAAATACTAGCGCACAAGAAGTTGGGGCTGACGGGGACGGTGGGTCGGGGGTGAAACCAAAGAAATAGAAATTAAATTATAAATTATATATTCAGGTCTTAGCCAAATGAATTAGCCTAGGCATGAGCAGACGAAATGTCGTCATTCCACTCTGGACAGTGATGCTGCCCATAGCGGAGAGCTTCAATGTTACTTCACTTACTTCAACTATAAAGTTATTCTTATTTTATTTTTTTTCAGCTTAAAGCGATCTCATCCGTTTAAATTGCAACACATAATATTTGTGAGTAACATCTAACTTGGATAGCTCTTAAACTTTCTTTAGGAATGAACTAAGTTTGAGGATTTTTCTTTTCATCAGCGAACTGAAAAGGAGACAGGAAAAAATATCAGAATTACTAACATCGGGCAAAATTGACATTAACACCAATCAAACTGAGTACATTATTGCTATTTCCTCTAAACAAACCTTTATTATCATTTTTAACTACTTCCACTTTATTATAGGCATATATTGAAAATTCAGGTTTTCTCAGCTCTGATTTGTGTTATATGGTGCATTAATAGATTAGTGACTAGAAAAACTGAAAAAGCAAGTGGTGGTAAAACTCATCCTCGTACTGTTATTAAGAATATGAACAAAACAATTTCTTTTGGGGTATATAAAATTGTCTTACTTATATGTATGTTTAAAAAAATCGTTGTGTTATTTAGTACTGAAAAAGTCTTGCCATTTTTTTCTGAATTTTACACATAGTGGAGAGTAAACCTGAAACTCCTAGTGGTGATAAAATATTCAGTTGAATTTCGCAAGTTATTGAGCATATATGTTTAAAGCCATTCATTTTTTAATATTAAAATTGTCTTGTACTCAATTTAAAGTGTTGTTTTACTTGTAATTGGAAAAATGTCAGGTATCTGGCTACATATCCCAGTGAATCTCGGAAAAACGCAAGTGCTGACAACAATCATTCATCAAGATATTAAAAATACACATCTAAAGCCAATCATTTTGAGGTATCAAAAATTGCCGTGCATCCATCACATTAAAGTAGTTTTGTTTCAATTCATATTGACGTCAAAATCCAAAGTCCGGTGTGTCAAAACTGACTTCTCAAAACATAGGCCTATTTTACTTTTCGATTTCGGCGTCGCCATGATTGGGGGCTGCTTAATCATGATGGCGACAGTAAAATATCGCGTCTGTTGTAAGTGCACATGCCCAATAGCAGGGAAAATGTAGCGTCCGGTGTAAATGCGCATGCCTGATATGCAATATTGTGGAAGTATGCGATTGAGCTTCTGCTTTTTTTTTTTTCTGTTTTTGTCTCGGAGGTGCGACCGTTTACGCGTCCCATAGAATCGCGTGTGCTCGAGTTTTCAATCGAATAAGCCAAATCCTTGCCGCAAATGCTCATGTCTACATACAAAAGTTCACGATGTAGTTTTTTGTTGGCATATCGCTTTGCCTTTTCTTTCTGCCATTGGGAGCTCCAACTGGCTGGCTTGTTGCATATTAATCGGCAAAAGCTTATGAAAAATATGTCAGGGTGACCCCAGCTAAGGATTAAGATCCGCTGTCGCTGTGGCCACCTACAGGGTATTACTTGTTTACAGCATCTTGCTTGGAATCACTTTAACTAAAGATGTAATCAATAATAGGTAATACAGCGGATACTGAAGAAAAAAGGAATGCTGCATATTCTATTACCTGTTACATACATAACCATGCGGCAAGGTACACATTTCTTGAAAGTTATTTACATATATTTTTCATGTAACTTCAAAATCCTTTGTATGAATGGGAGTAAATGGGAGGAAATTCGCCAATCTGTTGTTTTATTAATGTCATACATTCATTTTAATTGGCCAGATGTAGTAAAAATAATGGTAAGCGGTCTTGTGTTTGAACAGTTGTTGGACGTACGGCCAGTTCTTTTGCAAGGTAATCATATCGCCATGTTTCTATGACATCATCATGTTGGTGATGTACCTCAAGAATTCAGGAAAAACAGTAGATCAGAAGCCGGCCTTGCGACTTTGGGGTAAGAGCTCCATAAGAAAAAGGGCCCGGGACCGGGTATTAATAGCAAAGGTGCATACATCCTTGTGTACAAGAAGGTTCATAGCAACCAGGAATCCTCAACTGGGTAAATAAAATTCCCTTATCGGATTAATTAACATAAGTAAACACGACCGAACGTATCTAACACCATGGTAGGCATTTGCTATGGGAAAAATCGTTAATGTTTGAACAATCTACATGGGGCATCTTTCCTTGGTTTGTTTGCAACCACCCATGGCATCAGGATGATTTTGATGAAACATAGAAATGTGATACATGTTGCTTTGTAGGAAAAAAAGAGACTACACGTGCCACTCATTTGCCGCGTTGGTCACATAGAATTACCATTTACATGATAGTTACGTGTGACATCAACATGGTCAAAATGCAGGTTTTCCTATCACTTGAACCTCTATACATAATGCAAAGGAGGAAGTTGTCAAATAGTGAGCAAGATATCGACGATTTTTCCTTTTTTTCAGCCTGCTTGGTAATCACCGATGTAAGCGTTAAAACAAAGATAAATACACTGTTCTTGGCATCGATGTACAAGGTGTACCTTCAATAAATGCACTTACTCATATGGATTCTTCTGCCTTGATACGTGCCATGTTCTTTGAGACCTATCTTTAATATCAGGTAAATATATGGTCACGCTGCATCTGACTTACAAAATCGCAAGCGATGTCTTTCTGTGATCGCAAGTTTACCTTCTCCGTCATTTACCGATCAAGAAACTTATTTACTGTCTGTAATACAATACAGATCCATTGTTGTAAACAGGGCCCCGCCTACAGTGTCAGTTGTACCCACTCACGGCATACAGGTGGGGGTCGATACTGGTGTCTCTCACACCTGGCGGTACATGCGACAACTATAATACCCCAGTCCAATGACAACTATGACCGCAGCTGCAATTTGCATCTGGGCACTCACGGAAAACATGAAACATGGCATGCTGTTTTGTTTACACAATGATTTTTTGCGGATAAATGTTAGCCGCACTTTCAAAGATATGTGTGCGCCAATGGGTCATAGTTTCGATTATGTCAGGTGTCCGCACTTTTTTATATATGATCAATATAATCAAGCCCTACATTATGCAGGATCCTAGACAAAATCCTCATTTCAGTAGAACATGCCATGCGCCATTTTATTTAAAATGCGGACCTAATCTCTCTCACAGTTTCATTGTAACATCAGCGTTTGGTCAGAAAACTTCAAACCACTCAAAAGAAGACAATGATCATCTAGTGAATATTATTTTGGCGTCAATCAATTTTTTTCATAATGGATACGCACATGTTCCTTAAAATCGACAGCTTTACTCGGAGAGCCTGGGCTGAGCCAGGTAGAGCTGTTGATACACTCTTATAACATGACCAGCTAGAGATATCAATCCTTAGCAAAGATTTCGAATGGTAAGACCTTACCAGAAGTTAGTTTTGATGGATATCGGTGTTCACATCAATCCAAGCATTGGAATTGAATATTTGACCAACATTTGTCAAAATATCAAACATCATGAGGGCCGAAAACAAAATAAAGAAAAACATCAAGACACAGTTTTTGACAACTCCACTGGTTCTTTAAAAATAACATTTTTTGAAAACTCCAAACATGTAAAGTATTTCAACTGAATCTTTCGCAGGAGTGACCATCAGGGTTTCACTTCACGCTTTTCAGTTACAACCCTAGACAGTTTGCAAGGGGACTTGCCTGTTTAATCTTTGTTCACGATGGATCAATATTGATTTCCTAGTATGTTTTTTTTTTTGCGTTAGATTTCTTGAACTCTGGTGTCAGCGGGATAAGATGCTTTCTTGATATTTTTGATGGACGACAGAGAGATTAATAGGTTATGTAGTACGGCACGTTTCAATTTCCGCGGCCTTGCTGGTCATTTCTAAATACAAATTATTGCATGCCTCTGCACTTGACTACAATGTAAAACAAGTAAGTAAAGTATGTCCAAATGCATGTAAGGTAGGTTTACGTTGCCTAGATTTTGGCTCGATGCGAATAAACTGAACCCGGTTTATCTTATTTCTTTGGCCCCACCCCTATGAACGGAAATAAAAGCGCGCATGCGATATAAGTGTGAACGTACTGTCACATAGTATGTTGGTGTACAGTTGACATGTTTATTCTCAATTTTTCGCCACATGCTGACGACACCCCTGAGAAACCCAAAATGAGAACTGTATAAACTCAAGTACCCAATACCCTGTGGTATCCTCATGTCACGGATAAGCAGTTAAACAAATGTGAAGAGTCCAACTGAACAATATAACTCTGTACCAGATGTGCCACAGCAACTATTAGACGTACATTCTATGACACTGTTTGGGTACTTTCATCGTTGTGACATTGTTGCAGACCGTGCGTAGTTTGCAACTGACCACGGTTTGCCGTGGTGTGTTCACTTATCAAACCGGAGGTAGGACGGCACTAGACTTTCCTCTCTCTGTATTATATAGGAAAGTGGTGTGCATTGCAGCAGTTGTGGCGCTGTAATTTGTTCATGGCCATATCGCGTTTGAAATCACTGTGGAGAACTTCTGCCAACTTCGCAACAACATTTGAACTTCGAAAGATAACATTTTGTGTAAATAAGAACTTGTCCCATGAGAGAATGGGATCACATCAGGTGGAGGTGAGCAGTGACG
This sequence comes from Hermodice carunculata, assembly GCA_964020975.1. NCBI lineage: Eukaryota > Metazoa > Annelida > Polychaeta > Eunicida > Amphinomidae > Hermodice > Hermodice carunculata. The sequence continues at coordinate 98,280,258 of OZ026617.1, forward strand.
AAACTGCACGGGAGGGTATCGCCAGCCGACAGTCCCGCCCGAGAGAAGCAAGGGTGGGACGCAGGCTGCCTATGCCACTGGTCACCTTTCTCATGGGATCCCTAAACTTGCAAAATGACTATCCTTGTTAGATTAATTTGCAAACATAAAACAAAGAATAAAACAAAAATGTTATCTGCATTCTAGCTGGTGTTAGAAGTACTCGGGGGTAAGACTAAAATTTTTTATACTGAGGAAACCATCATGCAAATAGTGCATACGCTCACCCCTGAATATTCCATTGTCAGTGCCAACCTCGGGGCAAATGTTATCAATGTTTTGTTAGAAACCACAAATGTACGGAGTTTAGAAATACGTGATAGCGGTGTGGATGCAGTATCTTTAAACCAAAACAAACCCTGTAACCGTGCACCTTGCTTTGATCAAATGGTGCTCATACAATTAATTATAACTCATAGTTGATTACACGTGCCATATTTCAAAATCTCCTGAAAATAAGAAACCACGCCCCCGATGCAACCGCACTTCGCTCTTCATGGGCACCCAGTGGTGGCTTCACAAAGTTGTCCAGGTTGGTTATCAGGTGCAACGCCTTTATTGCGGTTGCATCGGCACACCAGCTATTACGTTGACATTTTCACTCTTCCCGGGTCTTGAAAACGGAGGATAAATAGCGAAAGTATCTGGACAAAACAGGCGTCGGCGACAGTAATGTAAGTGTGTTGTGCACCGTACGCTTGGAAACGCACTGCAACTTTATTCAACATGGGGAATAACAGATAAGGAACACATACATGTATGGTTTTACCATATTCAAGTAAGGAATATGTACTTTATTCCCATGTATACGGAGTGGTATGAGTAACGTTGGTCGTGGGATACTGCCCTTGTGGTATTTCTACACAAGCAGCATCGGTGCTCTCGCACTCAGAATATTTTCATACGCCTGTGAGTGGGACGACCACATGCAGTGTGAGGGGCGCTGTATGTGGGTCGAGTTCAGTGCTACAGGACTAGCCTGCTCTATGAGCAGCAGGGAGTGTGATCATACCTCCTCTCGGGCGGCGCCGCGGCTCCCACCCTGGCCCCCCGAATGCCCCCCTTCTAGGCCGCCGCGCGGGCGTCCGCGCCCCCACCCCCTGGCGAGGGAGACCGCACACGGCCCCTTAACTCGGCCCGCCGCGCCCCCAGAACCCGCCCCCGGGGAACCCCCGCGACCAGCCCCGCCCCGCCCGCCGCACCCCCAGCCCCCTCCCCTCCCCGAGCCCCAGGGCCCAACCCGTGAAGCCCGCCGAGCCCCCCAGCCCCCGCCCCCCCTCCGAGCCCCAGGGCCCAGCCCATGAGACCCGCCGAGCCCCCCAGCCCCCTCCCCCTCCGAGCCCCAGGGCCCACCCCGTGAAGCCCGCCGAGCCCCCCACCCCTCCCCTCTCCGAGCCCCCTGACCTCCGCCGTGAGACCCGCCGCACCCCCCAGCCCCCTCCTCTCTCCGAGCTCATTCCAGTTAGACAGATGTGATATATGAGTATATGCAACACTATATAACCATGGTGAGAGGCCAAAACACGTGTGCGTGGCTCTTAATGGGGGAGACCGAGCTATGTGGGCGTAGCTGCCTCGGGACTTACTGCAAGATCCACAATGCTCGAATCGCAAAGGGTGGGGGGACTTACCCGTGCAAAGTCTGCGGAGTTGGTGTTCGATGCGCCAGGGCTCTTTGCCAGCCATGCGGGGGCAAACGGCTCTACACTCGCGAGGTCATGGCCGAGAAGAGGGCCCGTGAGCGATCTAGGCTTCAGACACCGGCAGAATTTCCAGTTAGACAGACGTGATACGTAGGTATACCCATCCAACGACGGAGGGCCGAGAAGAGGGCCCGTGAGCGATCTAGTCTTTAGACACCGGCAGAATTTCCAGTTAGGCAGACGTGATACGTAGGTATACCCATCCAGCGGTAGGCATGACAGACGCACATCAAGCGAGACAACTCCGAAACGAGGTCGAAGCCTTAACCGGCATTTGGCCCCCATACCCTCGGTCTGGGTAGCCCTTCAGGGCCTCCGTGAGCGCCTCGACCGCTACAAGGCGGCCCTGGCGGCTGTCAAAGCCGCCGACGCCCGGTGACGGGCCGAGAGAGACGCCCCCGACGAGTTTACTCGCCAAGGGCAGATCGACGCCGTCGACGACTTCGACCTCGACACGCCAACAAGTGCCGGAGAGCTTGACCGGGAAGCCGGCCGGCTCCTACGGTGGGCCAAGGCCAAACACCGACGAGAGGGCGCCACCCACGTCTTCAGCTCCTGGCGGCAGGAGACCCCCGACCCCTACGACCTCGGTGACGTCGACGTCGACGTCGACGTCGACGCCAACATCCGCGTTCGGGGCGGTAACATCGTCTTGGACTACACCCTGTCCACAGAAAAGGCCGCGGGAGTCCTCGGGAGGATCCGGGGCGAGTACCTCGTCAAGGTTAAGTTCCTCCGCGAGCAGGGGGACGACGTGTGGGCGGTCGAAGACAGATTCGCCCCCCTCAGACAGGGCCGAACCCAGGGCCGCGACATCCTTGAGGTGACCCCACAGACACGACCGGGCGCTCTGGTAGGGGTCGACCGGCTGTACAACCGACAGGCCTACCCGGTGTCGGTCGTGGTCTACGGCCTCTACCCAATCTGCGAGCCCGACGAAGGCAACCTCGCCCCGATGAGGGACGGAGACCTGAATTGTGTCGCCGAGCGAGTCATCGAGCACTTCGAGGGGGCTCAACGCGGGCAGGGCCTCACCCCGGCCCGACGCGACAAGATCGCCTCGTGGGAGGCCCGGGTCAACGAGACTGGGACCACCCTCCAGGAGGTGGCCGGGCTGGAGAAGGTCCTCAAGCGGGCCATCATTATCCGCGACATCGCCGGGGCCGACCTCTATAGCTCCGGAAAGTATAGGGCTAGCGACTGGGCCCCGATCGAACTCACCCTCCACAACGGCCACGTCTGGGGGGGCCGACCTCCACTTTCTCCAAAGCCGCGACGTCATCATCTACGAAGCCGACGTCTGGGACGCGATAAAACAGGCCACCCCAGACGAAGCCAAGGCCGTCTGGGTCCTGGGGGGAGGGCAAAACAGTTCGTCCTCGAGGACGGGCCCACATACAGAACTCAGGAGACCCATGACGCCTTGCTGAAGGCCTGCCGCCACCTGGCGCCCGAGGACCCCGAGGCCCTGGCCGAGAAAGTCTTCGGAGAGAACCATGCCGCGAGCGTCGTGACACGGGAAAAGAACGCCTGGAAGCCCACGTCGGTCAACCTGCTTGAGGAGGTACAGAAAAGCTGCATCGAGCACGGCCACGGTGGCCTCTGGAATGACCCAGCCTACCATGTCGAGGATGTGGTTTCCATCGACATGAAGGCGTGTTACCCCGCAAGCTTCATAGGCCACGGAGAGGCTGCGCTCTGGTTCCAACGATTCGGGCACCCCCGGAACCGCATGACCCGGGTCGCCATCAACGGCCCGTTGCCCCAGGACATCGGCACCGGGTTCGCCCAGGTCCGCCCCTGGCGGTTCGCCGAGGGCCTCCATCCCGCTGTAGCGGCCTGGTTTGGCTCCCATTTCAAGGAAAAGCAATGGGCCCCGACCCCCCTGCTGGCCTACATGGTTGAGACGGGTCTCCCTACGAGCCTCGAGGTGGCCGAGGCCATCTTCGACTACAAGACGTAGACAGACGTCTGGCTCCCTGACTCGAGGGATCAGGCATGTGCGGTAATCGGCAAGTTCACCCAGGGGGCGAAGGCCGAAGGCAAGAGGCTTACCCGCCGGCTGGTCACAGATGAGGGCGAGCTCGACTTCCTCGTCCCCGACACCCGCCAGAGCGGCACCCTGGTCGGTGCTCCAGAAAAGTGCCCGGTCGGCTGGATTCTCACCTACTACGATGGCAGTCAGCCACAGTATGCCCACCTGCGGGCGAGCATGCTGGCCTTTGCCCACATCAACCTTCTCGAGATACTTCTTACCCATTTAAAGTTTGCTTTCAACCGGTGTAACCAATCATCAATATCATAGTTTTGTCCCCCGCGCTAAAACTAAAGATAAACCACTCATTGGGAGAAAACTCTAGAAAGCGTAAGGACAAGTACATCGTGCACTTTTGGTTTACAATGTAGAAAATAAATGTTTATCATCGTCATAATTACAATGTATAAAATTAAAGTACACTTCAAAATAGATAAAACTTATATACAATATAGGAGTTCCATTTAAAATCTATGGAATCTGCACCTTACAGGGAACTGTGCAACTCTATTTCTTTACTGTGAACAGGCACAGTTGAAGATATATATATACATATATATATACATACATACACATATATATATATATATATATATATATATATATATATATATATATATATCATACATGTACATACACACACATGCGTGCACATATACATAGACACACACATACACACACATACACATTAGCTTATATATCACAGTTAATTTTTTAAGAATCTACACAGAAATGTCACAGCCAGCACCTTCAAGAGCTACCATACGGCAACGCCATGCTTCTTTTAGGAAAGTTTTACAAGCACTGTCAAATAAATCATTAACAGCATAGTCATAATTGAATGATATTCCAAACAGTAGCGTAAATTTCGTAGTTAAGGAAGAGCGAGTAAAATGTTCCCATACATGGGTATAACCATGTTCCAACAGGCATTTTTCCAAATTTCGCCAAATCTTAATTCTTAATTCCTTGGAGTGTTCACATGTGAAAGTGAAATGAAATAAATCTTCTATACCTTGATTACATAGTTTACAAATTCCGTTGGACAAATTCCATCTCTGTTATGTTTCTTCCAATCCTAGACATCCGGTTCTAGCCATAAATTTTAGTCTAGTGCCCTTGCAGTCATTTACCTGGAATATGTATCTCTCCCCAAGCGTGGAATACTTAATCAATTTGTAATATGACAAGGAGGACATTTCATCGATATCTTTAAAAAAGTCATATACGTAGTTTTGCGTGGACAACTTACAAAAAGGATAGATCCAGTCACCAGTATCTCTGCAATTTACATTATCTAATCCAGCCTCGGACAAAATTGTCGATATCTGTGACATGTATGGCCAGCAAGATTTATGACCGGACTGAAAATTTGTTTCTAAGTCACAAAGTACTCGTTTACACAGTCTGTTTGCTGGAATGTTATACTTTACATGATGATAATATTTTACTCTCTGTTTATGCAAGATGGTTATCAGTGGTAGCCAGCCAAACTCCCCTAGTGTTGCCACCATTGCAGGGGTACCTCTTACTTGTAGAATAGCTCGTGCCAACGTGTACTGGAATGATCTTACAATACTTGTGCTTTCCTTTGTATTGTTAAACCATACTGCACTGCCATGTGAGAGTGAAGGCATTATTAGGCCAACCCCCCGACCCGGCACGCTCTGAGCTACTCCAACGGGGGGGGGGGGGGCGGGGCTCGGGCAAAACGACGAGGGCGATCGAGCTCTACCGAGAAAGAAGGGCCAGGGCCAGCCGCCGCCGATTGCCGATTGCATTCGATCTACGTGAAGAAGACGGCCCTCCACAGGCTCGACGGCGTAGAGGCGTACTCCTCCCCGGTGCTCTGTCATTGTGGAGACCTTTGGTGTCCGAACTGTCTCCTTGGGGAACCGAGTCTGCCGCCAGTTTGCCCCGCACAGTGGCGAGACAAGGGCGAGACCATCTACTCCGCCCAGGAGCACGCAGCCTACGAGCCCAAGCCCGAACACTGGGGCGCCGAGAACGACGTCCAGGAGAGCACAGCAACCCCCCTGGGCCAACCCCCTGACCCGGCACGCTCTGAGCTACTCCAACGGGGGGGGGGGGCGGGGCTCGGGCAAAACGACGATGGCGATCGAGCTCTACCGAGAAAGAAGGCCTCTCGTCTTCACGCCGACCCACCGACTGGCCAAGGAAATCCGAAAAAGAGGGATCCAGGCTCAGACCTACCACAGATTCTTCCGGTGGTCGGGCCAGACAGCGTGGACGCCGGAGCGGATGGGGCATAAGTACGTGCCCATGGTAATCATATGGGACGAAATCTGCACGGTCCCGAGCCCTGTGCTAGAGACGTTCCTCGAATGGCTCGACCAGCGTGGCGTTCAAGTGATCTGCTGCGGCGACCAGGGCCAGCCGCCGCCGATTGCCGACGAGTCCCCTCACGAGTGGCTACGGGGCCGGATCGAATACTACGAGGAGGTCACAGTCGACCACAGGAGCAAGTGCGAGAAGCTGCGAGAGCTCAAGAAGGCCATTCGGCTTCAGCCCAATCGGGTCCAGTGCCGGGAGATGCGACGGACTCTCCCGAAGTGGCTGGAATGACTTTGTGACCGCTTGGCATCCCAGCGACCTCCTTCTCGTCTCGCGGAAGGTCCCACGCGACCAGGCCCAGGAGCTCCTCTTCGAACACCACCGGGAAGCCTTCCCGACCGAGCCCGTTCCGCTCCTCTGTCGCCCGAGGGACACCCACCGGCAGAACATTATGGTTACCATACCTGGGCCCCTGCTCGGTGACGGCCAGCCCGACCAACAGGAACTCGTCCTGAACGACGTCGTGGAGGCGAGCGTTCAAACGGCACAAGAGGTCCTCGCAAGTGGGGGCAAGATTGGGCCCTAGGCTACGCCATGACCGTGCACAGCTCCCAAGGCCTCACGATCAAAGACCCTCAAAGGGTCTGGATCGTCGACGACTACCTCCAGTTGTCTAACCTGGCGTATCTCGCGGTCTCCCGAGTTCGCTACCTCCACCAGCTTGCGAGGTGCTGCCCACCGCCGGACGCCGACGGCCCGCCGTCCCCGCCGTTCGACGAGGCCACCGCCCGCAGAAACGTCGGCCGCAAGCTCCAGGCCTACAAGCGCGTCGACGCCGCCAAGGGGCACAAAAACAACCTCCGTATGGCGGACGTCAAGGCCCTCAGAGAAAAGCAGGGTAACCACTGCGCCGCCTGCAACATCGGCCTCCTCTGGTGCTACGCCCCAAAGACTCGAGGCAGTTCAGGGTCGACCGACTGGACAACAACCGGGGGCACACTCGAGACAACGTGCGCATGGTGTGCCTCGAGTGCAACCGGAAAAGAGGAGCCGCAGCTCTATCGTAAGGCGCCGGCTGGAGGCTTCTGGGTATCTAGGGGGATTACCTGAAGCTCTTCACGGACGAAGCCCCTTTGAGGGCCGTCCTGCAGGTAGTAGACGACCGGCTCCCCGGTCTTGGCCACGGCCCGGGCGAGCCGGTGGACAAACTCCACACGGGGTCGGTTGCCCGGCGGCGCCCGCCCTAAAGCTCGCCCGGCTGATACAAATACCAAACAAGGGCGTCGTGCAGCAGACGCCGTTCCTCGCGCCCCACCGGCCTCCGGGCAGGGGCTGCCGGGCAGGAACTCGTCGAGGCCTCTGTAATAGCCTCCGAAGGCCGGCGACCCATCAGCCGGGTGACTTCGTTGTTTAAGGCCGCCATGACTGCGGGAAGCCAACACACCCACTCGGTTGAGCGAGTGGAGGGGTCAACCAACTCTTGGGCATACTGGTGCACGAAGAGCCTTGTAGCCAGGGTTCGGCGACCTCTGCCGCTGCCTTGGCAGTCAGGTTTTCGGCCTCCTTATAGAGTGAAGCCACATCAACCACGGTCAGGACATACTTGTAGGCCTATACCTTGCGTCCTACCAGGTCGTGTGGCAGAAACAAGAGGTCAGCCTGATGGACCTCGTTGGGGGTCCGAACATCAAAACGCGGCCGGGGGACATAGCCGGGCGGAGCCAGGTAGACCTGCCAAACGGCTTGCCTCTCCAACCAGGCCCGGGCAACATCGTGGGCGGGTGTGTGCGGCCGCCGCCAGCTTCTTCACCGCGGCCTCGCCCCGACAGTAGCCCTTTTGGCTGTAGTATATTCTAGTGAGTTTGCTCTCCATACTGATCGGCCAACCATTCCAACAGCCCTATCAGTCTATGCGGGCATACATGCCCGCCGCCCGCTCGTCTTGTCGGAACAGCTCGAGAGCCATGTGGGCGACGTCCTGAAGGGCGCGAGCAGGCCCGGGAATGCGGTCCCGCCGGGCAGCAGCAGACACGTCGAGGAGGGCAAGGGAGAGTTCCTCTGCGAGGCACATCGTGGCAATGTATACAGGACCCACAAAAAATCGGCCGAAAAAAAATGCCCGGCGCCGACGCCGGCGCACCTAGCAACCACACGAAGGGGCTTTTCGGCCGTGGCCGCCGCCAAAGGCTATCTTGCCCTTCATGCCCGTTTTAGTCATAAAGCCGCCCAGCCTCTCAGAGAGGCTCTTGTTGGGGATCGAATTGATGTCGGGATCAGCTCCACGCCCGCCAGCTGGCGGGCTCGGAGGTCGTCGCAGCGGGAGTAGGCGAGGTCGTGGCGCAAACACGCGGTATCAACCCTGTTGATTGGGGCCTCTCCCGGCTTCGGGCTCCCGTCGGCGTCGAGCTGAATGTTGATTCGCGTGCCGGGCCCGCAGTAGCTATATCCCGGCAAATGCTTCTTGCCGGGGTATTTCGCCCATGGCGCACCCGGGAACCCGCCGAGTATCCGCTGGATATCGCTGCCGTGATAGACGGCCGCCCGTCCTACGATAGTGCTCTTTTTGGATCCACACACGGCGCACCGCCCCAGCCGCATGCGGGTCCCGTTCTTGGCGGTGCACACCACCACCGCCCCGGCCGTGGCCGTGCTCCGCTTGCACTTCACACAAGTAGCTCTCCATCACGTTATAGACGGAGGCCCCGTTATTCAACAGAGCAAAACAAAGCAAAAATGGACCGCATCATCGACTTCACGCCCAGGGACGCGGCACCGCCTAGGCACCACTGGCTGCTGCCCAACCGCCTGAGGGCCCTCTTCGTCGGCCCAAGCGGAAGCGGGAAGACAAGCCTGTTCCTTAACCTCCTCCTCACAGCCCTCGGTATCGGCTGGGACGTCGTGACCCTAGTCGGCCCCGGGCTCGAAGAGCAACCGATATACCGGCCCCTGAGAGAGTTTGGCGAGGGGTTGGTAGAGACCAAGGTGGCCCGACTCGTGGAGGCCGTACGCGCCGAGGGACGAGAGCCCAGCGAAGCCGAGGTGGCCGCCATCGAGGACCCGGTCACATTTATCCCGGACGTGGCGGACGCCCCAACGCCCCAGGACATCGACCCCGAGACCCGCACCACCATCGTCTTCGACGACGCTGTGCTCGAGGGCCAGAAGACGGCTGAGAAGCTGTTCCCGCGAGGGCGCCACAAGGGGGCCGACACCGTCTACCTGTTCCAGAAGTACACAGCCGTCCCAAAGTGCCTGCGGGACAATGCCAACCTCCTCGTTCTTTTCCACGGCATCGGAAGGCGACGCGGTGCGCAAAATACACAGCGTCTGGTGCTCGGGAGAAATGAGCCTGCAGGACTTTCAACGCTTTATCGCCGAAGCTACGGCCGAGCCTTACAGCTTCGCGGTCCTCGACCTGTCGTCCCGCCCGTACGCCGGAAAGTTTCGATCGGGATTTAGAGAATTCGTTGTCCCAGAGATACACGGAGGTGGAACTTTTAAGATGCAGACACAAGAAGACAAGCGCGACCTCGTCCGCCGTTATGTTGAGAGCCGGAAGGCGCTTTGTGAACGGTTCGCCGAGATAAAGCTCGCGCGCCAACAACTGGACACCGTGTTGGAGAAGGACTTCCGGCTGCTCCTCGAGCCGACCCGAGAGACCGCCAAGCAGGGCAAGGAGACGAATAAGGCTTTGGAGAGTCTCCCCCAGGACCTCGCGGCGACGCTGCCCGCCCATGCCCCCGTGGATCCCGGCCCCGAGGCCCCTCAGGCAGCTCAGGGGGTCTTGTCAACACCGCAGCAGTTGTTCAATGACGCAGGCTGGGAGCTGATCACCCGAGACCCTGCGGCGTTCGCTCGGGCGTTTCCGCCGAACTGGCGCGATTACGTTCTGAGGCCTAACACTCGACCCGCCGATGCTAAAAAGGCGTGGCCGAAGTGGGTCTTTAGGGAGCTCTCGGGGCAGAAACGGGCCGTTGGTCAGGATTACGATCAGTTCCTCGCCAGGGTCAACCCTTCCGCAGCAGCCGAGTCCCAGGAGACCGACGCACGGCTCTTTGACGAACCAGAGGCTCAGGAGGCACCCGAGGCCCAGCGGGTGGAGATAGCTCGAGAGCTTTCTTGGGAGCCCGCCCCGCCCACAACAACAGGCAGCGGCCTTGGGGACACAAAAGCTGCGAAAGCCGGCCAGCCGGAAGCCGGCCAGCCGTGGGCCGCATCCCCAGTCTGATTCGAGGCATCGCCGGCAAGGCCGGCCAGGCGGTCACAGCCACTGCCAAGGGCGCCCGCGATCGAGCCATCGAGGAGGCTCCCCGGCTCTTGGAGCAGGGCAAGCAGGCCGCCTTGGGCGCCTTACAGGCGAAAGCAAAGAACCTCGCCGCTAAAGCTTTACAGCGGGTCTCTGAGCGCGCTACGAAGGGTTTACCCTCCGAGCAGAAGCAGGCCGCCCAGGCGGCCCTTCGCGCTCGGGCTCGAGAGTTGCTAAGCGCTCGCCCCAACCTCGCCAATGTTGTTCTGGAGAGGGTTATAGGGTCGCCCATTACTAGTTGCATCCCTATTAGACGGCGGCGCCTGGGGGGTATTAGCAAGCAACAAGATGGTGAGCTTCACCGACGTCACACCTGAAATCCTAGACTTGAACGAGCAGCCCCTGAAATCAACCTCGAACGAGCACGTCGAGTTCTACGAGTACAGTGCCACCCAGCCAGATGCCCGCCAAAACGTGGAGCTCCTCGTTTGCAATACCGATCAGTGGACCCTCCCCTGTGAGAGGTGGCTGGAGGTTGTTGGCAGGCTAACAAAGGCCGACGGCACCCCCTACGCCGTTTTCGATGAGGTTGCCCTCGAGAACACCCTTATAGGCTTGTTTGACGCTCTCCGCCTCGTCGCCAACGGCAAGAGGTCGAGGCACTAAACCAAAACCCCGACGTCGCGGCCCAGGTTATGGGTCTCGTGCGGTATTCGGACGACTTTGCGAAAACGGCAAGGAGCGGCCGCTTCAGGAATAAGGACACCAGCCAGAAGGCCGACTCGACACGCTATCAGTTGACAACCGAGGGCGGGAACATCACCGGCGTCGCCGGCAACCCCGACTACAACATCGGGTTCGCCCTGCGCAAGGGCATCACCAGTGGCGGCGGATACTTCTCGGCCAAAATCCCCTTGAGCGCCCTCTTCGGCTTCTGCAGGGACGTGAGGAAGGTCATATATGGGGTCAAGCATCAGCTCTCTCTCCAACGAAAAGCCACCGATGACGAGGTGATCCATCGCAAGGACGGTGTTGACATTGGCAAAGTCGCCTTGAGCAAGCTCTCCTGGTGGATGCCGACCGTCAGTTTGAGCGTTGAGGCCACCGCCCATGCTCAGGAGTGGATGCTTGCCCGCAACTGCATGACCGCATATTGGCAAGCTGGCCAGATCGATTCCCTGGCCCAGCAGACGACCAGCAGCTTAAACTGGAAGATAACCGCCGTCTCGGGCACCGAGCGCCATCGGCACGTCTTCATCGCCTTCCAGAAGAGTAACCACCGAGGTGGTCAACGGCAATGCGGCTTGGTGTTCGACAGCCTCGACTTGAAGGTCGTCAGCCTCACCCACAGGACCCAGCGCTACCCGCAGAGCTCCCCGACCTCAACTTCGCAGAAGGTTCTCGCGGGTTTACTGCTGGCTCCTTGAGTTCATGCTGCGCGACCAGGATGTGGACACCGGAAGCCAGATCAGTGCGGTCGAGTTCTCGAGGTTGTATACCATGATCCACTTCGACCTGGAGCACCAGCAAGATGGACTCAACGACAGCGTCAAAGAGCACACCGTGGGGGCGACCCTCAGGGCAACCGTTCCCGACGGCTACACCGTGTACGCCTTTATCACGAGCGACCGCGTGATGCAGCTCCAGAGCGACGGCCAGAAACTAAATTTCCTCTACCCTAGCGGTGGCAATTAGACTCCTCGCCCCCCTTCCACATACCCGCAGATCATGACCTACATCACGCACAAGATCTGCCTCACCGACGGCCAAGTCGCTAGCCTTCGCGCCGCCGTCAACGCCAGCCGGGCCGTAAACCTCCGGCTGACTGCTGAGCAGGTCCGCTCGAGCTCTGGCGTGCCGGTGATGCTGACCGCCACCCAGAACGCTCACCTGGCCAAGGTCCGCTCCTCTGGAAAGGGGGCTGAGTTGTCCCTCAGCAAGAGCCAGGTCGAGGCCATGAAGCGCCACGGAGGCATTCTGTTCTTCCTCATCCCTCTCATCGCTGCAGCCGGCCCTGCCTTGGCAGCCGCGGGAGAGGCAGCCGCGTTGGGAGCTGCCGCAGCAGCCGGCGGTGCGGCTATCAAGGGGATCGCCGACAAGGTTAAAGGCGGCCGCCTCTACTTTGGTCCTCCTCGTGGTCGAGGTCTAGCCGAGAAGCCAAAAAAACCTTCACGCCGATCAGCAATCTCGATGTCGAGACCGAGGCCCGCCGCCTCAAGATTCAGGGCTGGCGAGGCGTGTTTATACGTGATGCCCTTCTCGCCAGGCCGCTAGAGGGCGAACGTGCCGTGCTTAACCTGGATCGTAGTGAAGGCCCCGGGACCCACTGGACGGCCTGGGCCGTCGCCCCCGAGGCAATCCTCTACTTCGATTCCTACGGTCTCCCCGCCCCGGCCGAGCTTGTGACATACTGGCGCAGCAAGTGGAGGCCGGACAAAAAGCCCCTGGTCTACAACACGACCCGCATTCGGCGTCGCCAGGACCTCCCGGTCTTCGGCCATCTCTGTCTCGATTTCATTCGGCGAGTTGGATCAGAGCCCTTCGGAGACTTGATGCTCTCCCTCCGCCATGAGCGCCACGCCTAGTTGAAGGCGCCCCCCATTTTCAGGATCCGACAACAACATGTCTGTAAACGTCTTCGGTGGAGGCCCCTCGTCGGGGGGGGGGGTCAGCCTCAGCGATTACGCGAAGAAAACAGAAGTGGCCGCCGCGGTTGCCGGCAAGCTAGACCGGGCTGGGGGCACACTCGAGGGGGACCTGAATGCAAACGGGTTTAAACTGAATGGCTTGCCCTCGGGCATCCCCCAGGATTCGACCGAGGCCGCGTCCGTGGGCTACGTCATAGGTGTCGCCGCCACTAAGCTCGCAAAACCGGGCGGGGACACCTTTACGGGCCCCCTGTTCATGGAGGGCGACATAATGCTGAACGCCGATAACAATCGACGTCTGACGGGTATCGCCGCCTGTGCCATAATCTCGGATGCTGACGCTATCAGTAGGGGCTAAGCGGACGCCCGCTATATCCAGCAGGGCGGCAGCGTCCGAGTCGCCGACCCCCTGGCGGCTCACGATGTGGCGAACAAGCAGTACGTCGACTAGGTCTACAGACGTTGCCAGTAAAGCCTACGTGAACCAGGCTCAAGCCGCCACGCGCGCCTGCGCAGACACGGCGGTGGAGGCCTGGGGGGCCCTATACAAGGGGCCAGGCCAGCCGACCGCGCCCGCAGAATACCACTCGGCCGAGAGGGTTCTCCTCGATTCTAAAAGGGTACTGGAGCTCACCAAGCACGGAGACTAAAAGGTGACCACTGCAATCATTTCCATGACAGAAGGCAAGGTCTATCGCGTAGGCCTATACGGGCGCGTCTACACGGCAACGGTGGCCAAAAAAGAGGCCACGTCTTCGGTCTCGGCAAGGTTGCCACCCAGCTGCTGACGGTGGACATCCCGGCCGACAAGAGCTCGTTTCATGTCGTGGACATAGTTGTGGCCGACGACTCACAAACCCTACAGATAACGGGGGAGCGACTCACGGGGAGTCACCTTAGCGTGGGGTTCACCATGGTCGTCGAGAGGCTCATTTGAAGCCGGGGGGCTAACCGCGATACCAATCGCACAGCGACCAGCAACACGATGGAAGACAAACAGGCGTCTCTCTACCCCACCCTCGATGTTGCCACTGCCCCGGAGTCGCTGACGTCCGTCCTGTCGGCGCTGCCGTCTGATGAAGACGTCGCCCAGAGCTTCCGTCTCGCAGAGATCGGGCAGAAACGCGACCATCTTGAAGCAGAGGCCCAGAGCCACGGTGCCACCCGGCGGCGCTACAAGAGGGCGACCAACGACTGACCTACGTCGGAATGGGCGCGAATGTATCGGTAGCCGCCTGCGGTGGCGCTGGTGTTGCTACACTGGCCAGCAGTATCGCCGCGCCCGCAGCTCTGCCGCTCCGTGCCGTTGCTCTCGGGGCTGGGGCTGTGGCCACTGGCTGTGGCTTGGCTAGCAAGCTCATAGCGAAGGTGACCAAGCACGAGCGCGTTGAGACGGCCGCCCGGACACGTTACGAAACTGTATCGGCCGTTGTCTCGAAGGCACTGGCTGACCAGCGCGTAAGCCACGATGAATACGCAGTCGTGCTACGAGAGGCAGAGCAGTATAGACAACAGAAGGCCGGCTTTAGGGTCGCCTACCGCAAAGACGTCTCTGGAGGGTCTGTTGATATTGAGAAGGCAAAAAAACGAGCTCCGCGCCCAAGTCCAGGCCGAGCTCCTCGCCAAGCTGGCCCATGGTGGCAAATCCGGTTCTCAGTAAGCTTTCACAGAGACCGAGAGCCCTGAGCACAGTTACCCACGGCACCCCCAGCATACAGTGACTAGTAGATCGATAATGTTGACACAGCTGATAAGCAGCACAGGCAGTCCAAGAGGTCACTGATAACAGCTTGGCTGCCTGTGCTGCTTACACACAACAAACCAAAACAAAAACATTTTTCATGTTGTCGAAAACATGTAGCGGGACAGAGTGGCCGGAAAACTATTTGACGGTCGGATCGGAATGCTAGTCCCCCATCGCAATGCAAAAAACAGGGGTCGGATTGGAACGCCGGGCATATACACTCACTCAAGGTAACAAAATGCTTACAGGTCGGGCCCGGGGCGGCCCACCCCCTATAGCAGCCCCTGGGGGCCTGGCGCGTCGGTGGTCCCTTGTTTTCGGTCCTTGTTTTTGAGGGCTGCGCCGGGGGGTCGGGGCCTGTGGGCGGGGGGGTCCCGGGCGGGTTCTGGGGCTTCTGCGGGGGTGGTGGGGCTGGTGGCGGGGGGTTCCCGGGGGTGGGGGCTGGGGGGCTCGGCGGGCTTCACGGGCTGGGCCCTGGGGCTCGGAGGGGGAGGGGGCTGGGGCGCTCGGCGGGTCTCACGGGCTGGGCCCTGGGGCTCGGAGGGGGCGGGTTCTGGGAGGCTCGGCGGGCTTCACGGGCTGGGCCATGGGGCTCGGGGAGGGGAGGGGGCTGGGGGTGCGGCGGGCGGGGCGGCGCTGGTGGCGGGGGGTTCCCCGGGGGCGGGCTCTGGGGGCGCGGCGGGCCGAGTAAAGGGGCCGTGTGCGGTCTCCCTCGCCAGTGGGTGGGGGGCGCGGACGCCCACGCGGCGGCCTAGAAGGGGGGCATTCGGGGGGCCAGGGTGGGAGACGCGGCGCCGCCCCAGAGGAGGTATGATCACACTCCCTGCTGCTCTATGAACGACGCGAGGGAGGAAAGTTTCCAGTTTAGGTGTGGGAAGTGCAGGAGGGTAGAATTTCAAACATGTTTACGATGATGATCTCAATGATTATTCGTCAGTTGCACCATGGAATAATTGGTTGGGCACTTTGACGATATTGATGACAAAACATCATATTGGTTTTATTTACAGTACGAATCCACTTTTCAGGAATTATTACATGTCGTGACGTCACCATCCTTCCAAGCTAGGACAAACTACGGACGAAATCAAAAATTGAGAAACTCAAAAGGAAAAAATGCAACGGTAGCAACGTTACAAAAGGACAGCGAGAGAGTGTCACATCTCTCCAAGTTTACAAGAAATTTTGCAACCTTGGAGTTGCTGCCAACCACAAACCTATTTGTATTTATTTTCGGAAGGTGCGATAGCAGATTGGCCAACATAATATAAATCGCAAAAATGGAAGTCTGTAACCAAATCTATCCTTGACTATGGGGCTATGCTGTTTCTCTGAACAACCATAGCTATGCAGCTATGCCACACTCAGCCTAATACTCTTGCCCAGGACTAAGTTAACCCTCCGTTCAAGACAAGTTGAAATGAAATGCCTTGTTTGATTTGACTTGACTGCAAAATAAAGGCACACCACGGCTACTTTCTCCACAATAACTTTCCGCCAGGGTCGAACATTTTTTATCAGGGAAGGGTGGCTTGAAACTTTTTTTTTCTTTAATTATTTAATGTCTTATATTTAGGGTCGGGACCTTTGGCCTTTTCAGTGGGGGTAGGTTGGGTTACCGGAACCACACATATATTTTATGTTAGGCCTTTGGTAACTTGGACATTTGTTGAAACTTGTTTAAAATGGATGTTCTTTCCCCTTTTACACATTACTTCCTTTGACGTCAGCTTAATTTGTTACCTGGGCACAGCCGAAGGCACTTGTAAAGTGTATAAAAATCTCCGTGGACATCAATGTTGGTGGCGCCACCTATAGTATTATGTAATATGCAGGTCAAGCTGTGAAACTCTTGTTTCTCTAAAAAATATGAAATGTATACTTGCGAAATGTGATTCAAGTAAATACCCACAATAAATACTTTAAAACTGCCTGCTTGTTGGTTCAATTCGATTGCAAATCAATTATAAGCATGATTCTGAACAAACTTCTTAATATTTTAAAGTTCATTCCTGTGAAATAAATTATGTGTAATTTCTGACGGTGTTTTTGCTCAGAGTAGAATGGATGGCGCATCAGCTAAACTGCATATCTACTCATTACTTCTTTCTGACTACATAAGTTTAAAAAACAAATAACACAAAAAACCGCCATGGTGCATGTTTTACATCGTTTTAGGACACGCACATGGCATAACACCTTCCCGGGCCTACAAGCTCTTCATGTGCA
This sequence comes from Hermodice carunculata, assembly GCA_964020975.1. Lineage (NCBI taxonomy): Eukaryota > Metazoa > Annelida > Polychaeta > Eunicida > Amphinomidae > Hermodice > Hermodice carunculata. The sequence continues at coordinate 98,297,197 of OZ026617.1, forward strand.
AGGTATACTTGAACAAAATGCATCCCAAGAAACAGCGGTCAATTTATGTCTCCGTATTCAGTTGGGATACCCAATGTACCTGTAGTAAGCGTATTTTAAAACCCTATCCTTATTTGCCCTATGGACTTTTCTAATTACTTTAAAATTAAACACTGCAAGAATGCATATTGAATGTTCAATTATGTACTTCCTTCATATATAATGAGTAGTAGATCAAATGTTAAAAATGTGTCAAGACCGACACCATTCGTCTAGTGCACCTCGACGCATACTGTGAAACTGTTGACGTGCGTATTAAACAGCGCTTGGGGCAATACAATATCTGGTGTATTCTCCCAATTACCACGTTTGTTATTTTTTTCAGATATGCTTTCAAGTGAAACAGCAAATGAATTAATATAAAATATGCAAGATTTCGGTTAACACCTACATTTATGTATTCTTAAGTACAAATTATTATTACAAACATTTCTGAGCTCTATCCCATATTTGAACAAAACGTTAAATTTGAACACACACACACACACACACACACACACACACACACACACACACACACAACCAATCAAATCATCATATATCTTCAAGACGACAAGTCGGTCGGAGGTCACCATTGACACTAAGAGAAGTGGTAATATTGATAACGTTACTGCGTGTTGCTTCTCACGCCTTTTTTATTTTCTCCCTCACGTGATGCGTATTTCAGTAAAATCACTACCTTCTTCCTGTTGTTGTTGTTGTTCTGACATGTCACAAAATTTGCAAATGTCGGAAAATTTCGCGCCGTTGCCCATGCACGAACATTTTGGCGGACTGCATGAGCCGGGACAATTATAAACTATGTAATTTAATGTCAAAAGTGTCACCATGTTATCTAGAATGGAAGCGCAGCTCATCCAGTTGATGGAGAAATTAACTTGGATTTCATCCTCCCCCTTGTAATAATAATAACGGTAATATATACATATATATGTATATGTATGTATATATATATATATATATATATATATATATATATATATATATATATATATATATATATATATATATATATATGTGGCGAGAGAGAGAGAGAGAGAAACTGTGATCGGATAACAGCAGAAAGAACAAAAAAGTCTTGGAGCACATATTGCAAAAATGTGAATACATTCTCCTGGAGAAAAACAAATAGGTGTGTCCCATTGGTTTCACACAGGCTGCTCTAAATACTAGTTTATATAGAAAATATGGTTGCAACATAGAACGTTATGTAACATGGCCAGGAAAGCCAGGGGTATGCGTTAGCAGGCACACAAGAAGGAAATGTTTTGGAAGTGTGATAACCGTCAAAACGATGGTAGAGTTGTGCCTGGTATTGGGTGCCTATGGGCTTTTTCTGGGGTCCTTGGCAGTGCGGGGATCACCTAGCATACACATTGCCAATCCGTAACGGTCTCTCGCAGCTCTCTAAACTCGACAGAAGCACAATTATTGGCATGTTGGCAGCCGGTCTTTCCATGGTAAGGGTGCCATGAGACTGAGGTGACCTTTCATCTCCTGGTGTATGATGGACACCTTTGCATCTTTTAATAGCATATGCACTTTTCAATGCAGTAAAAATTATAAATTGAAGCACATTTTCCAGCTAGTGTCATATCCATTACGTAGATCAAATATATACCATCAATAATTACACACAGTCCTTATAAGAAGATTTTATTTTCAAACGCACTGCAATTTTCAAAGAAATTAAGCTAAAGGGGTACTTGTTCTGGTTCGTCATTGAAATACGGAGCTTTGAAATTGAACACAGAGCATGCATCCCAATGTCCTAGATATTAGCTAATGATTGCCATCCTTTTGGCATTTGTATTTTAAAGAAGCAATGAATTCGAAGTAGTAGCCCTAAGAATGCGATATGGCAAGCGTAGCCTAAAATGCTGTAATTATACGTACTTTGACAGCTTTTGTACAATGGACACATATAACACAGAAAAAAAAAACACAACTTGATATGCATTTAAAAGCTGATACCTTATGACTTCTATTGGACTCGAATACATTGTCAGAAATTACATTTAGTTTATCAGTCATGATTTGATGATAAAATGTTCAGGATTTTATTCCTTTTTGTCCCTAAAACTTAAGGGAAGGGACACATACATGAGCGAGTAGTTGGTATACTATGTATTACATAATTAACATGATACAGTTTGAATATTTTTATTGTAGGTATGTACATTAATCACTATGGAAAAGGAATTTTACATTTTGGCAGTAGCTAACCATAAATCTCTATTTGTTGTTTTAAATTGTTGACCACATGACCAATGGTGGGCACATGGTTTCATGGTCGTTACCTCTACAGACCTATCACAATGCTGTCATACACGTTGAACTTCCATATAACTTGCCAAAAACATGGATAATATTTGCGCCAATCGTACCGAAAACGTGTTCGGCTCATACGCAAAAAAATAACCATTCCTCGCCAATATCAAACGGGAAGGGAGAATGCATGCAAGCGAAATCCATCTTAACCAAAAGTTATCCTTGGCATGTAGCTAAAACAGTTTAGAGGCTTCTGCTTAATTTGGACGATTTTGTGAAGGATGTTCGATTCCCCATGCAATTTCCTCTCGCTGCTCACAGCAGTCAATCACGGACTCAGGGAAAGCATATAGACATATCCTGTCCCCATATATAAACATCACCTGTATCCATACATATGATTACGTTGAGCAGGTGGTAGTCTAGGAACCTGCATGAAGATGTCAAACGATCCTGGCTGCTGGCCTCTACGGAAGAGTTAGTTACTAGATAGAGACCTATAAATTTTAGTATATGTGACATTTGTTTAAAATTCAAGTAAAGCACTGTCAACTGTTTAAAATATGGCTCCTCGTCTTTCTATAGACAGGTTTGATCAATTGAAAACAAGCGATTTATCCATTCGAAATTCGCAAAATTAGCCATTTGACATCAAAAATAAGCTCAAGGGTATGCATACACAAATTCACCTTAGCCGGTTCAGAGAACCGTCACCATGTGCAATGTAAACCGCCTAGCTAGCTAAAATAGTTTTTAGCTATCATCTGGAAAGCAAATTAATTACATTTGATCATGGCAACAAGCTCCACCTCACTCATGTACAATTCAAAGAAGCCCTACTTGTCAATCATCTCAAAACGTGATGTACAAAATCCCAATTTAAATACTTGTAGAGGTATTGTGTAGAAACCTTGTTGACACACGCGCACACACGAAAGGCCTTCCTCATGTGCCCCAATATAATTGATTTCATGAACGATCAATAGTTAGGTGCCACGTGTACGCTTTAACTGTTTCACTACCTAATTTTAATGAAGTCAATAGTTCTCCACTGTGCGATTTCGGCGCATTGTGCACAGAGCGCGCGGCGGAAAGCATTTGACTTGGACATTTTTGTGGTATCTACAGTTGTAGCCATGCCGGAATTTAAATGAAAGGCAAAGAATATCAATCTAATATCATTATGTCAATGCTTGTGCACTTGGGCGTAAGTCGACATTGGCAGTGAAAGATTAAGTTGATGTCCAACCAGGGCAAGTGGCTTCATTTCTAACTATATATTACAGATATACACATTCCTAACATAATAAACCGGTATATTCAATGGGTCACAAGGCTTTGCATAATGCATGTAACTCGAACTTCAAAATTGCTGTACTGATACGGGCATTTGGGGTAAAAATGTAACGTGGTATTTGTAAAATTTTTAATTATTATCTTGATAAAATGACCAATCTGGTGCAAATGTGATCCAAATACATACATCTGCAAATACCTATCGGGGATTTTTAATTTCTTTTCACAAAGGTGATACAAAAATAGGATATTTTTGGACAATGGTAAAATTATCAAAACTCTTCATTTCCACATGCATATTTTTTTTTAATCTTTGACTTTTTACCCTGAAGGGTTTACAGAGTAAATCAGATTGTGTCTGATTAAACTCAGGGAATTTAATTGTGGGATGTATCCAAGTAAAACGCCTTTTCGGACTATTTACCTGTAGTCTGTATTCTAGATCTTAGGATGAACACCGTCCGTAAGTATTTTGTTCATGCTTTCAGATTTTATTTGGTCTAGAACTTGCCAACTTGGACAGTTGACAGACAACACACATTTCTACAAAATATCTCCAGATGTCAAAATAAACAAATTCATACAAAACCGGTTAGACATTAGATCTGAAAATAAACAAATTCATACATAACCGGTTAGACATTCCCTTAAATGTGTAGTCCACGTTTCAAACATAAAATAATACTTCTGAACAAATGAAACTTTTGAGCAGAAGCGCTGCAAAATGGCTATCACTATTCTGTATTTGACTTTATAAGATCATTCAACAAAATCTTGTCCGCTATTTTTACCTCCGATCTTCTTGGCAATTTTCTGGGCACTTTACGGAAATATGTACAAAATAAAACAACACTTGTGTAAGTCCTGCGCATATGCTTGCGATATTCTGTTCTTCATACATGAGCTATGTAATATATTTTCTTATCGTGTAACTGTAATCGAAACAGCGACAAAAGTTCTTCAATATTAAACATCGGATCGGATACGCACTTCCAGCTCAAATAAGGTTTATGTGTTTTTGAATTATTCTAACCAGCCCATGAAAAGGATCTACAACTAGAAAAGAAGATTTGCTTCAAAGCAAATCTGTCTGTGTGCCTTCAAAAGTTGTTAATATTAAATGGTACAGCTTTTATCCTTTGGTACTTCACATTACATACATTAACCTTATGGCTGGATGCAAATTTCAAAGTCCAAATGACCTTGACCTTTGACCTTAACAGGTCACATGTAAAGTGCACAGCATTACAATACCCACAATTTAAGCCCAACATGAACCAAATAGGATTAAAATTGGCCAGACTTCATCCACAGAGGTATAATTGTGCCAAGTTTGGAGTTTCTATGTGTAATACTTTTCAAATGAAATGTCGGACATTTTACCTGTAAAGAAAGAAAGAAAGAAAGAAAGAAAGAAAGAAAGAAAGAAAGAAAGAAAGAAAGAAAGAAGGAAAGAAGGAAAAACAGTATGTCTGTGTTGGCACACAGACATAATGATGGAATGCATGAGCAGGGATCTTGAACATTTCCTGGACTGTGCAATTGAATATAAATAATCTAGCCCAAAATGTTTTCTTTAAGAGCGACTGAACTGACTGGTGTCCAGAAAGAAAACATTAACTTATGATTAAATTAGCAAACAGACATAGCTATTTAATCAATGCAGCCAATGTTTATATGAAATAATTAACTCATTCAGTGATGAACCCAAAGGATATGCTCTTTGCTAATTCTTTCAAATTTGCATTGCTAATACAATGTGTGAAACAAATAAAAAAGGTCAGAATATCACAAATCATGAGCAGATATTATATTCTATTATGATTGTCAGAAATTTTAAATCAGAATCCCCTCATTTAAAAGATAAGAATACTCAGTATATCCATTTGATACAAATTTTACTGACAGTAAATGAAGACTTCTCTCCTGAATGAGTCAAGGGATGCCGCATTTTCAAAGGGTCATTTTGATGTCACATCTTGTAAAATATATACCAGGATTATGGCTTGTTTGCACTTTAATTGAGATGTGACACCCCTGTAAAAATGTCCCACAGGTCTTACAATGTTGATAAAGCCTCTTGATTATGAGTAAAATCTATTGGGGTAATGAAATACACATAAACGTAAGGAGGACAGGGTAAGTTTTATTTTGATGTGGTTACACTTGCCAGGCCTTTGGAATAAGCTGGCCATTTGCTACTAATCATTCACTGTCACTGGTCATGTGTGTTTGGTGGGGTGGCAGACACATATCAGGGCAAGCTCCACAATAAAATGGTGTCCCTGTAGCCGGATTATTTTGTAAAAAATCCAATTATTTGATGCTACAAAGGTGAAAATAAAACCCATGTAAATGTCTACAGCAGCACCCATGTGGACCTGTTTACAAACACCACTAATTATAGCATCGGGGTTGAGTGGCAGGGCAAAGAGGTCAGTGATAGGCTGTTTGGCCCACCAGCACTGTGGTCACAACTAATGAAACGGCCCCCAGAGCTCAAGTTAGGTGGAATGGACTGTATAGTATATAATATATTGAAGATTTAAAACTTTAATTAGCCCTCATTTGCATAATTGTGAAAAGCATGACCTCTCATTATAAAAAGGCCAGACTTTATCCATAGAAGTATAATTGTGCCAAGTTTGGAGTTTCTACGTGTTATACTTTTCAAATGAAATGTTGGACAAATTTGCCTGTAAAGAAAGAAAGAAAGAAAGAAGAAAGAAAGAAAGAAAGAGAGAATTCATAGAAAAACAGTATGTCTGTGTTGGCACACAGGCATAATAAGCAAAACAATTAAGTACACTCTGTCATTCAATTTTGCACATACATGAGATGAAACTATCGCAATATTTTTGTCAGAGATTGACCTCACGTCACTGGTACAATAATTGTAGTAACATTGTCATCACTCGCCAATATCAAGACCATTGACATGGAACGGGAATATAAATCATAACAGGAAAAAATGATAATCTGAAACAACATTTTTTTTATTGATAAAATGAAATGTTACCTGTTTACTTATATTTTACAATTACATTTCCTAAGTTTTCAATTCATTGAGTGACCAGTTAATACGACCATTACTGATATATTTCACCATATCCAGGTGTTGGTGACCTATGGGATATATGGGAAATTAGAGAGGTACCAGAAAACAGATCATGAACTTATTTAGAAGTCCGCTTAACATTGCTTTTACAGGGAAGTAATTGCCTATAATAGGGTCATCGGTGCCACCAGTTCTTGATCCGTTTTAGATACCGTCAAACAAGGATAGAGAAAAATTGACAGGTTGGCATGTAAAAAATGGCAAGTTTTTTTACAACCTTGCCATTGCCCATACCTATGCATTGACTGGTCTGCCAGCAGTCAGGTTTCACCAGCTTCTATAATAGAACTGAGTCACTTTCTATTTCCCGCCAGAAATGGACACTTACGAGTTCGGGCTGGAAAAAGTTCTAAGCCTAGCTGTGAAAGACGGTACAAAGTCGATGGTTTTCATTTATTTCTGAACATAGTCCCCTTCCAGGTTTAAACAACTTTTACTGATGCTGCAAGGCCTGGATGCTGGTCAAGAATTTTTTTTCAGTCACCCTAAAAGAAATTCATTCACAGCGGAAATGACGTCATCATTACTGGACAAATGACGACCGGCTAGTTTCTTTTTCACTTTGGGAAACAGGTGGAAGTCTGACGGGGCTAAATCGTCTGTATAAGGGATTTGATTAATGATTTCGAAGCAAGAATCATGGATCGCTGACATGGCAACCACTGATTTGTGAACAGGAGCATTGTCTTGGTAGAACAGGACTCCTTTAGTAAGCAATTCCCACGCTTGAATTCCGCAGCCCATTTTTTAACAGTGCAAAAGGAAGGGGCATCGTCCTCTAAACTGGAGACCATGTCGGCATGTATCTGTGTTGGAGATAGCCCTTTTAGTTGGAGGTACTCGATGACTTCCCTATAGTCAGTTTTGTCTATTTCTTGTGATTCTACTGGGTAGGTTCACAAGATGGTCTGCTACAAAGACACAAATCATACTAAAGTTGCTGTTCTTATGTCTGTGATTCATTAAATGATTGTATTTGTTGGCAGAAAATGTTTGTTTCAATCCGATTTAGAAATCCCACTTAGGCTTAGAACTTTTCAGCCAGCCTTCGTAATGTTCCCACTACATCCAACCCATTACATTCCGTCATCACCGGCTTAATCATAGCTAAACCAGATTTTTCTTCCAGTTTAGACCTCTGAATGGAGGACGACGCAAATAGTGTGACAGAACATAGAGTTTCCTGACCAGTATTTTCTAGGACAATTAACAACAGAGAATATTAATTTCATGACATTGTCATATGTGAAAATCATGCTTGCCTGTGTATTCAATTAATTCAATAATATAATTGAGCTAATATTCATGATATGTATTAGATAGCCTATTTCGGCGGGGGGTGTGTGTGTGTGTGTGTGTGTGTGATAAATTATCAAAGCAAAAACACTGTATGAGAGAATCGTATCTCTGGAATTGGTGATGAGTAACATTAACAGAATTCCAGTATGTTGAGTTTTCTATCCTTTGGTATACCGCCAAGAGCTACCTCAAAACACATACAGAATAATTGATTTTTCTTCTATCTTTGATGTTATGCATCAAAGGGAAAGACATCAAGCCAAACGCGATTGAACTAAATAAACACTTAGGGTTACATCATGTTGCCCACTGTTGTATTTGATACCATAACAGCACAGAGAAATTTATACATCCCTTTAGATAGCCAAGGGTAGCTTGAGGTGTCACAAGCATATCACATCGTGAGAACCAATTTTGTCTCTTTATTGACTTAGACACAATCCCAAGGTTTGCATTGCATGTACATGCTATTTCTACAAAGTTCATTGTACAAGCTTTTGTGAATTAAATAATTACTTCCCAACAAGTTAAATGGATTATGTTCCAAGCCTGGCCTCTGAGTTTAACACTACAAGTCGCTCTACCCAAAGTATTATTAAAGTTCTGCCTTAACATTAGGATGGGTGCACACATAATGTAAGGGAATTAGTTTTTCATGAGATATGTTTGGGATTGTGTCATGGGTTATTAGTGGGATTGTGTCATGGGTTATTAGTGGGGTTGGGTAATGAAGCTACATTTGAAACGCAATTCTTTGCCTCTGTCATATGAAGTTATGAATACTAACCACGATAAACAAGACGTATGCAATATTGGAATATTTAACTGGGGTTATTTTTGGTTCTACTGAATATTGTTGACTTTTATGTCTTAATCACGTGTACCATATTCCACTACAATAAGTTTCTGGCTTGTAACAAACTTGCATGCTGCACATGACTCGAATAGAATCAAGTAAAACAGATGTCAGCACTTGTATACTTTTTCGGACAAGGGCTTCTTTCTATCATTAATGCTTGAACCAGAGCCATTGTTATAGAAATGAGCAAACAATTTGCAAATAAGACTGCTTAGTGTTGTCTTCTGAGGTCATAAAATATACTCATTATACAAGGAAGAAAATTAATGTATCAGAAGGCAATTCTCAACCAACACAGTATTGCAATTTGGCTGAAAATGTGTTCAATAAGTTGAAAATATGTTTCATTGCTCTGGCAATGTGAAATACAATGATCAATCTCGCGGTGATGTGTTATTCTCGATTTCAGTAGGACAGGTAAGCATTTACCATGGTCACTTACTCACTATTTATCACCCAGTCCTCGGGCAATTTTAGGTCATTGTATTAAAACGAAACGGCTGTTACGGGGCTGGTGGATACTGAAAGCAGTGTGTGGCTTGTGAATTTGATTGAATAAATAAATAGTAAGGACAATTTCGTGGACCGTCACGCGCATGATTGATTAATTATAAATACTAATTTCGGGTGTATTGTTTTTTTCGTAAGTTTTACCAAGCTCTGTCGTATTTGAATATGTCATGTTTGCCTGCCCAAACATACTTAGCAATGGCACAAGGTACAGAGAGTGCTAAAGAAGACCGGTTTCCAGGCAAACATATGTACTCGGCATCAATTCAGCGTACACGGACGCACTCAAGACAAACTTTATTTTTTCCATCGACTTACTGACATAAATTATTGAACGAGCAGCTTAAAGCGTGGTGCATTACTTTCGCGCATTAAAAATAACGACTGCTCCCTCAGACACTCCCTCCCTGCAAGCTGGACCACAGAGCGGGATAATGTGTAGCTGGGGCTGCATGGATTGTGAATGTGGAGTACGGTCGAATAGGTTATGCGCTTGTAGTAGTTCCATCACAATGCAGATATGAGTAGCGGTCTCTGGTCCAAACCTGTGTCATGTGTTACACACAGAGATGAAGGCTGGGATATTTCTAGTTCTCTGTGTGCTCTTTACATTTTTGGAATCTGCTGCAGGGGCTCTGAAAAACGGTAGCAATCCGGCGAAAAGGTCAGCAATTTTTGTTGTTACATCTACGTATTGATATTGTATATTATGAATATATGTGTGTGTGTGTGTGTGTGTATGTGTTAATCCATAAAAAATCACAAAACGTTGTTACACACCAGTCTAGCCAGCTAACCGTCTGGATAAATCGCATAGACGTTTTAACATTGGAAGATGCTCTGTGTAAATGCAGTTCAGTTACAACTCACGGCAAATGACTTTTGTCATTATAATGATTCGACCAGAATTGATCTGGAAGTTAAACAAAATATTTCGACGATGAAAGTCTTGTTTTCATTTTATTGAGCGTTTTGGAGAGAGTAGTCAAGGGTTTGCTTGCTGCTAATGGATAAAAATACCGTTATTATTTTCATATAAGAAAAAAAAAACATGCCTTGTTTATATATTGTAAACTCGGAGCAGGGGTGGTCCTATAAAAATCCTGCGTAGTCTTCGAGACATAATACGTATAATTGTAGATACAAAAAAACTCTGATATACATATACATGCATACATACATACATACATACATACATACATACATACATACATATATGCATGCATGCATGCATGCATAGATACAGACATACATACATACATATAAAACACTCGTTGAATCGGTCATGAAAGTCTACATTGCATGAATACATATCGTACCATCAGGTTGTCTACATGATTGTGAGTGTCATGTAAAATATGATTAAGGGATCGTAAAGGCTTTTTAATGCTATCAAGCGATGAGGTAAATTCCATCTTGCATTTGTTGTGCACATAGTACAATGCATTACACCATTTGAAAACAGAAGGTTTTTCGGTAGATTATCAATTTCTTCTCTGTTTTCTTTCTCTGTTGCCACCTGCTTTTATTGGTATCAGAATTACACCGGTGTACTGACATTGTACTCATATATATATATATATATATATATATATATATATATATATATATATATATATATATATATATATATATATATATATATATTTATATATATATTTATATATGATTCATTTGTACTGGAATTAATACAATGTGTGGATTATAACACTCACGCATATGTGTTTCTACTGACCCATTCTTTATGGGAATGGGGATTCGATACAGTTGGTATATACGTTTCCCATTTTCGGCCAGTTAATTGGTGTCTACGGTTGTTGGTTCGACACCCAGCCGTTCCGTGGTCACAAAACATATATATTTTGGATGCTTCTTTGATGCTGGTGGACGTCCATATGTACAGTCCTCGATCTGGGACAACACAGAACACAGTACGTCATTTGCATTGGAATAAAAACAAAGAACTGACCGTGTCGATTATGGATTTCACGCAGGCCTGCCTCCATTGAACCATTCTTTACAGGAATGCGAATTTGGTATGTGCAGTTGGTATGTTCGATTCCCAGTCTAGGTTGGGTGATTGGTGCCGAAGTTCAAGAGCCGGACGTTCCATGATCATTTATATGTATACATATACTCATGTATATATATATATATATATATATATATATATATATATATATATATATATATATATATATATATATATATATATATATATATATTATATATATATGAGTATATGTACCTCTCTTGTGCATTGGTCAAAAGACAGATTATTATGATGGGTCACGTGACGGTCATGGCGGGTTGAGTTCGAAATCGCCGGAGCTCCCTAAAATTTTGGAAAATTCACTTGATCAGTGAATATTTTATAATAGAGATAAGATACAAAGGTCTGAACGTATTGTGATACCAAGATGTTTATGTTTACCAACATCCTGCAAAGTGTGCCCGTGGAAAGAAATAGGAGGATGTGTAGGAGGATTAGTTTTCCGAGAAACGAGCATTTTGTCTGTTTTCAGAGCGTTGAAAGTGACAAGCCTGTCATTGGACCATTGATCAATATCTGAAAGCTCGGAGTTCAAACTTTCTGCTGCAGTAACTGGATTATCAATGGTAGGATATAGACACGTATCATCAGCAAACATTTTTATGTTGGATCCAACAAGGTTCACTATGTCGTTAGTTTAAATCACGGATAGATGTACCTGTTATCCAGCCCATCAAGTTTCCCGAATTACTCAATTTTGGCAATAAGGTTTTTGCTGTTATGCACACACGTCTCCGTCTAGGTGCAAGTCAATTAAATTCTCATCTTTTCAAAATTGGTGTGAAGGACACTCCAAAATGCGCATGCGGTTCACCCAATGAGGACACATGTCATTATTTACTTCTCTGTCCAAAGTATACTGTCCCTAGATCTGTTCTTCACTCTATTATTTTGAAATATGCTCCCTTTACATTACAGACAATATTATAAGGTTCCTTCGATTGTACTTTTACCGAAAATATTGAGATTTTTTCAGCTGTTCAAAATTTTATTTCCGCTACACGTCGTTTCGGCCCATCTGGTATAGGCTAAAATGCCTGCCCATTTCCACTCTATACAGGTACATTTTTCCGCATATGGATGAATCTCCTTTAAATCTCCACATATACATGAAGTCTAAGAGGAATCATAACTATGTAAGATGAAACATTCAGCCCCACTTTCTGTCTTGCCATGTGATACTGTCACCTTCTCTTTGGTCGTGTGTGTCTTGTTTTGTCCTGTGTGCTCGTCCCCTTTCCGCAAGAGGGATCAGTATAGGGCTTCGCCCTTTTCCCCAATTGCTTACTCATTTATTGGATTTATATTGTAAATTGTTGTGAATAAAATATGTTTAAACCAAGAGATGCATGTGATGGTTGCTCTGCTTCTTCAGCAAAAGGTGGTGTTCCATCGGGCCTATTGATGTTTTTATATTCAGTGCTGGTGTCCACTAGGCTGTTCCCAATCTTTGCCCTGATGTCCCAAGCCTAATGCTAGTCAGTCAATTCTTGCTGATGACGTATCGCCGGACATGGGATAGCTTGTTCACATTCAGCTTGTCTCTTACTTGGGTGTTTTCCACGCCAGATGTTGTAGGTAGCTTGAGGTGTCCATGTTATTGTGGGTCTCATTGTTGCAGTGTTGTGTCTGGCAATGTCTCTGTGGCTTTCATGGTTGTAATGTAGGATGTTTTCATACTCTCCACTGGTCCATTCTTGTCTCAACTCCCTGTGTGGGATTTCTTGTAGTGTGCATGGAGAGCCACTGGGAGATACGAGCACAATGTGGTGTTCCCCAGGTATCTTTTCTGTGGGAGTCATTCCAGTAGCGGACTTTCGTGCCCAGCAAGGCTCCTCACTGGAGAATATGCTTCTTGTTATTCTGTGGGATGAGCAATTATGTAAGTTGTACTGTTCAATAATTCACAAAATCGTGAATTTGCTGACAAATTATAGGTTTTGTCACAAAACCCTGGGTTTTGGCATAGTTATTGAATTTTGATATGATTTTGGACAAAATACTTGCTTTGGCCACAAAACTCTGGGTTTTGTGTACAAAACCGTGAGTTTTATGAACAAAACTCGGGGTTTAGGATCTAAACCCGCAGTTTAAGAGCAAAACTTACAAAACACAAGGGTTTTATTTTTACAATTCAAAACCTTCGGTTTTGCCAGAAAACCCTTGGGTTTTGTAACACAGTGAAATCACCGTCCAGAACCCATGGTTTTGCTGTCCAAAAAACTGGGGTTTTGTATTGTAAAAAACCCCCCCTGGGTTTTGTAAGTTGTGAAACAACAGAAAAAACCTTGGGTTTAGTGACGTCATAAATCTAGGGGGTTTCAAAAAGTGTAATACCCAGGGTTTTGTAACCAAAAAAAATCATGACAGCTTTAAGTTGGTAGGCCGAGGCTATTAAACTTAAAAATGGCACCAAACAACACTTGGCTCAATCGTGTGAACATTAACATCATTATTGATTACCACGCGCATAGTCTAAAATTAAGTTCTATACGACACAATGAGTATATAACTATTGTTTAAAAAACGAGAGGGTGCACATTCAGTGAAATAATCTACAAGACACAAACCGCCGCATGGACAATTCACTGAATCCACAGCATCGAGTACTTTAACTTGCTTATAACATTCAATCAGTTGCAAATGATTAATTTATCGCACGATATATGATGAAGTCCTGGAAATTTGATGATCCAAAAAGAGTTTTCTGTGCCATTTTTGAACCAATATTGTGTACATATTCCACATTTATTGTGTACGGTCATATTGTCATTCACTGGTACAACCGTTGTCAGTAAATCAGGCCTTGTACCTCCAGCGAAGTACATAAACATCAGAATATAGCAAACAGAGTCTGCTTTGCAGGCAAGCATGGCCTCTGTAAGGAGTAAAGAAAGCCACGTGGTCTTACCACCATGAAATATAAGAAAATAAGGTAATGTGAGTTATTACCTGGCTGAAACAATATAAGCTTCTTGGCCACATGCAAAGTGTGTTGTACTGCGGAGCAAGAGGTGACCGGATCGATATACCAAAGACTTCTTTTATTAAAGGTTGAGTTGCAATTTTGGAATGAATATTCAGTGTTGACATTGTCTGTTCTAATTGTTCGGACGTCAGAAAATGTTTAAATTGCTTATTAGTTGTGTTATGTTTGAATATCAATGGGTGTAATGGAATGCTCCCAAACCGACATAGCCATGCACGTACAATGAACGAAGCCCAGACCAATCACAAGCACTTGAAAAGATACTGGGCAATCTTGCGTGATTTGCAGTGCCCGTGAAAAAAAAAAGAAGTAAATTACAACTTTGGTAGTTTGTATGGGGAAAGAATCGCTCCCTAGAACAAATATTGTCTGCTTTGACTAAAAATAAAATGGCTGTCAGACGAAAAATGCCGTCAGGCGGGATTTTCACCCGGTATTTTCACCATTGCAGAGCCCCCAGGCAATGAAGGTGGACTTAGAAAATACCAAAAAAAAATTGAAACTTGGTCCTGTTGAGATAATTATCACCACAATGTGATGTGTCGGTCATTTTGTATTAGATGGTCACATTATTGCAGGCAGCTGCACAACATGCGGTAGTGGACAGCTATGGGACATATCAGAGCCCTTACAAAATCAAAATTCTGGGATCATGCTGGATTTTGCTGGTATTCGCTGGATATGCTGAGAAGTGCTGGAACCACGTTGCATTTTCCCGGAAAAAGGACTTAAATTTTTCTCGATTTTCTGGTTTTTGCTGCCAATGCTGGATACTGGCAGAAACATGCTGGGTTTTGGCAGAAAAAGAACTAAGTTTTTTTTCAGGGTATTCTCATTGTTGCTGGGAATGCTGGGTATTGCTGGAAACAGACTGGATTTTCCTGGAAAAAGAAGTTAGTCTTTTCAGGGTTTTCTTGTTTTTGCTTCGGATGCTGGATATCGCTGGGAGCATGCTTGATTTCGCTGGGAAAAGAACTTGTAAAATTTTAGAATGTTAGATTTTTGTTAAACATGCTGGATTTTTGCTGGAGTAGGCCTCAGGGTACAGAACTTAGAAAATTTTGAATCTTGAGTCTTTGACAGTCCAGCAGAATCCGACACAGTGTTAATTTTGTTACTGCCTAGTTTTTGATGGGCATGCTGGATTTTAGTTGTTAAGATTTTGCTGAAATTTACTGGCACAATTTATAGTCCAGCAAATTCTTAAGTGTTACCACAGTGTGGTTTTGATAGATTTTTCACATTTTTCAACCCAGCAAATGATTACGTTTTGGTGGTGTGTGTGTGTGTGTGTGTGTGTGTGTGTGTGTGTTTTGCTGGACCTGCTAGATTACAATTAAAAAAGATTTCGATCTTGGTAAGATATTCAATGATCAAGATTTCTGTGGAAGGAAGGCAGCAATGGCGATAAAGGAGGGACAAGTGCGTCTACCCTCGCTCAAGTTCCAATTATAATCTCGATGTTTCACCATTATCAGTTAGCCCCAAAAGTTTCATTTTAGTATCCAATCTTATGTAGATATCTTACAACTGCATCTTTAATTACGTGTGGCAGATTTTTGGAAAATTCATTAGACTTATACCTATCAAAATATTGAATGAAGAAACAAAATATTCGATCATCGGTTAGCCTCATTCTCAAAGGTTTGCAAAGCGGGAATTTTTGTTTAACTGAATTTTCGGATTGTGAAGACTGCGTTCTGTTGTGCTGGGTTGAACGACTGCAGAATTCAACAAAGCATGGCGCTAGGCAACAAATTTAAATATCTTATAGTCTTTCCCTTGTGGTCGGATGAAACATTGGCAGTCGTTAAACCCGCGCAAACATCACCAGCCTTTAATGGGAGCAAAGCATTGGTGAAGAGGTGGATGTGCAAACACTGCAATGGCTGGGGATAATCCACAAGGCTATCATAATGGAAATGGCTTGTGATTACATTATTATTAACTCATGAACTTTCATGTCTTAATGAACGTTACTGGATTAATACACAGTATGAAAATCTTTTTTGACATGAACCAATGCAACTCAGTATGGTAGAGGTACAGTCACGATGGATGTGATGTACAATGTAAAACGTAGGCCTCAAGGATTAAATCATGCCTTTCATGGGGTCACACTTAACACCAAACCCCACCTGAACCCACAAAAACTCACCAAACCCCACCTGAATCAACCAAAGCTCACCGAAACCCACATTTTTGCTGGATTTAGTCGGGATTTGGTTAAATCCCAACAGAATCCAGCAAAATTTTGTTGGAACTGGCTGGAAAAATGCTGGATATTGCTGGATGCTTGGCAGAAAATGCTGGATTATGACGGATGTTTTCACCAGCATTTTCCACCATGTGCAACAATATCCAGCATAGTCCCAGCATTTCGTTTTTGTAAGGGAGGTGTTACGCCTCTAACCTTTCAGGCTGCATGCACAGTCCCAGAAAATCAGATTTAACCTATTAAATTTCTTAAAACCACGTATACGGTATACATCAGTTTTCTCTTAGAGTACAACAAATATGAGCTCACAAAGTGCACACAGTGATAAAATACACGATGTTTAAGTCGAAAATTGATGGAAGTTTTCCGAGATCCGCCACCTTGCATGATCCTTGTTTACAGCAAGTTGGACAGTGCAGGGATAAAAAACAGAATTTCCAAACTTAGGCAGAGTGAAAATTTTACTATAATCGAATCTTTAATCACATAATGAAAGCCGTGTTGTGAGTGGTTGATGTATCCAAATGATCAATTTGGCGGTAAGCTACAAACCCGTGGGTTTTGTGACGTCACAAATCCCAGGTATTAGTGAATTATTCATAACTGTGGGATTAGGGAGATCACAAAACGTGGATTTTGCAAATTATTGAACAAAACAACCGCAAAATCCAGGGTTTTCATGAAAAAACTCACAGCTTTTAAACAAAACCGTGACAAAACATAAACAAAAAAGAAAGCTAAGCGCTGGGTTTTGCTACAAAACCCAGAGTTTTTTGTACAATACACATAACACACAACATGAAACTTTATAGTTCACCCAAGTCGACCAGCGATGCTCTTTTTAATTCATTCATCATGGCGGAGTTGGTCAGGTCCCTGTCAGCTGTTAACATGACAGGATTGCCACGTCGTCATTGTCCGTTCTGTACTAGTCGTGGAAGTAGAGTTGAATTTTACAGAAATTATTATTATTATTATTATTACTACTACTACTACTACTACTACCACTACTACTACTACTTCTACTACTACTACTACTTCTACTACTGCTGCTGCTGCTGCTGCTGCTGCTGCTACTATTTGATTCATTTACAGGCCTGAAGGCTAAACATAAATGGATAAAATATTGAAAACAGTATTCTCCATGGTTTCACTATTTTTAAATGATCAAATATTGTAATTATAGTTCTTTAATTGTTGCACTCACAGAATTTCGAATTTTGTTCAAACGTTTAAATCAACCTGGTCAATGTTAACTCAATTTATACACATATTATAAAAAGGTTTTAGCTTGAGATCTTCAAAATAAGATGTGGATAAAATGCATTACGGGTACGGACTATGCGTCATGATTATCATGCAAATGTGTACTTTTGGTTACAATGATCTCTTCATGTGACTAGAGCATTCTCTCTCTCTCTCTCTCTCTCTCTCTCTCTCTCTCTCTCTAACTGATTGGATGTGATAATCCAAACAAAATTGTCCCATAATAAGCGGATTTTTAATTGGTCCAATAAAAATGTGTCCTTTGTGGTGCAATGTTTACCAGCCAAAAGCCAGAATGATCGTTTGGCCGACTGGTTAAGTTATAAAACCTGTTTTGAGAGACCACCCCTAGGGCGGGTCAAAGGTGGTCACAAAAGGCAGGTGATATCTCAATAGAGGTGCAATAACATTGGAAAGTTGATAAAAGGAACAGGGTAAACATGGTCTGAAAAGACAGGTGGTCTTTCCTTACAATTGTCTCTCAAGTCAGGTTTCACTGTAATAAAAATGCGACCAATCCCTGTTGGATTGAGATCCGTCTGTGTTTTTTTTCTGTATTCTTCTTCAACCTCTTTTTGTTTTGGCAATTTCTAACATTTATCGTCTAATATATTATCTGTGTTTGACAATACATCTTTTGATATTTGATTCAGCTATTCTTTTTTTTTCCTTGGATTTTTAGTCCAAATATATTATACTCTCTCTCTCTCACTCTCTCTGTCTCTCTCTCTCTCTCTGTCTCTCTCTCTCTCTCTCTCTGTCTCTCTCTCTCTCTCTCTCTCTCAATGTATCCGGGTTGCATTTTCGTGCTATGGCTACATGCATATAAATACTTTCGGTAAACAAAAATTCAATTGTTATCTGGTTCGTAAAATCAATGTTTCAATATTAGGTGGATTATTGTTGTCGTATCGTACATGATTATGACTATGATGTGGTAATAGCTTCCATTACTTGTGTTCTTACTACCTTTTGTATCTTATTTTCACCAATAGGACCTATCCCTGGTGTCTCAGATGAAACAGTCATATGGCAACACATCGCTTGTATCTCTACTACGTAACACCCGTTAGTCAGTTTTCATATCAAGTGACTGAGATATTGCTACTGCCTATACTTGCAGAATGTAATTTCATGTACACTAGTTAATATACGGACATTTTTAGCGTTTTGCATTTGACATATCCAGATGCACAATGGTTGGGCGAAAATGTATAGTTATTGGTGATTTTAATGTAAGAAGGTCATGAATGATTTCATCTTACTCGATTGATTCTGATTTAATGAACGTACCTATTGATGGTATCTGTAATATGCCCTTGAACCGAGTTAGTATGAATAAACTAAAACTGTATGAGCACGGAAATCTTCTGCTTGATTTCTGCAAGTCGACAGGCTTATTGATCTTAAATGGCTGTTAACTTGCCAACCGTACAGGGAAGTACACATGCTGCAGTCATCATGTCAGACAAAGTATGTTTTGGCATACCACTCATAGTTTTATTCCATACCAATTATGCTAATCCACGGTCTTACCTAGTTTTTTGACCATGCCATTTGGAATTGCGGTCAGCTTTTCTAAGAAACGGCACCATCATTTGTTACATATGAATCTCTTGAAGCGCACACGGAACGTTGTAAATGGATTTCTAAATTTACTAAACCTTTAAAATTGGTTTGTAAACAAGACACTGACGAGTTTTTGCAACATCATTACAAAGTGAATACAAGACCCACATCAAAAGTCAAACCAAAACGGAAAAACGTTTAGCGTCTTCCTAAAGGAACCTTAAAAACGTATCCAAGTCAAACGTACGTCAGTCCAAACGTACCCAGGTCAAAACGTACCCAAGTCAAAACGTACCCATCATTTAAATATATATTAATGCTTAACGAAATTATGTAGCATTAGAGCTAAATTATAATTCAATTGGTTTTGAATTTTTTAAAAAAATGATGAATGACCATTTGTATCAGACATCAACTTTGTGTATCCCTTGCTGCCAATGCTATATGTAGGTCCAGTTCAGTCCTGCATGAATTCCATGCAAAGGGGTGTACAAAATTCCATTAAAAAAAAAAATTCTTCACATATCTAAATAAAACTTTGACTATCAAATTTTATCATTTTAAAATAGTTTGTTCACTTGTACAACATATACAACATAATGAAAGAATATATCATTACACTAAAGGCAAATGGTAGATCGAAGTAGAGAAAACAAAACCACACACGCATAGCAGCAGCAGCAACAGCAGCAGCAGCAGCAGTAGTAGTAGTAGTAGTAGTAGTAGTAGTAGTAGTAGTAGTAGTAGTAGTAGTAGTAGTAGTAGAAGTTGAAACTACTGAGATTTTGAAATGGAGTATCCGGCCCGGCACACAGTAGCCAGGTAGCAGTAATCCCATTTTGGTTTGTGTATAATGTGTAATTAGCGGTTATTGACTTCACGCCCGGATATCGCTACATGTTTTGATCTCATTCGCACTGCACGGCTGCAAGCTCACCATCATGTGAGATATGGCACAAACAAACTGCCGTTCTAGCGTCTGAAAATTCAGTATACAAAAAATGGAAAACTTAGAAGGGTTTTGTAAGTGGTGAAATCACAGAACCAACACCAACGTTTTAACCCCGATGGAAACCAAACATTTTTACCACCCGGCCCGTGGTTGTGTTGGATGTATAGGTTCCAGCATGCGGAGTGATGAGCAAACCAAAACAAAGTCAAAGATGGACCAATTTAAATTACAATGAATTCAAAGATTCATTAACAGAAGAAAACAATTTTTAAAACCCAGTGAAAGAAACCTGGGAAGGTTTGGGTCGTGTCGTTCGTGGGACTGTATTGCCCGCATCACGTTAGCTTTGTACTTTGTTATGCGGCAATAGGGAAGGGCCAAAACAGAAGTTTCAAAAACTGCCTAAAAGAGGGCACTGCAGTCAGTGGAGAGCTATGGTTGTGTATTCCCATTACTTTCCATTGTAATTTGCAACTTAATAATTTGAAAACTACTGCACATAGAAACATCAAATACCATACAGTAAATCTATATGCATAACTAAATATCACACAAAAATCATATAACTACAGCTACAAAAGTGACTAGTTTATTTAAGGTTGCTTTAACATACACACTAATGGGAATACACAGTTCTAGCCTTCCAAATGTTTGTGTATTCAGTTGTGTATTCGGACGAATACACACCTTAGGGCCGATTCTGACCTTTCCCATTTGTAATAACTGCCTTTTTGTAATAAAAAACAAGCAGAAATCTGCCGCGTAACATACTTGAACCGCGACTAGTTCAAGTGGGTATGGCTTAGTGTCCGTTTTTCTGCCGTGATGGCCCTCTCTATTAAAACATGCTCATCCTCTTCGGAAAAGGGGCAAGAAAAAAAAACATGAGTAGTCCCCTCGACTAATCATGGGTAAACTCAGGCCATCATCATCATCATCATCATCATCAGCAGCAGCAGCAGCAGCAGCAGCAGCAGCAGCAGCAGCTGCTTCTTCTTCTTCTTCTTCTTCTTCTTCTTCTTCTTCTTCTTCTTCTTCTTCTTCTTCTTCTTCTTCTTTTTCTTCTTCTTCTTCTTCTTCTTCATCATCATCATCATCATCATCATCATCATCATCATCATCACTTCCGTCAGTATTAATTAAAGTTTTCTTGTCATTCCGATGCATTATTGCAGCCCTGCCCAGCAACCTCGCAGATAGGATGTGTTTTTGATGTCAGCAGCGTTTTTGCACCAGTGATAACCATCTGCGCTTTTGGCTTGCCGAATCGGTTCATTTTAATGTATCAAAAAATTATCATTTAAAATTAACATTTTAAAGAAATTTCATCAAATAATATTTCAAAGACATCTTAACTGAATCTTTGTCGAAAGTCAGATCCGCCGATCTATGAGACCTGCATGCTTCACTCACCACCGTTCAAAGACAGGAGAGAGGGTATAAGCTTGGGAGTGGCCGGGAGTGTCAATCTTTGTAACCTGTTTTAACGCTAAACCTGCAAAAGATCTGCCTCCATGCACTCACTATAAGCAACAGGTTTTGGGTGGCGGCAGTTTAATTGCACAGATATTTTCTGCTTATTAATGTCATTAGACTCATACAAAAACTATCTATGACGGCAACATGGAATATCAATTGTATTACAACATTAAACTAAGACACATCTAAATCTGTTTACAAATGCGTTAAAATCAGAGACAAGTACATGTAACCTTTTTAAATGTTTTAGACTGTATAGGTCCATAGTAGTCTGCGAAGCAGACCTTCTATCTCCAGAGAACATCAGAACATTAAGGTGAAATGGCCATGCCCCAGTAAAATCAGCCTACTATCACCTTTCTGGCCAAATAAAGTAAAACTGGTTCATATAAACATATGCAAATTATATATTTTTGGAAAGATGATGATCTGAAGATTATAAGCAACCTAAAATCATGACCCCGTGACTTAAATTGTCGTATGAACAACGATTTCTTTGATCTCCGAACACAATGTAACATGGGCATACAAATGTGAAAAAAACTACTTAATGGTTTTCTCTAATTGCAAATTGTTTTCACAGAGTTACAGTCCACAAATGTGGCTACAAAATCTTTTTAGACACATATGTTGGGAGTAATCCAGTGAAAACAGATTAAAGTTTGGTTAAACCAGTAAGAAGTTATTTCCACACGTGTATGACCATGTTCCATTGAAATTCAAGATAAGAGAAATGGTTGTTTATACAACACTTAGCACAAAATGGTCATGCTGTTTTTTTTTATCAGCAGGTCAATACCTTTTCAAAAAATGTATACTTTGCATATGTTTACATAAATCCTTTTTGCTTTATTTGGCCAGAAAGGAGATAGTAGGCTGATTTTTACCGGGGCATGGCCATTTCACCTTTAAAAAAAAAAAAAAAAAAAGCAGAGTCTGACATGCAAGGCCTTCAATTGACCACGAATTTACATCAGTGAATTACATAATAAGTAACCAAGTGCCTTGTCAAAATCGTCGTGACAGTACACCGACAAGCAGTATGTTTCAATCTTGGTGAACGCCAGCGTGGTAATTCGCTCACCACATTTGACTGATCGTGACCCGAGAGTTCCAGTGTTGCTTCCAAAGCAGACCACGCTCCTGATTGTAGTAGAGAAATAGCATGGACCTTGGTCTGCTTTGGAGGCAAGTTACAGCGTTCAATTACACACGCATTTTACAGTTTCTCTTTTTGTCCCCCGCCACCGAAGGTGGCATAGGGGGACATAGAGTTAGTGAGGATAGGGGGCCTGCCGTCCGTCCGTGCATCCGTCCGTCCGTGCGTCCGTCCGGGAGCATATCTTTAGAACCCTAAGATATAGAATAATGAAATTTATACCAGATATGCATCATACCATGGGTATGTGCACTGTGTATTGTTTTTGACCTTGACCTATTTTCAAGGTCACAGGGCCCAAGAACATATCAATTTTTGGTGCATCCAGACATGCTTTTTTATGGTATAGCTTACTACTCTATTCTCATGCTTTGAATGCTTGCTTGTAGTGGCACCTACCCTATGTGTAGTGGCACCTATCCCTGTGTATATAATGGCGCCGTTTAAAGCATATACAACTTTTAGCACCTTATAGCATGAAGCTAAAACTTTTAGCAACATCATCGTGCAACTGCGTTCATGCTGATGTTTTCCCTTTACCATATACAGACCATTTCATCACTTTTGTCACTTTACATTAAACCGCAAGTATTCAATCAAGTAGTTTAAGTACCATTATATTGCCATGACAATCCTATTTGAAACATGATTTTCACTATGTATGATTCTGATATACTTTTCATGTCCCAATGTTATAGCTATATCATTTTTTCCATGTTCTTTGTACATACCATATCATATATTAAGGAACAAACTTGGTATATGATATCATACATATAATTTTATGCCTAGGTGGTGCATCCTTTCAACAAGTGCAACCACTTTTGCAACTATTTGCCCCACTTGATGTTATATTGTATAGGCCCTATGTGTGGCATTAGAAAATACTGTGGCGGGGGACGTAGATCCTTTGGATCACTGTGCACTTGTTCCCATCGATTGAAAATGCAGACATGCAGCGAACTCGTGAGTCCAACGATGCCTGGGAATATATATCACAGACGCGAATGGAGTTTTGGTGATCTTCAGTTCATTGAAAGACTTCCAAAACCCAAATTCACAAACAAATCGACAGCATAGGGAACAAAATTAAAGCAGGTGTTGCTCGGCAAATGAAGGAAGGTACCTAGGACCTACAAATGTTGTACATACGAAAATAAAGCAGAGAAATATTCATCCAAAAAAATCATAGGTTCCTGACAACCAGCTGTGTAGCTAGTTACCAGATAATCTCTTATCTGACATCAATCACTTCTGGTGACATTTGCTTGTTAGCTACCACCACGATTCGCGAATTTCACATACGTGGACTAGCTAAACAGTTCTAAGCCTAAGTGCGATTGAAACAAAGTTTGCCACCAAGAGTAGTTAGTGTCTTTGTACCAGACCATCTTGTGAACCTACCCATTGAGATCACCAGAAATGTTCACAAATCGGTGGCTGCCATATCAACGACCCATGATTGTGGATTCGAACTCACTGACCACCCCCTTATTCACCCGATTTAGCCCCGTCAGACTTCCACCTGTTTCCCAAAAAGCAAAGGAACTATCTGGTCGCCATTTTCCTAGTAATGATGACGTCATTTCCGCTGTGAATGAGGTTTTTAGGGTGGCTGAAGAAAATTTCTTCTTGACCGGCGTTCAGGCCTTGCAGCACCGCTGGTAAAAGTGTGTAAACTTGGAAGCGGAATATGTGTAGAAAAATGAAAACCATCGACTTTGTACGGGTCTTGCACAGCTAGGCTTAAAACTTTTCAGCAAGCCCTCGTACTTCTCTGTCGGCGGTTTAGGCCAAATCATTGGGTACATTTTGATCAGGGTGCATTTTGATGAGTAAAAACGTACCTGGCTACGTTTTGACCGGAGTATATTTTGAGCTGGGTACGTTTTGACTGATATACGTTTTCACGTGGATGCGTTTTGATCAGGAGTCTTCCTAAATACTGGAGCATTGTCGGCTAATAAAAGTAAAGTAGGGTATTATCTGGTTTTGAAAAAAAAAAATAATGAATTAATTAATCAGTAGATAAAAAATAAATAAAATAAAATGCACGGGTTGCCATTGCAGCGACCGTCCCTTCCACCAATCAGACGGTGAACAGACAATACACAGTGAATAAACAATAAAACAAATTTCATCATTTTTAATACTCCTCATCACATGCACTATCACAGGCTATGTATAACACGGTGATCAGGTGGCAGAATCTTCATTGCACAGGCATAGGTTAGCGTTTTTCAATTTGTATAACTGTATCGAGGGTGAAAATATTATGCGTAAAATTGTTGCCAATTTAGAGTACGCTGAAATATTACATGAAAAGAAATAGAAGTATTTATTAATGTAAACCAATACAATACCAGACAAATATTTATTCTGTCGCCAAACTTCAGGGATTCGAATTAAACAAAAGTGTGAGAAAATACAGAAGACACTACTTAACCCTAGAAGGTTATTCAATGTAAAACAGGTTAAAAGGTACGCTGAAATGTGCAAAAACAGGCGTTAATCCAGGGGGAGTGCTTCTTCCTTCTTTTTTTATCTCCTTTTTCATTGGGGTTTGTGCATATTTATGTCTTTTACTGTTGATGTTTTAGGCAGTTTACATATTTTTTTATCACGCTTGACAAAAGTTTCGGATGTCAGCCTGACTCAGCCATGTGTGCGTGCCTAAATGTTGGGCAAGATGTCCTTTTTACGTTACACCAAAACATGTCGATGACGTTTTAGCAAATTCCTTGGGCCAGGGTTTTATGCAGCTGATAGTGTCTTCCGAGATCTGTAATGTATTATGTAGGATATCGTATTTTGAATGGAAATGGTTTAGATTTGTTGGTGGATCCGTTCACTGCGAAAAGGACTTGAGCCTATGGAAGCCTGTGTTTGGCGCAGAGGTTAATGGCAACTATGAAGTGATCACACACATGATATATGTTAACGTAAGAGATCATGTGAGCCTCATAAGAACCAATCAGGACCAAAGACGAGATGCGCTAACATAAGAGATCACACGACCATCAGAGAGAATCGATGGCCCCGGTGGGTGAAAACAGGTTTTACTGCCTAAAAATGGCACTAGTACTTCAACTGCGAGTTTTATGGTCTGAATTGCGTAAAGTGAACCATCGGAATCATCCGCAGCAATACAATTTAACTGCTGACTCGATGATAATATGTATCTCCAGTTCTGGAACATCGTTGGTAATGTTTTTGGGGTTTTTTTTGGTCGATAACCATGGATAGAAATGGCATACATAATTTGTACATTGCAATGTTAAATGTCCGATGCAGCCTGCGTGTCACCGTTCATCACATGTACTGAATGTGCAGCATAGCACTGGTCTATCATACACAATTTGTGCTTGTCTACGATGTTATGTGAAAAATGCAGGCTTCGATCAAAGAGTGCATGTGAAAGGAATATTATCCTGCGTAAATTCTGCTGATGGGAATTAACGGTTCAAAAATTTGTAAACTCCTACGTGAAACGTATTAGATTTATCATGCAATTACGTTACATCACAGTTGCTTTGGGATATTTATGGGATACAGTTTCACAAAAGGAAATGGAAACAATTAACAACCCGCAGTTTAATGTAACTATTGTGCAGAAGTATGAGCCAGATGTAATACTGCCCTTAGGGCTTGTCTGGATGTCTTGTTACATAATGGTAACCCTTTCATTGCTAGGTGATATTTTGAATCAACGACACAACTTCGCGCTATGGGAGCAATGCATCCAAGGTGCACAAGAGAAAGCTATTTACCGGGACTATTCTAATTTCCAGCAGAACCACTTTCATACTGCTACCTGACTGGACGATAAGGGAATTTCAGTCTGGAATCATTTTACATACTGGTACTTGACTTGAAGATAAAGGAATTTGAGTGTGGGATCCTTATACATACTGGTACTTGACTTGAAAATAAAGGGATTTGAGTCTAGAATACAAACTGGTACTTGAGACAGAGATGAGGGAATTTGAATCTGGAACCATCATACAGTATTTCTCCAACAATCCAGGTGGAAGTTGTTGTGATTAGCACTGAAAAACTCCACTCACGTAGCCTAAGGCCACAGTGAAAGAATATGCAGCGACAAAATATACATTGTTCAGTGGTAATGTCAGTTTTAAAGATATAATTACCATCTTCGTTAAAGTGTTGCATTTATTGTAGATGGCCCATTGTACCAGTCATCTTTTTACCTTTTGAGCAAATCAATCTTGTATTCGCAAGTCGATCTAAATGTTGAAAACCATTCCAATAATCATGATATTGCAGAAGCAGATGATTATTTTATAAAATGTATGATGTTATAAATCATATGGATATACAATTTATAAAGGCAACAAAGTCTTATGCATGGAATCTTTGACGATAAATCAGTAACTGGGAAACATTTGTGTCAAACATTCATGTACTCTGTCCCCTCAGTGCAAGACCAATATCAGGACTAAAGTCATCAGTTTAAAAGTAGTTTTCGGCAGAGGCATCACGTTAGAGAAATGTCGGAAAGGGAGAGGATGCTGGGGTGAACAGGTGAAGAACCCCTTTATTTTGTTGATTTCAGATAATGGACATAATGAATGTAATAACTAATAATAGTAATTTTCATATTGTAGTTTAATTCTCATGTTCCTTAGTTCTGACTTTTTGTCTTTATCTGAATCCATGTGGAGGCATAAAATGCACTTTGAAAATAATCACCCGAAAACTGTCTGAAGCTATAGGCCAAACAAGTGGTGGGGGTCTGATGTAGGGAAGAGTAATTGCTGCCTAGCCAATAAAGACAGCAGAACTAGAAGCATTAATGCTGGTATTTCGAGCATTTTATTTATTAACATTCCCTGAAATATACATCCGTCAACAATCTATCAAAACTGGATACAGGCAAGTCTAGTTACGTAAAATTTCGAGTGTTCCTGAAGGGCGACTTTTTCCCATAAAAAATGTGCCTTACTGTGATATTAATCTCCTAAATGGGAAACAGATTCTGATACATGCGTCGTGAAACTTTCCAAATATGTTTTGCATCTTGTATGTTTGAAACTGAATGAGGTTGAGCGCTAATAGGAACAATGCATGTTGATCGGAGTATCTTTTCTCATCATCGAGTCTCCAGATAAAATTCAGCTGCGCCAGCTGCGCCTATACCGCACCACCCACCTCCCACGAGACAGGGTAATGCCTTTGTTTTTCATGGAGAAGTTGGTGTTAGGGTTGCTTTAGATTAACTTTAGGATGGGAATTAAGATCACGAAAAGCCGGACGTTTGCGATGGCTCACTGGTCAGGGATTCAGATGCCGCTGCATTCAAGCGTGGATTATATTGAATGAACAATCATTATCATAACCCAGTAGGGCTTCTGGATGCAGTTGTACATCTACATGTATGTTGTACGTGACAAGACGTCGAACCATGCTTATAATAATTTTGCAATAGTCTGGATTTGTTTTATGTAAACGAGATATCTTATAATACCATATAATTTGATTCGCGATAAAGTTCTTACTGGAGTTATAGTCTAGATATCTCATGGAAGTTTCATAGGAACAAATCATCAAAGTTTTTTATTGTATTGTAGCTGTGTGTTCTGCATTTTTATAAAGTCTCTCCAATACGGTGTTTTCTGATATCGCGCGATGGATATAGACGATGGACAAATTTATAGAACAAAACTGTGCCACTTGATACAATGCTTCGTTGAATACATTCCCTTTAGTGTGGGCTTCACTCTTCTTATTGTATTCATTAAAAAGAGTGAATAGTATTGAAATATCTATATACATTCCGATTTATCCCAAAATTCACCCCGATACAGGACCAACATCCAGTCACTCTGTCCTTTGATGCTATCAAGCAGATCCTGTCTATGTAGGCCGCCACAGTCATCTTGGGATCCTAGATCCAAGTGATCAAAACAAAGAAAAATTCAAAATGCATAGAAGCACGGTGAGTAAATTTCGGTAGTGAATATATGACTCATCTGACAATAAGCATAGTGATGGCTCACTGATGCATAAACGTCAAAACCATGAACAATCTGTCACCCTGTATAATCTGACCGCCGGAAATTGATCCGATTTTTAAATGTCCCACGGATGCTTGCAACATACAGTCTCCAATCTGACTCATATGATGGTCTTACAAGCGTTTGGGATTGTATTTTATTGGGGTATATATGTATTTAGATATCTGATGATTTTAATACTTGGGAATTACTATATTGCCGGACCTGCTGACCAGAGCTGTAAGGCATGTTAGGGAATAAATCTCATTGATTGTTGTTTAAATGTACGAGGTGATCTTTGAGGTTGCTTTCGTAGAAAAACCAATACAGCCATGCTATAAATATCTCAAGTGACAGTTGATTCGGCTGTGTTAGATTTTCCCCCCTCGTTCTGCTATGAGAAAGTGCTGTCTACGCGGGCAATCTTAAAACCAGTAAGCTATGAATGCTCTTCAGATCATTTAGAGTCACATATAATGCAATATAGATGATGGTGAGAAGTGGGACATCATACTTCCCTCGTTCCTCCACCCCTCTCCCACTGTATTTCAAATGGTCAGTTGTAGAGCTGGGTTATGATCATTTTTTAAACCTCAGACTCTTCTTGTTTAGGATAAGAATGATTCAGCAGCTTTCCTTGGTGTGGGTTAAGCGTAGCACGCCCATCTTACTCGGGCAAAAGCTGTTGGCCTGGCGCATGTTATCCTGACAAGTTTCACCTATAACGGGATATCAAATTGTTTTGTATTTAAGATAAATCCAAGAAAATACATTGAAACGGGAGATATTTTACAACCGGCCATTTACTTAACATAAGTGCAAAAGTGCAAAAATATTTTGAATTTGACTTAAAATGAAAAACTACAAAAGGGTATCACTGTGACACTATACAGTAAGTCGACAAGGATGGAAGTGGGTTTAATGAATAGTTTCAGGGAATCCTAGGCATTTAGACAAATTTTAAAATGCATAGTTTTGCGACTGTAAACACAAGAACAGAGACATTGCGGCCAGCTGTAGTTGCACCTCCATGGACACACTTGGAAGCTAAAATTTATCGTTGTACCTGAAAACAGCATGCACATGTGCTCATGTTACACGCTCTTGGCTTACATTATACACTGGACCAACATGAAGTTAACTTAGCACGAGCAAAATACAGCTTTAAATCGATTTTATCCTCTTGATCAAACTATTCATTAATCGAAGGCTGGACGAAATTGTCTATCATCATACATCAAACCAGACTAAAGTGTCAGCCTTTTATTTGAAAGATCAAAGCACAAGCCAGAAGAAATATTTTGTGGCAAAATCAAAACAAAACCAAACAAAACGAGCTGGGCGCCTGGTAATGTAGAACCATACAAATAGAATGTGAAGTTCACTAAGTAAAAAGGAAAACAAAATTGGTTGTTCAAACGCAACGGTGGGTCCCTAAAAATACACTGCAAATTCACTTAAAACCACTGTGTTTTTATTTTTTAACTTTTTACTGGTGATATAAAACCGCAAAAAATAAACCACAGTGAACTAGTATTTTAACACAGGTTGAGTAGGGATTGTGCTCAAAAGAATGAAGTTCAAATTTCAGTGAAATGTCTGAAAGTTTAAAACCATGAGAGCGAATTTGTTCACAATGTTTTGTGTGTGTGTGTATATATATATATATATATATATATATATATATATATATATATATATATATATATACGCATGTGGGTGTGGGTGTGTGGGTGTGGGTGTGTGGGTGTGTGGGTGCAAGTTCACAGAGATATCATGCCCCAGCTTGGTTCCACGTCAGTTAAACATTGGCGGATGGTTTCACTAGGATACGCTTCTTTGATATGAAGCTCTGCATTTATAAGCACATATTTAGCTAATTCATCAATTGCCACGTTCATATTTATTCATTATTATGTGGGTTGTCTTTGCTGAATATTTAGCTTAGACAAGGAGCCGCTACTCAGAGAGACATGTACGGGTAAAAGGCTCCGAAACATGTTGAGTAGTTACCCGCTGAAGACCCTTTAGTTTATTTGGGCTAATACAGCCTATGTCAAAATCTTACAGAGGAACGTGTGCAATATGGACAATAGAACTTCTATGTATATAAGTTAGACAGGGACAGGTTAGCTTATGGAGAGTAAAGAGTTCGGACTGCGGAATAGGGTAATGACTACTAGGAAGTGGTTTTGGACAAAAAGACACAAATACAATCACTTAGCAACAACAAACATATCGCACCATAAATAAAATAGTGACACCCGAGTGAACAAAGAATGAATGTATTGTGACCAATCAAACAATCGCTTTCATTTTTGTGTGGCTTCCTGGGGAACGGCCAATTGGATTTTGATGAAAGAAACCCAACTTGGTGAGGGAACTTTGAGTACATGATAGCCCAGACACCTCGAATTTAGTGCTAACAACGTGACATTTTATCACATCATTCTATTAATGAAATGTGCTTGATATTCTTGATTAACGCTTGAATGTAACAGTTTATAGAGGCCTCTTGTATCAAGGAAGCTGGGAATTGTGGCACTCAAGCTTATTCAATGTGCGTGCATGATATGTCGTCAACGTGTTGGACGCGCTTCCACACGAGTCGTTAACCAAGCAGATTAGGCCAGTTCACAGAGTTTAGTTTGAGTCAGTCAATATTGCATCTACATGACACATTTATGTATATTGTCCGAGACTTCATGCACCTTTGGTTCGGTTGGTTTAAACGTATTTTACTTCAAAAGAAAAAGGAACGGAGAACAGGAATACCTCAGAATCGTTAGCTCCGTCCCTGCCAACATAGCAGCTTTCAACACATGACCATGCAGTCAGTGATACAAGGTAGTGAGTGACAGTAGATGGTATTCAACAAAATAAAAGAATACAACTTGTGCAAGCAATGGCAAGGAATTTCAACAGGAACATTCATTTTTCAAAGGTTTAGTTCTAATGTATGTATAACGATATACAAACTAGATTGCCCCAAAAGGCAGTTCATGAGGCAAGGAGCCAATTTACAGTACATATGGACTTAACTATAAGCTGATATCTCAAAACGAGACTGAGGAGTTCGTGATCTACAAGGGTAAAGATTTTGTGCTGTTTGTCACATGTTTATTTTAGAATTGCAATGAATTCCAAGTATGGAGTGGTTGCCTGCAACCCGACTCCACTAATAAAATCGATCAACATTACCAAAGTGTCCACAATGTAAAAAGTATCTCATTGGTGCATCTGAATGTGCTTTCCCATCGAATGCTATTGCCGAACTCATCTTGTTAAATTTTACTAGGCCTAATATGCATCCGATTTTACTCGATTGACCTTCGTCTCTCGTGTCGATCGATTTACCTTTGGTCTAGACAATGCCTCGCGATGACGTGCAGCAACAGGTGAACGTGGTCGTATACTCACAGATATTTGGGATCAAATTGTTCCAATTAAATCTCCAACTTCAAAATAGTAACCCCGTACACTTGAACTGTAAATAGAGGGCTTTAGCAAAATAAATTGCACTCACAGCTCCATGCAGGTGGGTGTAGGCCTACTTTTTAATCTTATGAGTCCCGTCAATATATCGTCAAAGCGTCAGCAAAAAGTCAATGACGTAGGCCGCGCGCACTTAGCCGTGCACAGAGAGCACAAAGGCTATAATAATTGCAGCTGAAATAAGTTCCGGGAAAAAGGTTGTCCTCATTGCCGCAGAAACACCTCCACATGTTGATGGCCGTTTGTTCGGTTGTGAGCCCATTACTCGAGACCAACTCAACCCGATCTCGGCCAGCCAAATTGAGGCAAGAGCCCCGAAAGTGGTTTGCTCACGTTAGGCTCAAAACTTGAATAGGAACATTCATTCCATGCAATAAAAAAAAAGTTAGTCACGGTGTAGGTTTATCGCCGGTACGACTAATCCATGGCGGCTATTTGTCACTTTTGCCTGCGAAAGGGTCAGAGATTTGGACGGGATATAAAAGGCCTGCCCCATATCACTCTGAATGTAAGCAAAGATAGGGGCAAGGTGTGTTGAAAGTAACGATCATTTTCTTTAAACACTCTTGACAATTCCGAACGATAAACGTAGGGACCAATGGTCGATCTGGTGTTTTAGACAACTCAACAAATGAAAACAAAGTGAAAACCACTAATGCACCCTTCTTCTCAATTTCTTAAATCTATGCGTTGTGCTTGAACTCGTTTTTTACCGGCAGAGACGGGATGGAAGTGATGTTGGGCCCAGTTTATTTGTGCTGTGGTTTTAATTTAATTGAGCCGTATAAAACCGGGCCTAGAATAGGAACTAGAGCGCTGTTGAAGGAAAAACTATGTCCTTATAAAAAGAGTGAAGCAGCTGAAGAGAATCAAAATTATTGCAAGGCTCGGAGATGGACCGTGTTTGGAAAAGCTTTGGAGAACTATCACTTGTATTTGCTCTTGTAATGCAGCATGTGCAAGTTGGACCAGATGGCATATCAAATTCAAGGTTAGCATGCTAGAGGCTGAATGCGTGTAACCCTCTGAGGCTCTGGCTTGTTCAACTATGATCTATCGATATGGGTAGAGCATATTCGTTTAAAAGCAAAACCAGTAGGCACATATTTGTGGATAAAAATGCTTCTTGCCAGGCAATACTATTGTATGTAAGAAGGCACCAAGCATTCTTTTCAACGTCTCTTAGATTTCCTGTTCATCGCTGTCCCAATGTGCTCTGTGCGGTTTTCCGAATCTCGGAATATCCAAAATATGTTATGTGTTAGCCATGGGGATTATTTATTTCCAAAATATCGACTAAGGGACCGACCATTTGATACTTGGGGGGGGGGGAGGGGGCTATGCATTTTGTATCAACCTACTTTTTTTTTAATGCACACAAAATGTACATAATTTTTTCCCTCTGACCTCAACGTACATTTTTTTTGGTGAAGAGGTTAGTGGGATGCACATGTTCTTGAACTGTTTTAGGGTTAACATTTATAGTACAATCAATGAAGACGAAATAAACACAACATTTGGTATTTTGGAAAATTAACATTGTATATTGAAGGCATAAAGGAGACATTAATTTGTGCATTTTATGTTTACCAGTGAACTATGGTACTATCAGCTATCACAGGTTTGCTGAACATAGTACGGAGTTAAACCTGACTTTGCCAGCCATACCACATACATGTAGGGCGAAGCCCAAATGTGTTATGGCTGACTAAGGTCAAGTTAAACTCCGTACTACGTGAAGCTAGCCTTTGATAACGATTTTATCATATTTTTAGTAATAATTATGTTGCTCGCCTGCTAAACCGTGATATAAACCGTATCACCTGTTTGATTTTCGTGCTGCACAAACTTTTCTGCTAGCATGCGAAAGCAAGGCTCGCTCGCTAAAACGATATCGATATAAACCGTATCACCTGTTTGATGAAAATACCATGTGTTTGCTGCATGAGACACTGAGTGTGGTTATATATTTTGGAATAATAAACCAATCAATTCTGCTTATTATTACTAAAAATATGATAATACAGCATCTTGTCTAGTCAACATGACCAACACAAACATGAATTCTTATTTGCGCAACCAAAATACTGTGTGTTTCTTCTAATATATATATATATATATATATATATATATATATATATATATATATATATATATATATATATATATATATATAACATGCAAATATATCAAGCAGTATTGTATTTATATCCAATGTAGTGACTGTCTCAGATATACAAAGGTATACAAATAAAAATATAGTAATGCTAGAACAAGTTCTTGTGTACCTTGGATTCTGCAAAAATAAAGTGACATTCTGAAAAAGTAGTGTTTCTTATTGTGATTTCTTCATATCCACACCTATATGTATCCTGCCAAGCCACCAGCTAATTGTGGTCTCCACCCAATCTAGATGAACTAGTTGGGTAAATATAGTTAATAACTAGGAAAGATGATTTGCTCCAAAGAAAATCAGTGTGTGTGTCTTCAAAGCATATTGGTATGATAATGTACAACTATTCCATAACACAGGAGTAGAAGTTTGAATGGCATCTCTATCTATTATAGCTTTGAAGTTATTCAAGATTTAAAATTTCTGATGGTGCTATTTAGCATAATTTAAATTGCTAAAACTTTATTTTTAATTCATTAGTTGCGCAATGGTCAACAACCCCCTAGTAGAAGTTGGAATGACATCTCTATCTATTATGGTGTTGAAGATATTCAAGTTTAAAATTTTTAAATGCTGCTAATTAGCATAATTTAAGTTGCTACAACATTTGTTTTAAATTGATTAGTTGCGCAATGGTCAATAATCCCCTAGTAGAAGTTGGAACAACGTCTCTATCTATTATACTTTTGAAGACACCAAGATTTAACATTTCAAATGCTCCTAATTTGCATAATTTTAAACATCTTCATTCCTTTGTATAAAACGGTTAAACTCCTTGTATGGAGGTACAATCATGCCAAGTTTGGAGTTTCTATGTTGAATAGTGTTCGAGAAAAGTGTCGGACAAATTTCTGGTAAAGAAGAAAGAAGAAAGAAAGAAAGAAAGAAAGAAAGGAAAGAAGGAAGGAAGGAACGAAGGAACGAAGGAAAAACAAAATAGTGTGTTGACACACACACTTTAAATATATACCCAATCTGGATGAACCCCTTCAGAAAATATGGTATTAACTCATTTCACCCTGAAGGAAAAGTATAGACACATGTGTTTTACATGAATTGGGAATCTGGCAAAGCCTATGTTAATCCCTCTCCAAGGCATAGATTTTGGCATATACTTTTCTACCTTTTATTGGTGGAGGAAACCGAAGATCTCGGGGAAAACCACCGCTCACGATCGGAGAGGCAGTTAACTCCGACCACATGCCGCCAAGGCCGGGATTTGAAGACAGGTCGCAGAGGTGGAAGGCAAGAGCGTGGCCGCCCTGCCAACCGTGAACCCCTGAAGGAAGATTGAGTCAACAGCTTTCTTTGGCATGCCCTGGGCGCATTGCGCCCAGACCACGCCAAAGAAAGCTGTTGACTCTGTCGACGTCTAAATGTGGCACTGAAAGGGTTAATTGCAGTTATTTATGACTTGGCCACCCATGGGTGCTCTAGAGCCCAAGAATTGAACAGGTTTTTGTTACTATTATTGACGGAAGTTTTCGGTCCCAAATTTATAGGAATTACAAGATTTTCGAGCCAAGTTCATATTAAATATTGTATTTTCCTACCATTCTCGTAAATGCTTGCAACCAATTGACCATTTTGATTTGTTCAAGCACCTGGATGTATCAAACAGATGGCTTGATAATAGCAACCTGATCTAAGTCATTCACATACAATTTTGATTTTTATACATACTATGCATATGTGCATTACGTGAAGCCTAATTTATGCAAGTTACTGCAATAGAGTGCTAAAAACGTATCTACCAAATCTCTTATATTTTGTTGAGTTGATTGAGTGCATGATATAGTCACCTTTGGCAGAGTCCACTCTAACTGAATAGAGGCACTTGTTGTGAAATGTGAATTAAACCCCTACTCATAGGAACTTTGTTTTCCTTTTTGGGAAGCTTTCAACTGGCATCCACCATGGTTTTTTTTTTCAGCTCTGAAGATCGTATGACCTCTCACCCCTGTGGGGAGGCTTGTCACATGATAAGAGACTATTGTAGACTGATGGAAGTCGATGGAAGTCTACAGGCACTTGGTTTGAAAGTAATGTACATACATTCCCCATGCAATAGTATCCAATGGAAGAAAATTCAAGATCTATAATTTTATCAACGTGTCTTTCCAAACCAGGATAGTACTATTAAAATGCTAAAATTACCATCATTGCCTTCAATTAATTAAGAACTATTTAACAATTGATGCTTCACATTTCTTTTGCTGGGGACACGGTATTGATACCTGAGTGGCCGTGTAAAATTAAAACTTTAACAGCATTGTGAAAATCCTTCTCTTGTATTAA
Organism: Hermodice carunculata; assembly: GCA_964020975.1. NCBI lineage: Eukaryota > Metazoa > Annelida > Polychaeta > Eunicida > Amphinomidae > Hermodice > Hermodice carunculata. Next base: position 98,334,257 of record OZ026617.1, read on the forward strand.
TATTTAGATATTTTATGATATTTACTCTAAGTCTCAAATGGGTGGAGTGATGACTGCAGGACTCTACTTAATAATTTTATATTCTACATTTACATGTATAGAATTGCCATATCCATACTGGGTTACAGAATAATCTGCACAATGTATATAGCCTGTAAAGCAATGGAACAAGATCACTCTTCTGCATCATTCAAATTGGCATTTCGCAACAAATGGTGGGCTCCCAAGTTCTCAAGGAAAGCTATTAACCCACTAATACACGGAATTTGATGGGGGAAATAAACAGTTTTTTTCTTGGTTAGCCAAAACGAGAATAGGAACGTGGATGTATCAAATATTTCGAGAATCATACATGTACGTATATAAAAAATCTAAATGCCACTATTTATACTATCTTTTTATTAAAGCAGTATTTTTTTTAGAGAGGAATGACGTACTTTATTTTTTTCAGGTGATGCTACGATGGACATTATTTTTTCAGCAATGTTGGGACGTACATATATTTTTTTAATAAAATGCATAGCCCCCCCCCCCTCCGAAGTATCAAATGGTCGGTCCCTAAGTTCTCTGCTTAGAGTCAGGTTGCGTATGCCCACACACTGGTGTAGCGGTAACAACATGGACAATGGTCGGTTTTGCAGGCAACTACATGACGGGGACGGTCATTGATATAGAAAACAAGGACATTTGTGACAAACCTGCATATATGGTACAGTAAATTTGTAATATGGTCCTTATGGTATCTGCTCCGTATTCACATACAGACACACACACTATGCACATACACACGTGTGGGTATCTATGCACTTCTGTGTGTATCAAAGCATAACTCAGCTTGAACATTGACTTATGTTGCTATATTACTCAAATTACAGTTAAAACTGGTTCATTTGGTGTTTTGATGTGTGTCCTAATTGATAGATTTTCTTATACATGCATTGGGGGCCCAAGATTAAAAAAAACAGACACACACACACACACACAAACAAACGAACGACACAAGAACAAAAATAAAATAACAAACAAACAAAAACATTAAGCAAGAAAAGGTCGGAATATATATGATCAGAAAGTCTTATTGACAATTTCAAAAATATCTTTCGATCTGCCACATACATAAATATCACTACTGTAATGCTGCATTATACGCTATACCCATGTCCTTCTACAAAAATGTAATTAATCTACCACGCCTTCTCCTCTCATTAATTTGTGCTGCTCCCTATAAATTATAGATTTTTCAAACGGCACTGCCAATCCTGAACTTTTAGATCGACCGCGAATATGTACGTAGGAACAGTTAAAACTAGAAAAGATGATTTGCTGCATAGCAAATCAGTGTGTGTGTCTTCAGAGCATATTGGTGTGGCAATGTACAACTATTCCATAACACAGGAGTACAAGTTGGAATGGCATCTCTATCTATTATAGCTTTGAAGTTATTCAAGATTTAAAATTTCTAATGGTACTATTAAGCATAATTTAAATTGCTACAACTTTTAGTTTTAATTCATTACCTGCGCAATGGTCAACAACCCCTTAGTAGAAATTGGTCACATGTAGATTGCGCAGTGTTACAATACCCAAAATTTAAACCCAACATGAACCAAATCGGATGAAAATTGACCAAGTTATGGCAAGATGAAACTTTCAAAGGGCCAAATGACCTTGACCTTTGCCCTTTCGAGGTTACATGTTCTTATAAAAATGTGCAGTGTTGCGATAACTACAATTTGAGTCCAACTTGATTAGAATTGGATGGAAAATGGCCAAGTTATGACTGGATAAAACATTCAAACATCCAAATGACCTTGACCTTTTACCTTGAGAGGTCACATGTAAAATGCAGAATGTGTAGTGTTACCATAGCTACCATTTGAGCCCAACATGATCAAAATTGGCTAAAAATTGACCAAGTTATGGCTAGAAGAAAGTTACCATGGAAAGTGGCCTTTGACCTTGAGATGACCTCTACCTGATGTGAACTTGGACCTCAAAAATGACATTTTGGCTTAAAATTGAACTTTGACCTTGATATTTGTGATGACCTTTATCTTGCTATGATCAAACTCCTATACACTCGGAACCACACCTACTATAGTATATAAGATATTGACGATTTAAAAGTTTAATTAGCCCTCATTTGCATAATTTTGAAAAGCATGACCTCTCATTATAAAAAGGCCAGACTTTATGTATAGAAGTATAATTGTGCCAAGTTTGGAGTTTTTACATGTAATACTTTTCAAATGAAATGTCGGACAAATTTGCCTGTAAAGAAAGAAAGAAAGAAAGAAAGAATTCCTAGAAAAACAGAAAAGTGTGTGTCGACACACACACTTTAAAGATACTAAATTTTAACCTTTTATCTGAATATGTCCCATTTTTTTTTCTGAATTGATGATGAACAGTAACAATCAGGAAGATTTCAGGACCGTTCAAGACCCATTTGAGATGACCAGGTACTTTCAGGAAATAGTCAGGCCTAACCAGCGCGTCTCCTTTCTCTTTTTACTTGGCCACTGTCTGCTAGGACAAGTCAGGAATATTTCATGCCTTATCAGAGACCGACTGATAAGACCAGGTACTTTCAGGAAGAAATTGGCCACGACCGGGAATGGGCACTTTTTTTTCATTGCCATATCTGAAGGTCGGCTCGCCATGGACAAAAATGGGCATTTTGGACTTCACAGATATAAAAAGAAAAGCAAAGCTATGGACACAGTACATTTTGCGTGATGACTTCATGTCGCAGCTAGAGTATGCAATATTTTACCGAAATTTATCACTGATTCTTACTTGTTTGGAGAAAGGAGCTTCGCCATTACGAGCAACCAACCTTCAGTTTGGTGGCGAAGCCGTTAACATAATGAGCAATTGCATGTCTAGTGAGTCAAGTGAAAAACTCGGTCAGCGTGATATACGGGGCCTATCAGCACCTTCATGTCATCATGTATTAGCTATAAAACATTGTAAACGCTGACCTGTTTCACGTTAAAGCCCCGCATTTACAAGAATGAAGAAAATAAATGGTTGGATGTGATAATCCAAACAAAATTGTCCCATAATAAGCGGATTTTTAATTGGTCCAATAAAAATGTGTCCTTTGTGGTGCAATATTTACCAGCCAAAAGCTAGAATGATCGTTTGGCCGACTGGTTAAGTTATAAAACCTGTTTTGAGAGACCGCCCTTAGGGCGGATCAAAGGTGGTCACAAAAGGCAGGTGATCTCTCAATAGAGATGCAATAACATTGGAAAGTTGGTAAAAGGGACAGGGTAAACATAGTCTGAAGAGGCAGGTGATCTTTGCTTACAATTGTCTCTCAAGTCAGGTTTCACTGTAATAAAAATGCGACCAATCCCAGTTGGATTGAATTCCGTCTGTGGGGTTTTTTTTCTGTATTCTTCTTCAACCTCTTTTTGTTTTGCAATTTCTAACATTTATCGCCTAATATATTATCTGTGTTTGACAATACATCTTTTGATGTTTGATTCAGCTTTTCTTTCTTTTTTCCTTGGATTTTTAGTCCAAATAAATTAAAACGAAATATTATAGTTTCTCTCTCTCTCTCTCTCTCTCGCGCGCTCTCTCTCTCCTCTCTCTCTCTCTCTCTCTCTCTCTCTCTCTCTCTCTCTTAAATTTTTTTTTGTTTGCGGATTTTTTAAGAGAGTAGGGGCTTCCAGTGATCGCGACAGAAATCAGGAAGAAGACAGGATCAGGCTAACGGGACTTTACCAGCATGTACACTTCAGGCTTGGTACCAGCAGGGGGCACTTGGATGTTTCGGTCGTGCAACCAGTGCACCATGTCTCCTTTTCGGCTATTTGAGGATGGGGATCTGGCGTTTTCAACCAAGACGTTGTGCTTTGCCTAATGACTGTCATAGTGAAAGAGTCATAAGAAAGCGAATGTGTATGCCTTTGTTCCCCTGTCTTGGAAGAATAAGCGCTTCTGTCCTTTTTGCTTATAACTCTGCTGACACTGTGCTTTGAGAGGTTGAGAGCACCAGCAACTCTGTCCAGGAATTAAAGGGCAGCTATTCTTGGTTTCCCTCTTTTCAACTTGTCCAGGAAATACAAATAAACTGATCTGATACACTGCTTGATATGGTCAGATAGGACTCGGAAACCAGGCATGATCAATACTGTCGTTTTGACTGTCTCCGAATGTGCATACCCGGCGTCCTTTTAGACGTTTCCTTACAAAATGCACCGAAAAACCCTTTGTCGGAAGTGACTTTCAGTTGTATACGAAAAGCTGGACGCCTTATTGTAAACAGAAACAAAGTTTTTTTTCAGCTCGAAACAATATGTTTCATCTTTTACCAATTTGCCAAGTCATTCACGTGCATTTTGCTTTCTGTCCAATCCAACATTCATGTTTTTTAAAACTTTTCAATTGAACGCAACAAAAACTTTCCGTTTCACGGCCATATACATGTGTACACATGTGGATATATATTTCACAATTTTGCAATACGTCTACTTTTAATATTGTGTGAACATTGAAGTTCAGTTGGCCAGTAAGCTTTATACGTAACTCATGAACAACAGTGCACAAAACAAACATCAATCCTTCAAAATCATTTTACATTCGAATTAGGAACACAGAAATACAGGAGGCCATATATATATATATATATATATATATATATATATATATATATATATATATATATATATATATATATATATATATATATATATATATATATAATCAACACTGGCGGGTCCATACATATATACATAAAAGACTAAACACTGGTCCTCCTAAGTCCGGTCATCTTTATGCTGATATATAAATAAATATAAATATATATATATATATATATATATATATATATATATATATATATATATATATGGTCACCCTAATGCAGATAAAATACGTTTACATATATCTGATATTCAGTTAGTGGGACACAAATAAGTTTGTTTTTGAGTTTATTTGTTAGGATCATACCAATTATACTAGGTACTTGTGTGGTCCCCCTTATACTGTAATTAAGGCACTGGTCCACGTAATGCTTATATATATGTATATATATATATATATATATATATATATATATATATATATATATATATATATATATATATATATATATATATATGTACATACATACATGCATACATACATTTTCACTACGACACTAAAACACCCACAAAATAAGAAAACAAAAATAAAACAAAAAACAAACAGAACAAAAAAGAACCCCCCCCCAAAAAAAGGAACAACAGAAAAACAGAAAACACAGGAAAGAAAAAAAGTTGACACAAAGTGGTGCCGGAAGCAAACCGCCGACCAATTAGAGCTGATTATTAAGGTCTCAACAGTTCGGCCACCTACTCATATTGGGTTCTTTGAATGTAAATCATAATGATAAAGAAGAGAGCCAGCTACCATAGAATATGCTCGTTATGACATAAGACCACATGCCATTATTTTAGAACACAACAAAATTTATTTCTTGTCATGCGCTGAAAATTTGGAACGACAACGGGTGAAAAAAAATGAGTTTTATTTTACCCATTTCTGTTCGTTGTGCTCAAAATGCTCCCCTTTGGTTTTTCTGATCTGATTCCCCACGTGGCTTGCATGGCGCAACAATCTGCATATTTAGATGGCCTTGGTGCTAAAATGGAGTTTGGTTGTTCGTAATGGTGATTTTTTTTCTCGTAAAAAGAAGCGTATAGCAATAGTTTCGCGTTACATGTTACGCAGATTAGGTGGGACATGAACCCATTAAGCTGAATGCAGGGGATTCACAGCTTTGCTTTTCTTGCTACCTTCATGAAGTTCAAAATGCCCATTTCTAACCATGCTGAATCGAACAATAATAGCAGGCAAGAGTATTGTGTGCCGCTGTAAATGCATATAAGTTGAGGTTGCCGTTTTGCTTAAAATAGCGTACCTTATCAACTATTATCTGACCAGGCCTGGAACTCCCTTGAATTGTCTTAATTAGTCCTGACAGACATTAGGCAAGGGAAAGTGATTATTTTAGATTTATTAGACATTTTGGTGCTGGGGAAAATAAAATGGTCTTCGCCATTTTTACCCTGGTACATGGTAGTCAAATCAGCGTAAAAAAGTCCCCAGTCTCAAAAATAGAAATAAAAAATTACTTGCCAGAGTTGTTTGTAGTATGGACGTTTTTTCCTCGAAGACAGAAAACGTAACCCAGAAGTCCAAGGAGACACAAAACACAGTTTACTGGATATGGAGACGAGCCCCCACACCCGCAATAATGACATTCAAAATAAAATGATTGGGGGGGGGGGGGAGGGGCATTTTATTTATTTTTTAATCCTCCCGCACGGTGTAAATAGGATTCCTCATTGTCTGTCCATCCTTCCATTCGTCCGTTTGACGAACTTGTATCCGCAACATGTCCCACATGTTTTATTATACTACTTTTAAATTATACTTGTTCATGGGCATGATGAAGACGTACGCAAATGGTATAGGCTTGGTGCAGTTGACATTTCCTCGTTTTCATATTATATTCTGTAAAGTATTCATGTAGGTTCTAGCTTTGAGTGTGTCAATTTAGAAAACGAAATAACCAGGTCAAATATCTGGGTTGCAGTGATGATACCATGTACTCTATGTCCCAAGACAAAGAGTACATGATTGTATTTGTGTCTTTTTGTCCAAAACTACTTCCTAGTAGTCATTACCCTAATCCGCACTCCAAACTCTTTACTCTCCATAAGCTAACCTGTCCCTGTCTAACTTATATACATAGAAGTACTATTGTCCATATTGCAGACGTTCCTCTGTTAAATTTTGACATAGGCTTTATTAGCCCAAATAAATCAAAGGGTTTTCAGCGGGTAACTACTCAACATGTTGCGGAGCCTTTTACCCGTACATGTCTCTCTGAGTTGCGGCTCCTTGTCTAAGCTAAGTATATAGCAAAGACAACCCACATAATAATGAATAAATATGAACGTGGCAATTGATGAATTTGCTAAATACGTGAAGTTTTGCTTATAAATGCAGAGGTTCATATCGAAGAGGAATACCTGTCAAACAAACCTTTATTACCAAATCTGCATAGTACAGGTTCAGACAAGAACAATTTGACTTACCCCTGAACCAATATGTACCATTTCTAGCTGGACAGCTTATCCTAGTTAAACCATCCGCCAATGTTTAACTGAAGTGGAAACAAGCTGGGGCATTATATTCAGTCCCAGTGACCGTAAAATAAACAGTTGCAGCTAGTTAACTGAAGTGGAAACAAGCTGGGGCATTATATTCAGTCCCAGTAAAATAAGCAGTTGCAGCTAGACCACCTGTATAAACCAAGGGAAATCCTAGCAAAGACTGCAACAATGAACATCCTGCACCAGAGATGTAAAACAAACTCCATGATGACACCTACTCCTCAAACAATTAAGCTCTATTTAACTGCCAACCCTGAGTCAATGTGTCAACTTAATGTGTCAGGTTTGTGACATTTGAGAAAATACTGTCAATTTTGAGTAATTTTTTAATATTGAGTAAATGTGCATTTAGGCATATCAGAAAAGAATGAAAGTCATTAGCATTTATGCCAAAAACATGCTATCAAAACAATTTTTCTTAACAGGATTTTAAGTACAATTAGGCAAACATGTAACTGTCGCAGGCCGCTTCTTGCTACCTGTAGCCCTTGGGGGTTTACCTGACAGAAAACATGTAAACCCAAAATGTCTGATAGTGAATATTAAAACAGAAAGATGCCAAAAGATAAAGTTAATTAGTAAAACAGACAAGTCTAAAAACTGTAATTATTGTGGCCAAAATTTTCTTATAATCTTTGGATATTAACAGTAGAATTAAAGGGCAAGTCAGAAAAGAATGAAAGTCTTTTGTATTTATGTCAAGAGAATGCAATGAAAATATAAACCAGATATCAAGTACAATAAGGCAAGCTTGTAACTGTCGTAGGCCGCTTCTTGCTACCTGTAGCCCCTGGGGGTTTACCTAACAGAAAACAGGTTAGCCTAAAATGTCTGAAAGGTGAACATTTAAACATAATGATGTCAAAAGATAAAATTAAGTAGCAAAACTGGCAAGTATAAAATCTCTAAAATTATTGAAGCCAAACTTTCTAACCATCTCCGGATATTTAGAGCAAAATTTGTAGAAATATTTGGTCAAAAGTACACCTTTGAATCTTCTTGACTCAAGTTTGTTGTAAATAAATTTCGTTCTAGATGCAAAGTCCTGAAATTTAGAACAGATACCACCAAATCTCAAAATCTGGGACAAAAATGTATTATATCCAATAGTATCCGAAATATTACTGTCTGGGAAAGGATAATTAACTACTTCAAAGTTAAACTCCTCTGTTTTGTGATAGACTTTAATACAAAACCTGTCATTAGTGACATGAATATCCAAGTCCAAAAACACATCTCTGAAACCATCTGAATTGTTACCCTCCAAAGGGATATATTTGGGTAAATTTCTTTAGCAATTTCACTGAAATTTTGTACATTTACACAAGCAATGTCATCAATATATCTTGTGTTGTTTGATAACTTTGTAGCCATTTGAAAGTCCTTTTTCTTCAATTTATTTATGTACTTAATTTCAAGTCAGGTTAAATACAATTTTGCCAGTAAAGGGGAGCAGTTGCTACCCATTGGAATGCCTTTTATTTGTTGAAAAACCAATGGTCCGCATTGAACAAAAGTATTATCCAAAAGAAATTTTATAGCATCTATCAAAGTTTCAACAGTGTAAGATTTAATATTACTTTTTGAATATTTATTGTGTGACCAACATGCTTTCTTTGTATTTGAATTGATATTGATGTATGGTTTGCCATTATGTTTAAACATTTTGCTTATTAATTCTGAAAGAGAACTTTTGACTTCATCTATGGGTAGATTTGTGTACAGTGTAGAAAAATCAAAACATTTGATATTTTTGTTTGTACCTCTTTGATGATATTATCCTCGTTTTGTTCGTTCTTGGGAAAAATTTCCAAAACCGTTCTTGCAGTTACTCTGAAATTGCACAGGGACATTTGCAGCACCCCCGACCTCAATTTGCTCTCAGATGACACAGAAGTTTTTTCCTTTTTTTTTTTTTTTTTTTTTTTTTTTTGATGATAGTTCGATAAACCATCAGCTGGATTGTCGGCATACATGGTATAGACTTTGGCTTGACTCAATCGCCAGCAAAATTGTTGACAAAGTGGGAGTACTGTCATTGCTGATTTTAAACATTCTTCTAAAATTACTTAATGTTCGGTAAAAGTATATTTTAGCATGGTAACAAGGCAAATTAGTGTATATGCAAAAATTCGTTATATATTTTCCAAAATCTTTGCACCAGATCCACTTTAAACTTGTGGGGATGTACTTTGGATTAGTCTCTATCTATTTTTTCATATAGGTACGCTCGCTATTTATACATATAAATGGTTTTGTTAATTTTTGAGGAAAGCTGTGAATAATCTTTTCTATAACCACCGGGCCATGGCTTTAAAATTGTGGAAAAGCACGTCTGGGTACATGTGGACCAGGGTGGGGCATATTTTGGGTTGCATGTCAAGGTCAGCTCAGAACTGGCACTTCACACAGCCCTCTTGTTACAATTACACAATGATTCATGAGAATATATGGCTAGTGGTTTCTCGTTGCATGTGTTCCTTTCCTTCAACCCAACATATGACATACATAGCCACACATAGATTTTAATATTAATGGTGTTGAGAGGAGTAGACAAGGTTGTAACACAAATGTTTCACATATGATTATTTTTATTCATTTTTGAAGGGTATGAGCGTATTTGCCTGTGTCATCGTGAGTTGACACATCACTCTAGTTTAATCACAAATTACAAGATTATCTCATGCCCAGAAAATTTGTATCAAAACATCCGTAATATATGTTCAGTGACATAGCATGGATAGAACTAGCTCTTTTAGTGCTATTCACAACAAACTTGAGCATATATGAATAACTATGATATTGAAAATCCTCGTGAAAAAGGACCTTTCATTCCAGTACCAACAGGTGATCATTTATAAAATAAAAGAAAAAAAAACAAAAAAAACCTCTTCACTTGATCGCCAGTTAACATTTGAATGGCTAATTTATAAGTACGTCCAGCTGTATAAACATGACTCAGCTTGGGGTTGTTGTATGCCTCATAAAAGCAGACATCTTATTTGTTTTACTTATGGTAGAGATTGGCATACGTGTCCCAACCTAGAATACAATTGATCTTATTAGATATCCTGCTGTGTCGCCCAATTCTATTGGTAATCCTATTTAATTTTGTGTCCTAGTTTGATTGGATATCCTGTTGTGTTTCCCTATTCAGCTGCTATAACTCATCCTTTTCATGATGTGGCCTGAGGTTTGTTCCATTTGTTCGTCCATAAAACCCAAATCTCACGGTTCCGTCAACCTTCTTGGAATCATAGTATCCATCATTTTGCTTATAGATTTCAATATCCTGTTCTGTCATACCCATATAGAGGTAACAGGAATGTGCATCATTTGCCAAATATACTATATCATCAATCATAGAAAAGTCTATTTCTTCTCCAGGCTGTGCAACCACTTCTCTGCAGAGGTATTTTCCAAAAGGTGTCAGAGTGTCATAAATCTCACGAGGCATTGAGTGAGTCATATGATAGTCGGCCTGGTAACGATACCAGTATGCATAGTATTCTAGGTTAGGCAGGAGACGAATATCATTGCTCAGATTAGGTGTTCCTCCATGCCATGCCCGAGGGTCCCTGATGATGACTGAACCAGCAGGAACAGGACATAAGGTGGACCGCTTCATCCAGAGAGGTTCATCATCCAGCATGGGTATAGGACGATGCAATTGCTGGGTCATTGGAATCTGCCTGATTGGGGCATTCAGTTTGTTTATATCACTAAGTACAAAATTCACTACTACGTAGAACGTGGGTAAATCCCTGAAGTCCAGCCTACCTGTGTTCGGGAATTCAGTGATTGCAGGGTCAAATAGAAATGGAGGTGACATATCTGCATGTAAACCTTGGTATGGGGCTCCAGGGAGGTTGAAGTCTCCTCTGGCGCCACGTACAAGATATTGATCATTACCAAAAATGGCTTTGAGGATTGGAGTGAGTGTAGGCAGATCCACCAGTTGGGCAATTTCTGGATAGTGCAAGATGTGCCCCGTTTTGTGAGGGGGGCCAAAGGAGTAGCGATAAGGACCTCGGTTACCCAGTCTCTTTGGGTCCCGCTTGAGGATTTCTTCTGCTATCTTCTGGCACCTATCTTTTACTGTGCTAACGAGTGTACGTGTGAGGATATCACCAACCACTACAAATCCATCTCTGTGGAACAACCTCTTAGCCCTCTCTGTGTTGTTCACAGGAACTATCTCAACTTCTTGCAGGCAGTTGTTATAGCGGAGATCTTCACGTAGGGCACCCTGCACTTTGGGATCCATCAACTCACAATTATCCCACCTGGGCTCCACATGCCCTTTGACTGCCAAAACACCCACAGCAAGCACAGTCAATATCAACCGACCTGCAATGTTGTAAAAAAAATCACATATGTCAGATTGCATACTTGGCAACAAACAGTTGGCACGATCTGAAAAGTATTTCTGATTGAAAAGCTTGAGGAGAAAGTCTTCCTTGGCATCTCGACATCTCTAAACGGGAGGAAAAAGCCTTCTTTGACATATTAATATCTATATATGAGATGGTTTGAAGTCGGTGGATGGTTTACAGCCAGTAAATGTAATAATAGAAGATGGCATTTAGTGAATAAACCCCTACCGCTGTGCCAGTGGTAAATGGGGGAACCCAGCTCCCCCTCTGGCCTGAGAGTAACTGACTGTGGCGCTTAAGTGCTGTTGGTCAGTGGTCTAAAAGGGCAGGGCACAATGGCCTCCAATGATAGTGGCAAGCAAAAATGTTCTTTTTAGTGGGCTTGCTAAAGCAAATAACAAGTCAACTTTTGAGTGTCAACAATTCACATTTCATGATAATTTCAGCTGTTGCTAGACATATTACATGTCATCACCTAAACACAGACATTTTCAACGCATGCAGGTGCTTTCCAAATGCAAAAATTTACTCATGGTCAACAACAAATACATTGCAATGTTATGTTTGAATGCTGCCAAAATGTATAACATTCCTGGTGTATACGTAGAATTTAAGACGCAACTAAAGTGTGGCTGATGAGATTTCCTTATCTGGAAAAACTTCAACTGGGTATTCTTCGGTCAACTTAAATGTCTATCTTGGCATAATAAGAGTATCTGCATTGGTCAGCTGCATAGTAAGAGTTTGTGTATTGGCTAGGGGCGTACTGTTACGATGGCATTTGGATAAAACAGCCAACACTCTTATGAGCATGCTATCACATGTACATAAGCAACAATGAAGGTAAACATACAATATTTCCATGAAGTTGCTTTTTTCGGGGGTGGGGGTGGTGGGGGATTCATCTCCTTGTGTTTTATTCAAAGGCCTACATAGTACATGCTTTCAATACACGAAATGCTTATTGTATCGATATCTTTGGTTAAATTACCAACCTGAAAGCTTTGAAGACGATTCACGAACAAACTTTATGAAAACAAAGCAGCTACCAAGCTGTGAACATATAGCTTGAGAAAACGCAATGTCTTTGTATATATGTATGTTAGTAGGTAGCAGAAACAGGAGGTGTTCATATGAACTGGTATCCTGTGCTGCCACGGAGGCAACAACAAGGAACTTGAGAAGCAAAAAGGCAGATATGTATATACTTAGCATATATATATATATATATATATATATATATATATATATATATATATATATATATATATATACATATATATATGGATATATATACATACATACATATATACACACATACACACACACATATATATATATATATGTATATAATTATATATATAGTATATCTTTTCATTGTTTCATTACACGTTTTAAAAAATCATTTGTTTGGTATGAAAAGTGTTATTTCTGGACGGTTAAGTAACATAACTGGTACGAATGCCCTGATTATGGCGTAGGCACAGTTCTATTGCCTATCAACTGAGCGGACCACAGCAGGTCTGCGGTTAATATACAGATAAACATGAATGCCTCCTATTTAAAGAGAATAGCACTACTGGGTAATTTAAGATCCTCTCCTTGTGTCCATGAAGATAATGTACAATAATTATTACAGTCATACACACAGTAAAATAAAAATAGAGAAAAAGGACGGGCAGGATGACGACAATGTAGAAAGAATCTTTGTGTGAGAAGAATGAATTTAGGACATTGATAAAAATCGTATACGCTGTTTCCGGATGATAATGACATGCTTTGGTGTCATTTAGCTGTCATGTATAGAGCTGGGCACTCAGGGCGCTGAAGTCAAACCGTCTGGCGATTCGATCTCTTGTTGAGCGTACGAAGCCCTGGCGAAAGTGTTCCCGTCCTGCAGTCAGGAAAAAGCAGTTGTTTGACGTTTCAAACAGATAAAGTAGTGACATCACGAATCCATTTGTGTAGAGAGTTTATTAATTTACACGTTGATGGAATTGTTAAATTTAACACAGGGTACAAACATAGGGGCAACTCTCGAGGCAACAGCGTGAGTGAAATACGCACACAATTAAAATTATGCTTCTAAATGTTTGTTTTCATCTTTATTAGCTTTTATTGCAGTTCGATTTAATGCACAATATCAAACATATGTTCCTTCGAATTTCGTCCTGTTTTTGGTTATATGGCCGATGTTGGGTGCTTTGGACTCATTAGCAAATTAAGAAACCATAAACCTGAGACACAACAAAGAAATGGTTCGCAAAAAAAATTAATTAAATATATAATTTTAGAGTTTGAGCAGTCAACATAAACAACCATGAAAGGAGGGTAAAAAGACTTCATGTAAACGAGATTAGGTCAAAGACATAAATGTCCTTTAGAAAATCACTAAAACACACCAAACTGAACTGGAGGGAGGGGGGAGAAAGAAGGGGCGTCGCAGCTAACGAGCTGGCACTGATTTGCATGCGCTTTCTGAGTTTTATCCCGACTCAGAAAAAAAAGAATAAAATAGGGAGATTTTGTTATAAATCCCGATGGCCAAAATGCAAAAACATTCTTGCTCATATCTGTGAAGCCAACCGCGCGTGCTCTCAGATGGGCATCACATTTCGGTCAATTTTCACATAGAAGTAATGCTGAACGTCGCCTTGAACTGGGATGCTTTTTTTATTGAAGAGTGCTTCATTCCACCATGCCTGCAAAAATTTTGCAGTGCACTGTGCCATTTTACTTCTGTTGCGCGCTTGGCTTCACGCTTTGGTGACTAAAAAGTCCATTTAGCTTCATGCCATACTCTTTCTGCTTGATGACAAATTCTATGTTACAAAACAGCATACTTCATTGTGCCTCATGAAAAATTCTATTTGCCATTCTTGAAGGATATCATTTATTTATTTATTTATTTATTTATTTATTTATTTATTTATTTATCTATTTGTCTGCTTTTTGTTTGCTTTTTTGATTTTGTTTTGTTCGTATGGTTGCTTGTTTTGGGGATTTATTGTTATTGGGTTTTTTTGTTGTTGTTGTTGTTTGTGTTTTGTGGGGTTTTTTTTTTTTTGTCGTTCTTACAAATTATTAGTTTATTTCTCTCTTCCTTTTGAGAGATATTTAATATACAATGTCAATTTCCATTTGTTTATCATTTCAATACCCCCATATATAACTTTGCTAGATATTTTCAATTCTCTATTGCCAATGGAAAACGTCTGACAATCTTTTTGCTGGCCTTACAACATTATGCTTTTCAACATTGATATTCACATGTTCCAATGTTTACAATATATTGGTTTAGCTCACTTACGCAGATTTCAAACAATTTTGACTGCCCAAAATAAGCATAATACCATGTACTTAAGGACAGCAGTTTTTGTTTTTGTTTTGTTTTTGTTTTTGCTTTTTTGTTTGTTTGTTTGTTTTTTTTGTTTTGTTTTGTTTTGTTTTGTTTTTGTTTTAATGTGTGTATGTGTAATGTAACTGGGTCACAATCAACGAAATATCTGGTAAATCGACAATATGTTCTCTTACACGTTAACACATGTATGAACGATTTTGTGTTCGAAATCCGCACAGTTCTAATATTAGAGGACCGGGGACTGTCGGTGTTCATCACTGCATCTCACGCATTATCTGCGCTTGTTTTATTTGTAGAAATCAGTATTATGCTGTCTACAATGAAAGATATAACTGCAATAACTATTCATGTTTACATATGCATATGATATCCCTATACGAATTCCAAGTTCTGTAGCTCACAGATAGAGGAAGAGTCCTGCTTTGTTTACAAAGTCACGAAAGCAAAGCAAATTAGAACTATAACAATAGCACAGAACATAATGAAATAAAGTACAAAGCATGAAATGATACAGCACAACATAATACCCCATAGAGTAAAATAGAATTGGCATATGAATAGGGCATACAGCGTAACAGAATAGAACATAAGGTGAAGCAAACCTGAATGAAGCTACACACCAGCATTTAGCATATGGGAAAGCAGGACATAAAAACAGGAGGCGTCCGGCGTACTAGAATACACATCAATGTCTAAAATATTATTACAGTACATGTGAAAACAATTGCATGAGTATCGAAAATTGACGGGGAGACAACAACAAGCATACCTGCCATTCTGTGAACCTCATTCCACTGGTATATATGTGAATGCCATACTCACACATTTGCCGTTAGACCATTCAGTCGGGGGGTACGGTTCAACGGTTATGGCTATGGATATCCCATGCCAGTTTTAAATCTAGAATTACAGGAACTCATAAAAAGAACGACTCCGCTGCTGAGAATTTGGAATGTTGTATGACGGGACTAAAGACTTCATTTGCATGGATTTAATCATGACATGAACACCTCTCCCCCTTTAAGTAGGCTTTCTTCCATATGCATGATATGTGGCACATGTATGTTATCTCAACTTTATCCACTCTGCGTGATTAATTGTAAGAACACGGACAAAACAGGCAGTAGTTTTATCTTTAAAGACATCAGCTTTACATTCTAGCTATGAGCACATTATCTGTGAGTAGATTATCTGCACCTGTTGATTTTCCCTTCAGATCTGCACATTTGGATGAAGGTGACGTTTAATATACACCAAAATTACAGAACAAGTCAACAAAGGAATCGTCGCCCAAAATAACTTTAAATCTTTGCTTGATAAACACACACATACAATATATACATACATACATACATACATACATACATAAATACATTTATTATGCGTCCCATGTCAGTTTTATATATATATATATATATATATATATATATATATATATATATATATATATATATATATATATATATATATATATATAAAATCAAAGTCCGTGATTCATGCATTAACTTTATCAGACTTTCTTTGCAGGATTTTGAAGTTTTGATTTCTCAAAATGAAATCCAGGAAACACACCCCATTTATGAAAAGAAAAAGACTTTTGTCGAGTCTAGTGTTCATTATGGAGGTTTTATTGTCCAATAACCCACAAATTCCAAGATTTTGCTAAACAAATGGCTGTTGATCATAAAACCCTGGGTTTTGTCGATAAAAGTTATTTCATTCATCAACCGTGGTCAAATATGGAGGTTTCAGTACAAAACGCTGGGTTTAAAGTTTGAAATAACAAAGCAAAACACTAAGCTTTAAATCTTAAAAAACCCTGGATGTTGTGACTTCACAAAACAAAGCTTCCCTAAACATGCAAACAATCCACATGATGGTTTGTGCTATAAACAATTATGACATATTTGGAGTGGTTTGGTTTGAACATATTTTTACTGGCTACAATTACAAGTCATTGTACACAGTAGCTATACAGCGATTCCGAAAGAGGGTGTAACCCTAACGGAGTCCCTCTCGTGACAAAAGACAATGGCGCAAGACAACACGAGACTGGCTTGAACACATCGTAGAACACAACACAGTGACAAGACAGAAATAGGTGCTTGTTAACTGAAAGACAAATCACGATGTCAATAATGCCATTCCTATCCATATGAACCTATAAATTTACCTCGGACATGAATTTATATGATTGGTCACGATAACAGGTCCTGGGACAGGATTTCCATGGTGGAACAAAAAATTCAATATTTGTTATACAGGTTTGTTTCCTCTCATTTACTGCCAGTAGTAAGTGTCCTGTAATTTATGAGTGCGTTAAGACACATAGTGTGTTGTAACATCAGTGCAGCTTACTGCAAAAATGTCAGTAACTTACTGGGAAACTGCACCTGCTGGTGTGCATTATGTTAAAACGTTTGTCAAAATACTATTATTTGTAGCTAATTTACGTAAGCAAATAACACACTTCAATTTAAAAAAATAAAAAATTCCCTTAAACTGTACCAGATAAACACAACCAAAAGAAAAATATAGAGAAGCGAATTTAGTGTTATTCGTGTATATCGGACTTAAAAGGTGACTTACTATGACAGCTTTTGTTTAAAAAAAAGAAAAAGGTATCTAAATGAATAAAGACAGAAGGAAAGAAAGAAAAGGAGAAAGAAAGAAAAAAAGAAAGGAAGAAAGAAAGAAAGAAAGAAGAAAGAAAGAAAGAAAGAAAGAAAGAAAGAAAGAAAGAAAGAAAGAAAGAAAGATAAAGACAGGCAACGAAAGAACGTTTTTTGGGGGGTCGACTGTTAACAACTGAAACGTAATTGAAATGATTTAATACATGTAGCATCTCTGAGAACGTTTGTCTATGACATTCCGAAAAATAAGACAAATAAAATTTTATATCATAAAAAATCATTAATAAGATTGTGTTTTAGTCGCTATCTGTGAAGTTCAAACCATGCTTGACGGCATCACTGTTTTCAAATATGTTATTGCAAGAGTTCATAGTTACGTCCGAAGCAATACTGAATCAGTTCGACAGCTTAATCACAAAGTTTATGCAACTTTATGTATCATTGACTTCAGGTCGTGCAGAAATAAGACAAGAAATCTATGTAATAAATCATGCATGCATAAATCAAGATACAAAAGTCATTCATACTATCAAAATGCACCACAGTGAGAAAAACATATCCTCACTGCTTCAGCCAATATGTATAATTTATTTGCTCAATAGGACAGAAAATCGAGATGAGTATGGAATTGTCACTCGGTGCTGAAATTTTCTCTGGGCTACGTGTATTGTATCTGCCATGGCAATGGTTAAAACAGAGTCACAAATGCTTCACTGTTAATGCATTTTATGGTGAATCAAACCAGGCATGCCTTTATCGACTCCCCGCAAAAAAAAAAGAAAAGAAAATCATCCATCGTTTTTCAGTCATAACGATCATGTCAATCTTGACAATTTGCCTCCAAGTAAAAGCACATTTAACGCGATCATATCGTCAAAATTGCCTGCTATACAAACAAATCTCCAGAGCCGTTTCTGCTTTAGAGGCAAGTTGTCAAGATAGGTGTGACTGGAATATGATGGAAGTATCCTAAAAGTGAAATATTTCTGAGGAATGCTTTCCTGACTGAAACTGGAGTCTTTGTACACACACACACACATACACCTCTTTCTCTCTCTCTCTCGGGGATACAATTCGGTGCCCCCCCCCCTACACACAGAGAGAGAGAGAGAGAGAGAGAGAGAGAGAGAGAGAGAGAGAGAGAGAGAGAGAGAGAGAGAGAGAGAGAGAGAGAGAGAGAGAGAGAGAGAGAGAGAGAGAGAGAGAGAGAGACCCTAACATTATACCAAACAGTCGTGTGGGACATAAATAGTCAGAAACTTAAGTTTAATGTGGTGTTATTTGTTCCATCAAGTCCACACACTAAAATACAAATCTTACTTGTAATGCTCTTTCAGTCAGTATTAAGTGCCTGGATGTAGGGTCAGCATCTGACTGACATTGTAACACATTATTACTAATATTAGACCATGATATGTGAACGCTTAGTGTCATCTTCTTTTGTGCATCAGTGTGGCTATGAGTTTGCCCATAGTTTCCGATGTCCTCATGTATGCCGGCCCGCCAAAGTTAAGCAACAGGAAATGTTTTACAGTACGTATAGCAGCATCTGAAATGAATGAATTTCAATACGAACTGCTTGGCATCACATCCAAAATGAACCCTCGGGTGTGAAGATACTTGGTATGTTCCGCTCTGAAGACCCCTCTTTTCCCTAACAAAGGTGCAGTATTTTTCCAAAAAAGCCCCTAAAAAGGGGTATTTTTCTCTCTTTTATGGCCCAAACTACGGAAATATTTCCCTTAGGTCAAAATTTTTTCCTGGAGCATTTCTCACGCCATATTGGGACCATATTTTGAACTATCTCGGTGAAAAATCTCTTAACAAAGGTAACCTTTCTGTAAAAAAAAGTGACCTAACATAGGGTGGGC
The DNA here is from genome assembly GCA_964020975.1 of Hermodice carunculata. Taxonomy (NCBI): domain Eukaryota; kingdom Metazoa; phylum Annelida; class Polychaeta; order Eunicida; family Amphinomidae; genus Hermodice; species Hermodice carunculata. The sequence continues at coordinate 98,353,676 of OZ026617.1, forward strand.
TTTTTTGAAACGTCGAGCTGCACACCTTCCACCAAAAATTTGGGGGAGTCCCCCAGGGGGTGCCCAAGGAGAAAGCATATCAACATTTTATTGTTGTTAGCAAGTTGACCCCTAAAATGTCAAGTTTGGTTTCTCTGCTCATAGTTCGTTTGTTTGCGTGCTTTCATTTTTTTCTCTGAACTAGTATTCCTGTAAGTTTTATCAGTCATTGGTCCCTCAACAATTTCCAAGGAAGGAATGCCATAAAAGACTGTATCCCTTACAATGATGTTCTCCACAAAACGGATCAGTATCAAGTCTTTCCGGGCTGGCATACTCGTGTAAGTCCAGCAATACATCGCAGAGAAAAGTGTGCCTAGCTTTAAAAACATACAGTGCTCCCGAGGTTGGTATTCCAGTCTCTGTGTTGCCCGCTCTAATCTAATCTAATAAATGTTTCGCCCAGAAATCACTGGAAAAGGAGCTGGACGATACGATGTATGTCTCTTGCCATGTCAACATTGTTACATCAGTGATATATCGCCCTGTCGACTGTTGTAGGGGAAGGCGACCATCTTTAGCTGTTGAAAATTGCCCCTCTTCCACATGCTGGGCCAGCACCATGTCGGTGGGGTTCGGTCGACCACGTCTTGCTATGTCCTTCACGTGTCCAGTCTGTATCCCACTGCAAAATCTGAAGGCCACAGACCCGTTTGTGCAAAACACTTTGAACAGCACTCAGCAGCTCTTGTTTTCGACCCGTTGAGACAGTCCCTTGTCAATACATGTGGTCAGTACACTGACGTGACACAAAAGAAGTCACTTGGTACATAGTTTTTCACAGGGTGGCTTAAGTGTTGATACATACAAACATACATACATACATACATACATACATACATGCATACAAACATACATACATAATACATACATACATACATATGTACGCGTGTGAGTATGTTTATATGACCTGTTGCTTAACTTTTGCGTCCTGGTTTAGTGGCAACAGGAATTAACACCACTTGACCTTTTAAAACAGTTAGTAATTTTCAGGTAGGTGCTATTTATAAACGCAAGACATTTCTTCGAAACTCCCCTTTGATAAAAGGATCTGTCGTGCATACGGGTACGTATTTGTAGAGTGATGGGGGCCTGGGCGCCAACTCCGTTAGTATGAATGCCCTCAGACCTATTGTGTTTCTCCTTATTTTCTCCAACTCTCAGAAAACCTATACATTCGGTTTTACATTGGTTCCTTAGTTGCAGTGGATTCAGGTTGTTTAGAGAAAGCCTCCTTTTATCTGCAAGGCTAGAGAAGAAATAAGGCATAATTCATTTTTCCCGGAGACAAGTGCAAGGGGTATCGAAGACCTATATTGACTTATGCTACGAAATGCATGCGAGAAAAAAAACAGAAAGGATTTCATCTTGGTGTGTGACAGTTATTCCCATAGGACATGTTAGCCCTGTCTAATATTCATAATATTTATGAAAATGATTTGATAGATATGCTAAGGCGCCCCCGCAACCGTATATATATATAATGAGTGTGTGTGTGTATGTATATGTATCTCTATACTATACTCAGTATATACTATATATAATATGTATAAATACTATATATATAAAACCACGCGGCGTATTGATTACCTGTTTGCCTTATATGCACAACTTCAGGGCGAGTTACAAAACCTGCTTATCTTAGTTTCACAGCAGTGCCTCAGTAATAATAATTTATCAAGATATGTTTGTTAGTGATAAGTTCCGATGTCGCCAAAAATCTTGAAGCAAATTTCAAATATGTGTTTATGAGCTGCTAGGTAAAAGAAGAGAGCAAAGATTTTTTATTGCTTGGACTGTTTGTTCAGAGACCTCCCTTTCTTTAGTGGCATGGCCTAGACCAAAACCGACGTAGGTTGTAAACCTAATATTCTTTCTTCAATTTCATTGTAAAAGGACACATTTCTGCAGATAAGACCTATCAAGTTCACACGCTCCATTGCGCCTAACCCATTCCAAGGAATACCAGTAACTCAGTCTTATTCTAACCAGAACATGTTAAATGTCAGGATAGCTAACGTATTAAACACATGTACAGTAGCCTACAGCTCTCGCCAAATGCACCAAATTGCTAGTCCGTCGAGCACGCTGGCGCGCAAACAGAAAAAGAGATAGCCTTGCATGTATAGCATGCTCAAATAAGATGCTCGCACCATGCGAATGCATGCTCGTCCCTCTTCACATTTGGTTAGCAATGCGTCTGGCTACGTGTCAATGGACGAGCATTGTGCAAATGGCAAGCGAGCGTCGTGCAGGTGGGTCAATGGACGAGCATTGTGCAAATGGCAAGCGAGCGTCGTGCAGGTGGCGACCGCATCGTGCGACATGCCCATTGCTTTACAATTGCAGTCACCTTGTGCATTTGACAAAGTGGGATGTCCTTCATGGCTTGCATTTCAAATTTGCATAAACTATAAAAATATAATCCTGGTATTGCAAATTCGTAAAAAGGCATACAACGAAATTTGTCCCACTCAGAACAAAAATACAAAAATAAAAAAAAAAAATAAAAAAAAACAAACACATCTTAAGTTCCGTTCTTTAATGTGCATAAATTTACGTATACTTAAGTGTGCATGTCTTGCACGTGCAGAAAAAAGTGTGAGTGTCGTCAGTTAATTTCCCGTTAAAAGATTACCAGGATTTACGGCGTGTCGTCTTGTTTACCAGAAAAGCAAGATGGTGCGTGTCAGTAAGGACATGAAATGAAAATTTATTCGGGAAAAGCAGGATGGACATAGTTTTAGTCAAATCAGAAAGATATTGATTCAACAGTACCTTGTTACTATTGGACTAACTGCATTGAAAAGGGTGGTCAAATATCACCGAGAAACAGGAAGAATTCCTACCAGTGTAACAACTTGTTGCCGGGCGCGACAGAAAGTAACAGATTAGCATCGATCTGAAATTGGTAGATGTTCTTGAGACTTTTATTCAGGAGAGAACAGCTCGTGAAATACAATTTTTTTTTTACAAGATTTGGTTGGTTTGACACTGTCCATATCGCACATAAAACGGTTAAGACGAGGCCTTGGCTGGACCAGGGGAGGAATATAAACCATTGTCTAATGTGGCCCTGACACCGCCGGTTCCCTCCTGTCCCTTCATGGTGCTTTTGTAGGTTGAGGTCAACGTGCCAATTATGATTGGTTCTAAACAACCACCTGTCGTACGGGTTCTCCTCATAACAAGAATGACTCACAGGCAATGCTAACATGGCGCGCACGGTTTGAAAAGTTGATTCAACCTCGCCAGATGGGCATTGAGCATCGTGCGATAGCATTTTGTAGCACACCAGTCGCCAGATGCGAGAAACAAAATGAGCACTAAAACGAGAGCTCAAAAAGGGATGCGCGCACGTTTGGGCACGCCGGGGGCAAGCATTATTCGCTGGCGGCATGCGAGATGCGTGCTCAACATCCGTTCTTGGCGGTCTAATACCCCCCGGCGAACGTCTGCCTTTCTTTGGCAGCGTCACTGTCTGGAAGCAGGCAGCGCCGTCCTGGCATCGCAGCCAGCGAGTGGCCAGGTGTGGGGATGCGCGCAGTGGATTGTGGGATAGTGACTCTGTGAGCGTCATTTTGTTTCTAGGCTATTACACGGCCCAGTGGGTATTGACCACACGCCGCTCAATTAACTGTTTGGGTTCACCTGCTGGGAAGGTGCGAACAACATAATGGGGGTAACGGGATTAACACCTCTGCTGTGCGATATCCAGCAGAGGTCACATTAAGGATTTTTCAGTGTGGGTCCGTTGGACCCATATTTCTCCATTTTCAGGAAAAATAGTGGGTCCATGAACTGAATCTATGGGTCCAGTCTGAAATTGTGCAAACTGGACTTCATTTGATGTAATTGATTTTATTTGGTATAATTAACATATATCACAATGATAAATATATAAAACATGCATGTAACTTAAGCCTAGAAACGAACATAACATAGGGTCTGTATGCTCACGTAGGTAACTCATTATTATAAAATTGAAGATTGAATAAAAAGTTACCAATATGCCAACTTGATGTAAAAGGGTCTAAAAGTTGTTGACGGTACCAAGGATGGATTCAATCTGCCCAGGAACCTGCTATTACGACTAAGTCTGTATAGCACATCCCTGGTCTACCAAAAAATTGGTTGTGAATAGGGCTTAGCCCCTAGCACGCTGCCACTGTGCCAGTATCTGGTGTTGTACACCGTGTGCCACCAGACAGATTTTTAAACTCGCTTGCACAACAAGCGGCATGCGTGATTGAACATGCTTGGGCTCTGTTATTTTTGCTATTGATTCCACGTGACGAAATTGTCAGAAATTATATGATTTATATTTCTGTGCACTTTCTATTTCAATATACCTGAAAAATTTGATACCGTAGGCGGTGTTAAGAGTCTGATCTTAATTGCGGTCACTTAATTCACCAAGCAACGCGGCAGGCCCACAAGCCGTGCAACACACAAGCGAGTGTACACAGCCTGTCACGGGCATGCACCCAGGCATGGTTTTCCGCTACACATTTTTCCGGCCTTCGATCATAAATTTTTTTAATTCCTACAGATTTGTTCCATTCAAACATTTCAATGAAATCAAAACAACCAAATTTTGTTTCAAAAACACCAATAACCACGTGAATCAACGGAGACAGTGATGAAAAACATCGTGTTACGCTGTTAGGTGGCTAATGCAAAATTTTCGCTTCGTCCACGTGTTACCGTGCGAAGACTAATCTGCGTATTTTCCTTGCCGTCCGTAATGAATTTTCACTCGTGCCTTTATCTGGGTCTAGATTTTTTCGATGGAACTCTTCTTGGTGAAAATGTGATTTGAAAATTTAACATCTTAGTCCAATAATCTTTGCGTGATACGACTTGTACCTTCTCAACATTGCGGACATGAGACAAGCACATAGGGAACAACGAATTTGATTGGACAGTGAGCGGCACGTGATCAAATCCACCCAATGAGGAGCCTGGAAGTGCTCTCAGCATTTATAATGAGGTGTTGTGACGTCCATCCATTCCCATTCTGGCAAATTTTTGGAGGAATACCCCATGAATATTTTTTCTCAGCAAATAAGAGAGCTTGTTACATAGAAAGACGAACATCAGAGGATTCCATCAGTATAATAAATAATCACGAGATTGATAATGGTCGATACAAAACACCATGACCGCTTGGGGTAATTTTTGCAGTTGTATCTCTCAAAAATGTATCGCGTTTTTGTGGGTGCGTCCACAGAGACGCAAAATGACAATGTTTTATTAATTTCCAGGTGTCATTTCTTTATTTTTTGCGTCTATGACGCAGGACGCAAGCTTAATGTGAGCCCTGATCGAGCTACTGTTCTGCCATGTACGGCAACTGTGTTACGCACTCAGCCCAGTTGTAATTACTAAATTAGCTGCCTACGAACAGGGTCAGTGTCACGGGAAAGAAGAAAAAAAAAGGATGAGAAAAGATTCCGGGAAGTTCTTGAGGATTGTTGGCAAGAGATGGGAGTAAATTATCCGGAGACCAAACACCAGGAGCAAGCATTATTTAGTGTTATTGTTGAGAAGAAAGACACTTTTGTAATTTTACCAACAGGCAGTGGAAAAAGCCGAATATTCCAACTAATACCTGACCTGGTGAAACGGAAAACGCCTTTTCCAGCCAAACCTGTAGTAATCTTGGTTTGCCCGCTCGTAAGTCTAATGAAATCTCATCAGCAAGAACTGAGCAAGTTAGGGTTGTCGTCTTGTATTCTGGTTGAAGGTGACGACGGGAACATTTCCTGATCGCAATACACAGCACCCTGTTCCATTCTGACATCTTTTACTCCAGTAAGTCATAGCTACACAAGCAGGTAAACCACGTTTGAGAAGGTGTCAATTGGATTACTCCCTTGGGTCCTCGACCTCGTAGAGTTATTTTGACTGCTGTGTGGGAAGTGACGTGTTGCTCGCATCTGATTGGACGACGCACAGCTCATTAATAATGCCGTAGGCAACTTTCACGATAAGCGAAGTACAATTCATTGGCCCAGCGTCGCCTGACAACGTTATCGCCAGATCTGCTAATTGCCTCTTGAAATGGTATTGCGACACGGCCGGGCAGAGTTTCGCTGGGGGCCAACATAGTGTATTGCCCCAAGAAAGTCTGCTTAGGAGGCAAGTAGGTTGAGGTCAACGTGCCAATTATGATTGGTTCTAAACAACCACCTGTCGTACGGGTTCTCCTCATAACAAGAATGACTCACAGGCAATGCTAACATGGCGGGCACGGTTTGAAAAGTTGATTCAACCTCGCCAGATGGGCATTGAGCATCGTGCGATAGCATTTTGTAGCACACCAGTCGCCAGATGCGAGAAACAAAATGAGCACTAAAACGAGAGCTCAAAAAGGGATGCGCGCACGTTTGAGCACACTGGGGGCAAGCATATCTCGCTGGCGGCATGCGAGATGCCTGGTGCCGTGCTCAAGCATGCTTAAAGCTTAGTGAGTTTGGGTGGTCCATGATGCGAGAGCCGTCTCTATATCCTAATGCAGTGGGTTCTCGCCTGAAAAAATATCTGCTTCTTCGTGGCCGTACAGCACCTGTACTGCTTTTATATCGCAGGCCCGTACCCGGGGGAGGGAGGGGGGAGGGTTCAAGGGGTGCGCACCCATCCCCCCCCCACACAGCTCTCTCTCTCTCTCTCTCTGTGTGTTTTATCATGTCTTTGTTTTTGTACAGTAATAAGATTCATGTCAATAAAGTGTCTTTCGTTATGTGTTTTATTTAATTTATGGCGGAATGAGGTGTGTTGTGATAGGATTGGGTTAATTATATAATGATAAATCAAGTTTTCTGCCTTCAATTTATACTTGTCCTTCTATTCCACATGGTTCCATACACCAGTTCGCCTAGTTGAAGTCTATAGGTAGAGCACACTGCTCTTCTACACAACAAAATTCAGAAAGTCCTGCCTTCACATCTTTTACCCAATAAAATTACAAAGTGTATGTTGAGGGCGGACTTTCATTACAAACTTAATAATTGACAATTTTTACATACTGAGGAACGTTTATTCTGCATGTTTCAAGCCAATAAGAACACAACAAATAATTAGAGGATGTCACAATACATGTTCGGATGTAGTAGAGAAGTATAAAGATGATCTTCCATCACCAGAAAATATACACCAGGAATTGCTTCGCTGGAAGCTTAGGTAAGTACACGTTGCTATCAGGGGAACAATCATATGTATTCCTGGGACCTGTTACATAAGCTGTATGCCATATATGGATAAGAAAAATCCCTGAGACGTTTTGAAAGTCCTATTTATTCTGAAAGGAATCAGAATTTTAGTAAACCAGTGAAAGGTTATAGCGATATTTGCATAGGTTTATGTAAAATTTCACATCTTTGTTACAAATATGTTTATTCAACAATCAGTTCAGTTAAATTTTCAACCAGATATTATTTTGCATAATTCTCAAAAAAAAAAAAAAAATACATTTTAAAACATTTGCATTAATACGTTTTAGTCTAAGGATCTCAAAAGGCAAAAGTGATTTCTCACTTGTTATCTACCAAAACCACTGTCACTTATTAATTAGACATTACTTGATTGGCATATATGTGATATGATGTAGTTTTATATATGTTTATAAATGCGGTATGCCATCTTATACATACAGCACAAGACCAAAGGAAGGCCGCCCAGATACAGCAGCCAAGGCGCTAAAGGAGTGCGACTCTCTCATGTACCCAAACATCTTCGTTCTGCTGCAGATTTGATACACAATTCCAGCAACCAGATGTGAATGCGAGCGGAGTGCTAGTGTCCAACGAAGGCTACAATCATATAATCGGACAAGCATGTCACAAGAAAGACTCTCTTCCCTGGCAATGATCAGCATCAATTATAACATACATGGAGACTTAGATGAAGTTGTAGATAAGTTTGGAAAGAAACACACCAGGAGGCTGGAGCTTGGCATCCTCCTCAAGACTAACAATTAAGGCCCATCCAACCATGGGCAACTTTGATATCCGTGATTAACCCTGAGAGTGCCAAATAGTACTATGCTCAAGCATATAACTGTATGGACAAATATGGTATGATACAGCATAACATAGCATTTTATCTCCAGTAAAAGTGAATCAACACCTGTTTATAAATGCTGTTTATCAATAAACGTGAAATATGTAAGAAAAATTCTGTACTGCCTAAATATCACTTTTCTTGTCTCAGAATGCACCAGAGACCACCTTAGCACATCACTTTTTGACAAAAGCTCTGTACCCTGGGAGGGGGACAAGCCCCCCCCCCCCGCTCGGTCGTGAAACTCTCTCGCAGGTCCCACTTTTACCTCATATGCACCCCACAAATATAATCCTGGGTACGGCCCTGTATCGGCACAGCTCGTCAGTAGCTTGGGTGCTTTAAGTGTGATATTTTATTTATTTACTTATTTATTATATTTTTGCATTACTGGTATATTTAATCTTGTCTGCCGCCTCTTTTACATTCCTTGCCATGTTTATCGGATTTATTGCTTCATAAAACTTTGAGACGTGTTTCAGGACCAACATGATCCCAAAACGTTACGTCGAGGGATATTTTAACACCAGATAATATTGGTTTCACAAGATCAAACACTTGTAATATATAATTTGGCGTCATCATAATTGGGTTGGTTTTGCAATCGCCATATCACCTACCACGTTGTACTTTTTTGTATTGTATCTTGGCAGAATGTCGTATTATTTGCTGATATACGGTAGTCAATAAAGTTCATTTCATTCCATGTTAAATGAGAGCAGCAGAATTCGTGTCCCATACATTAGAATCCTGTAGGGACATCTATCTATCTATCTATCTATCTATCTATCTATCTATCTATCTATCTATCTATCTATCTATCTATCTATCTATCTATCTATCTATCTATCTATCTATCTATCTATCTATCTATCTATCTATCTATCTATCTATCTATCTATCTATCTATCTATCTATCTATATACGAACAATGTGTATAAAAATTCATCACATTTTGTATTGAAACTTGGTCGCACCCTGATTTTTAATTATTTTGCTTATCAGGTAAAATCCATTAATTGGTGCTACAAATGTAAAGTAAACAATGTGTTGTACGTACATTATTTGTAAACAATGTGTTGTACGTACATATAAGCTAATTGTAACCGATTAATTCATTGAGTCTGGGGATCGATCGTTGTCAAATATTGTGCCACGTCACATTGTTCGCTGGCTCAAGGTTGGGACAAATGTTTTGACATTAAAGTAGACTTGCGTTTCCATTGTACATATGTCACTACACTAAAAACCTTGACCTACTTCACACGGTCATGATACAATCTAATTCATTCTGTTTTTATCTGTTTTGTTTCATTTTTATGCGTCCGATTGCATCCCAAGTAGCAAATCAAATGGATTAAAAGGAGACAATATGATAAAAGGGAAAGAATGTCGATTTCAAAACATACATGTTTCAATAACAAGTTACCAAAATTGGGAACACGTGTCCCCACTTTTATTGAGACATATTGAGACATTCTGTCTCACGTCTATGCCACTCCATAGGTTAATACATAATTCACAATTTGGGATACGGTCCGAGATGAACTATTCTTTATGTAATTGTATGCGTTGTGGCGGGATATTTTTATATGCACCTTTAGTCTACCAGTCGAACTTTTACATATGCGTGCTACGATGTAAAAAGCCCTACAAAAGCTAGGGGAAAAATGCGAGACTTGCGTGCTTGGTTCGGACTTACAGCAATGAAATTCCTGCAGAATCAACTTAGGTAAGCCCTTTGAAGCACACAGATCGATGTGAATCCTCGTCAAGCGAGGTGATTGTCAACACTCCGGGCTACACTTGCGGATTTCCCATCCTTTTTATTCCGGCTTTTCCGGCACAAGCGACTTGCTTTTGCAATAATTCTATTATTATTCCTCTGCAGAAGGCAAAAGAGACGCCAGGGTATAGGCCTATAAGCAATCATATTTCAAACAAATGCATCGCTACACCCTTATGGTGTCCGCACGGTACTGAGGGGTTGGTGTCTATTTTGTTATTCTATTTGATTCCTTGTATGATTCTTGATGCAAAATATTAGGAATATTCCCTTGTAATATATGCACGTCGCCCTTATATCTCTCAAACAGGATTAATACATTGGCTTCTTTCATTTAATACTTAACAAACGGAGCTAATGTCAAAATAATTACAAAGCATACCACAGTCAATCACCTCAGCCTCTACTTGTATTTTAAGGCGGCCAGTTCATGGGCAATCTCCGCGGAGCAACTGGATACAGTTTCATGGACGGACTAGCATGTCCATGTCAGCATCATTATAGAGCCGACGGTTGATTAACGTATCACTCAAATGAAACTTCCGATTATTATCTGTGAAGCCCTTTCCACTGATATTTCGATGACTCAATCTGTCCCAAGTTGAAATTTAAAATAAACAGCATTGAACCGAATCACACAATAGTGTTAATTGGTTGTGTATACACTTCAGACGATAATTTTAGCCTCACTGAAAAACTTCCGTTTCGAGTGTCCGAAAATACCGATGTCATTTGCCATGTAAGGATAATTGGTTTGGATTATACACAATACAAGAAAAAGCAACAACGCAAGCATCGGACACAGCTCAAGAGAAACGATAGTGGGATGTATTGGGGTCATGTTAGGGCAAACGTTGCGTAAAACAGCATAACCATTCAGTGGGATTATGGCAAAAGTAGGATTTGATAGGATTTTCTTACTAAAGAAGGCTCATTAAAGCCTCAGTTTGTCGGATTTTTGTCTCAAAATAAAATTACGACTATGTGGAATGCTATTTATTCCCTGATTACAGCACAAGTACCAAAGTTTTATCATATAAACCTCTTATATGCACACTCTCTTCTTGGACAGTTTTAGTAGGCTTTGGATCATTCCTGGTATGCACACTGGTTTAAGAATTGTGATCAAAGCCAGACATAAAATGGGCAGCACATATGAATCATATTTTCTTTAAAACTATTGAACAGTTCAATACCATGACAGCGTATAGAACATAACATGGTTTTCCTTTAGAAACAATGTACTTCTCATTCATTATACCTATTCTACGATCGAAAATGTTAAGCATGAGAATGCATGCGGACAAACATTGACATAAAAAGAGAAGCACACACCAATTACAGAAGCTGAGGATGTTCTGGCTAACCTTATTTTATTGCTGAAAGAGATCTCGTTGTCAGATTCCTCTTTCCATCTGCGACTAGATTAGGCCAGCCTTAAAAATGATTTCATATTAGACACCCCCAAAAATGCATGAGGTAGGGAGGGATTTTTCTCATTTTTTAATTGAAAGTGCTGGGTTTTTTTTAGATATTAAAATTAACTGTACTAATGTGAGATGGGGTGGGATTAGTCTCAACCTCGTCACAGGCTAAGGTTTCAAACCAATGGAGGCGAGAAACCTCTTGGCTCCAATGATGTGCGGCATGCCCATGGGCACAAAAGAGTTAAAAGTGTTAGGCCATTCAAATGTAACAGATTTTGTAATGAGATGGGTAGACAATACCACCTCTTTGGTAGGCCTAACACTTTGGCAGGGGGTAAACGAGGGTTAATACTTAGAATTTGGTGCACAAATGGTGCCCACAGGAGAGGAAAACACTAACCCAAAATCAGAGCCAGATGTAACTGCAGTGGAATCAGATATCAGCATCTATTGATCCCAAACAAATCCGTTACTGATTTGCCCATTTCCTTCAACGATGAAAACAAAAGTAGGCCTATACCTAGAGTCAGTAGTGATACTAGGCGTACGTGCTATGTGTCTACTTAGGCCTAACCAACATCTTAATTATGCTCAAAGAGAGTTTAAGCCGCTTTACTTGTGGAATAACAAGTCATGACGTGGGCCTACAGAGGTATTACTGTTCTAGTTACAGTGCAGAGTTCACAAGTAAAATACACTGTATTTAGTTATTTTCAGTGGTAAATATAACTTAATAAGTTGTGCCTACACACTATAATAAAATTATTGAAATTTCAAAGTTTGGATACCTATCTCACAAGCTTGCTCATGTATAAAGTTAGATATTATCTTGTCCCTGCCGTGTTTAGAATCCTTTTTCCTGAAGTATCAAGTGTTCGTAAATATAATAACAGACAAACACAATCATGACTTTTATATACAAGTTAGGACTAACGTAGAGAAGTTTTCGATAACAACTCATGGATCGTACACATGGAAATCTCTGCCTATTCATGTTAAAAATGTTACCTCAATACATGTATTCAAAAGCGCCTTTTTTTTTTTTTTTTTTGTTTGTTTGTTTGTTTTTTTTTTTTGTTTTTTTTTGTTTGTTTGTTTGTTTTTTTTTTTGTTTTTAGTTTTTTTTTTGTTTTGGATCAACAATAACTGACATGTATTTGGATTTAGTTTTAAAAAATTTGTCTGTGCATTTCTTTTTCATTCCAGTAATTGTTGCATACTTGTGATGTAATCAGTGCTGTTTCAGCTGGGAGGGAATATAAGCCCTAAGGGGTTTCATGCTGAAAATCTTGCTTTAGTTAAATCTGCCTTAATTTTGTTACATTCTTGTACTTATTTCGATGCATGAGTCTTTTTCCGGTGCAATATGTATTCTCGTGTATGCATGATTTTCAGCAAATAAAAATACACTACAATACAATACAAGCGACACGCAAGATATAACATGCCACAGTTTTTTACCTTCGGCACATAAAGTGACGGAGGGTATTGTCGTCCCCTGCGCCGTCCTTCCGTTCGTCTTGTCGACGTTCATGCGATATCTCAAAAGTATTCACCGTAGATGTACCAATTTTTTTGTCAGAGATATACCTTATAATGGACCAGGTTTCTATATTGAAAACTAGCTTCCTCTTGTTACTTCTAAACTTTTTATGAAACTTTCAAAGTATTTATTTCAAGGCTGTTTGAGTGGCGCACAAGGGGACGACGTTACCATATCTAAAAAAATAATCACCGTAGCTTTACCAAACTTTTGTCACTAAAGAACCTTATGATGGACCAGGTTTCTATTTAAAAGCCAGCTTCCTTTGTTTATTTTCAAACTTTTTGTGAAACTTTTAATGTATTTATTTGAAGTCCATCTAAGTGGCGTCAACCCTGACGACGTTACCGCGATATCTAAAAAAATATGGACCGCAGCTTTTGAAAACTTTTGTCAGAGATGCATCGTATGATGGACCTTTTTAAAACAAGCCGCCTCTTTGTATTTATAAACGTTTTATGAAACTTTAAAGTATTCATTTCAAGGCCATCTGAGCAGCGCACAAGGGGATGACGTTACCACAATATCTCAACAAGGATCCACCCCAGTTTCACCAAATTTTCATCAGAAATGCACATTATAATGGACCACATTCCCATTGAACACTAGATTCCTCTTATTATTTTGAAACTTGTAATGCAACAATTTGGAAATTCTATGAAGTGTTCTACTGCGAAGTCCCCCCCCCCCCCCCCCCCGAAAAAAAAAAGATATAAATTGCAAGATTGGGGAAAAAAGATTGTGGGCGCCGTGGGTAATCCGTTCTCTGAGCGCTATTTTTTATTTTTGCGATTCAATGAAAGTTATCAACATAAATTTTGTCCTAAATTACATGAATTATATTTCTTTGCACTTTCCATGTCAATTTACCACCACACTTTGAAATCGTGAGAGATATAAAGCGTCAGATCTTTATCGCCATCTCAAATATTCCAATACCGGCTGTACAACACAGTTTAGCATGTGTACATTATGCATGAATCACGCGCATGAGCCACATATTTTTCTGGTCCTTCATAATGAATTTCCCTTCCATGGTGTTCTCTCTTAAATATTGGTTTCATTCGAACATTTGATGAAACGACGATATTTAGTTACTTGCTTCAATAACGTTACCTGTATGTCTGATCGTTTTTGCGGGTTGTTGTTAACAACAAATGCAATATATGTATATTTCAAGAGGCAAACTGCTCATAATTTAACTAAGGTATATTATTAATTCGACATTTTTTTCTTGGTTTCCTGTACTACCTGGTTGGTCACGCCCCTGTAATAGGGCGTGCCTAGCTCGTTGGTGAAGGAGACAGTAATCATTATGACTGACCTCTATCTATGATGACTCCATGATCATTTTATGAAACTCTGGTATAATGGGATAGTCTAGTCCCTATGGTGCAATACTGTGGCTCATGTGTGTATTTTTTCTAGTCAACCAGGTTTCATGGGAGTAGGCCTATTTTTTGTGATATGACTTATGGTTTGTAATATTATTTCAATGGTTTGTCATAATTTTTTGTGATATGATTTCAATGGTTTCTGAATTAGTTATTATTTATATGTGATCTAATAAATCTATTTTTGTGAAGATTTTAAAGTTACTGATTCATTTTGGTTTATATGTAAAGCTTTTCTTCAATTGTGTTCTTGTATATAAGTAATATTTACGTTTAATGCTGAATACGCTAAGCGACAATAGCTTTTAGCTAATGTTTTTTTTGTACAAATAGCCGACAATAAATAGAGATAAAATGAAATGAAATGAAAAAGAAGTCAACATGCATTTAAGTGCGTCATGGTGCAGTGACAGTTCTGCGTATTCCTTTGCCCTTCGTTTATTTCACTCCTGCCTTATTCAGTCTGACGGGTTCCATTGCAGCTTTTTTGTGGTTATGGTGTTACAATTTTGTATCTTGGTCCAGTGATTTATCGTAGAACGTATTGTGCTTTCTTGTGGCTTTGCGGACCGAAACAAGACTCATGTTTGGACCACATGCGATTCAACTCACCTGATTGAATGGTGAGCTACATGTGATCAAATCCACCAATGACAAGCCTGGATACTTCCAATGGCTCTCATAGTGACGTTTGAACTCAGATTTCAGGTTACTTTTAGGTTGGGTTTCCCCTGAATTGCTTTCTTAACCAAGAAGAAAATTTGTTATACAGAGACAAAATCCTGAGCTTTCAGGCCATATTAATTATAACGGCGGACGTTAAAAATTTTCGATACCGTAGACGTGCAAATTTGCCGTGTTTTTGCGTTAATGGCAGGAGGCTGCGTAGTTCTGCCTTCTGCCACCAGAGGTGCAAAAAGCACAGACAAAAAGAAATTACCCAATCTCAATAAAAAAAATTCAACCGCAACTTTTGGCATGCACCGGGCGCGTTTTGCAAAACAAGATTATTTTAAGAGTTACCTTATGAATCTTGTCAGCCTAAGATCTTCTGAACACTCCTTCGTTATCTCATTTCAAAATTCAAAGGTTTTTGCAGCTGCGCCCAGAAGTCCAGAGCACATACCGGTTTATACGAACCGATTTGCAGATTTCTGGTTCATACCAAATCAGACAAAATGCACAGCATGTTAAGTATAATATTACTGGTTGATCATCTCCTGGGTTCACGAAAACACAAGTGTCATCAGTAGCTCCGGCACATTTTCGAAATCCAAAGTTATAGTCGAAATATGTGGATCGCTTGTGACAAATGTTCCGGACCCTGAAGCATATTTAAGATGCGTAATTTGACTGCTTATAGAAATTGACGCCCCATTATGTATTATTACACATATAACATTTCATATTACCCATAAATGCTAGTATGGTTGTTCAGAAGTTGAGTCTAAAATGCTATTTTTCCCCACTACTGTAAAATCTTTGATACTTGCCTTTTCGGTGACAACTTGAATATTATACATCTATTGGAAGCCCTTAGCCTTTGGAAATGATAAGGACAATGGCAATGTTTACATATGAAAGTTCTTAGCTGGTGTCATTAAATCTTTGTGTTGAGGGCAGAACCCTTTCAATAATTCATAATTTTAACACTAAGTAAACTGTCAATCCAGATTTGATAGCAGAAACCTATTTAGCATTATACGTGACATATTCCCCCGGAAAGTTTTATAGTATATGTAAAAAACGGATTGCTCATACCGTATTAGTGAGCCACATAGTTGCCAATACCGTAGGTTAGTAACGAGTTGTTCATACCATACGTCAGCAACAGTTTGCCCATACCGCAAGTCAGAAACAGATGACCCATACCATAAGCTAGAAACGGGTAGTCAGTAACATAATTTGCAACAAGTGTTCCATGCCACAAGTCAGCAACAAGTCGCTCATGCCGTAAGTCAGCATCAGATCGCTCGTACCAAAATTCCATTAGAGCGCTCGTACCGTAAGTCGGCATCAGATTGCTCATATCCTAACGTCGGTATTGCTGATAGCATGAGTAAGCGGCAGTCCAGTCTATGTTTAACTGTTTCTTTTAAATATATCCTTAAAATGATAAGTATATGTAAAAGCTACAGTGCAATATGTTTGCTTTTGGAGTACAGCGTCTGTCCTGGGCAACTTGGTAAGTTAAGCAAGTTTCAAGTCTGTAGTAAATGTTTATCTGTGATTTGAAGGAACTATATGCATAGGTTCGCTTGTACGTTGTGATAATTAAATTGAAGCGGGAATTCTACAGGTACCACTATTTACTTCGCCCAGAGAGAAGTTTTAGAGCATTTATGCAGCTTTACGTGTCTGTGTCTGAACGGTCAACGGTTAAACAAGCAGCACTCTGTACCTACTCTAATACAGCAGGGTTGTGCATTATTGCTGAAAAGGGATGAAAGGGTGTGGACTTTTATGCTGCGACACAGGACTTTCGGATGCGTATTCTGTACGTCCCACACCATTGCCGCCCTGAAAACACAAAGTCCCTTCGGAGATACTGAGATAGAATACTATTACATTTTTACTTGGTGTTCGCTACAAACAATACGCTTATGCCCTGTACGCAGATTATGTCTGCATTATGTAGCCTAAGTCAGGTCAGACCGTCAACAAAGTGGCTATAAGACGTGTGTCACGTTTAAAGTGGTCCCTCAAGTGAAACACCACACCGATTTGCATCGAATTTATGTGAAACTACACAAAATATTCATGAGGTTTTGTTTCTTATTAAGGAAAAAAGATTGCCTATGTTCAAAGTTGAAACCTAGTCCCACACCAAAATGTCCATTCTGCACGTTGGCTGACAAAAACAGAAGGAAACTAGAAAAGAAGATAAACTTCACAGCAAATCTGTCTGTGTGCCTACAAATGCATTTTTTTTTTCAAATGTTTTGCAATATCTTTGATATGTTGTACGAGGTGACAATAAGATTAGATGAAAAACTTCAAAAATTGCAAAGCAGAAAAAAAGTGAAATAAACTATCAACAAAGTTTTTCAGCTTTGTGTCTATCTGCCTTAGTTTTCAGAGATTGGCTGCCCAATGGAACGATGGATTTATGGTAAATTTCTGTGGCCACACCCTTGATAATGCGTGCATTGGACAGCCACCATCGAAAGTGGCCTTTGACCTTGAGAGGACCTCTAGCTGAAAAGAACTTTGACCTTTAAAATTACATTTTGACCGAAAAGTGATCTTTGACCTTTACATGACCTTGACATATAAGATGACCTTTGCCTTGTTATGATCGAACTGCTATACGCTCGGAATCACATCTACTACAACATAAGATATTGAAGATTTAAAACTTTAACTAGCCTTCATTTGCAGAATTTTGAAAATCATGACCTCTGATTATAAAAAAGGCAAGATTTAATCAGTAAAAGTATAATTGTGCTAAGTTTGGAATTTCTATCTATAATATTCTCCTAGAAAAGGGGCGGACAAATTTGCTGGTAAAGAAAGAAAAAAGAAATAGAGAGAGAGAGAGAGAGAGAGAGAGAGAAAGAAAGAGAGAGAGAGAGAAATTAGGAAAGAAAGAAAGAAAGAAAGAAAGAAAGAAAGAAAGAAAGAAAGAAAGAAAGAAAGAAAGAAAGAAAGAAAGAAAGAAAGAAAGAAAGAAAGAAAGAAAGAAAGAAAGAAATACAACTGGATCGCAGCATATGATGGCGGCGGTTTACAATACATCACCAAACTGAAACTGAATACCAATACATACACAGCTTTCCTATAAATAGTGAGGATTGCTTCGATACAAAAAGATCTAAAATAAAACTGCATTTAGATTGTTCTTTTGCCATCAGCTTTTCAGAGGACAGTATCCTATTTTTAAAGCAGAAAGAAGTTGTTGCATGTTGGCATATGGAATTTGCAAATAGACAAAGAAAATTGCCCAGCGAATTCTACTTTTCTAGTTTATTTTATACTGTTGTGCCAATTTAGTAAGCGGAGTAAAGAAATCATATAATTTTACACCTTTGAACCAGAGGTAGAATGCGCACCAAAGTAAGATTTTGTAAAAAAAACTTACTATTTGTTGTGCCATGAAGCCAAACGTTTTTGTGATTTTTGAAATGCTATTTATTTGATCAGCATACTGTTTTACTAAATTTATGTTGCCGTATTTATGTGGGCCAAGTAATATTTTCGTACTCTACTGGATAGGTCCAAGGTTATGAGACTAAATTTGAAAATGTAACTTTGCCTGTGTGGTAGCACATTTGATCAAGTTAGTTAATAGATTAGCCAAGCATGCACTGATCTACTAATCAAGCTGACATGACGATTTTATCACCCACATTTTTCTTTGCCTTTTTTGTTATTTTTTATTCTCTCTTTCCTTCTCTCTTGTTTTCGTTCCCCCTTTTTTTGCCTCTTTGCTTGCTTGTATTATTCCTCTGCACATGTGTCTATATACATGACACTTGATCTTGAGATGATAAAATGAAAGCTGAATGCTTCCTTAGAGAATCTCTGCTTTTGGCTCCATTGCATGTCGGCGACACATATTTAATAATTCTACCAGTCATGCTAGTAGGAGTACTTCAAAAACCAACTCCATGTTCCATAAGGCGTCTTTATGTTCATCAATCTGATAAGCATTGTTATTTTTACTGTTTGAAACATCTTAGAGCTGTTGTCCATCTGGAACACAATTAATATGTATTTTTCACAAGGACTGAAGTAAATGTGTGCATCCGTAGCATGAGGGTCCCACAGTGAAATATATAATGAATATAGAATACCATATTCTTGTCCCTTTTTAAAGGAACGCCAACACCATGGAATTTCCTGTCTCGGTACTTTTCCCATCGTCTGGACATCTCTTATACTGGTTTAAAAACTGTCTGTCGAACAAAACTCAAAGAGTCGTCCTGAGAGGGGAATATTTTGGATGAGGTAGTATCGAGGCAGGGGTTCCTCAAGGATCAGTGTTTGGACATCTTTTATTTCTCGTCTATGTCAATGATATCGTAGGCATCGTAAAATCTGGTATCAAATTGTACGCTGGTGATATTACTTTACTTATCACAGTTTATAATCCCGCTGACTCCAACAATTCTTCCCAAATTCTTGACAATGATCTCAATGAAGGTACAAAAATGGGCAAAGCAGTGGCTGGTCACCTTTAACAGTACAAAAATAAAAACAATGCTTCTAAAAAGAAAAAGAAATCACTCCTATTCTCCTATCCAATTCCAGGGAAATACTCTTGACAACGTAACACAACAAAAATATCTTGATTTAACACTCAGTTCAGATTTATCATGGTCCAGTCATATTAATTGTGTCGTTTCCAAAGCTAAAAGACTCGCTGCAATAATGAAAATCTTGTAATATAAATTAAGCAGGGGTTCTGTTGAAATAGTATATTTTATGTATATCCGACCAATTTTAGACTATGAGATGTGGTGGGAGGGGATGCACACAGTCAGACGCAGACCTGTTGGAGCATGTTCAACTGGTTACAGCCCGTGCAGTGAAGAGTGCAATTCGTCTTACAAATAATTCTGAACTTAGCAGTGAAACTGGTGGGAGACTCTTTCGAAACGTGGAGAAAAACATAGACTAAAACTATTTTACAAAATGGTCCATGGATATGCACCCGCGTATTTAAGTTACCTAATTCCTGGAAATGTATCACCTAGAAATCAATGCAATGCCAGGTCCAATAACGAATTGACTGAACCCAAATGCAGACTCAATTTGTACGGAAAGTCCTTCATTCCCTTTACTATTCGACATTGAAATATGCTCTCACCTGCCGTTCGTAATTCAGAAGATGCAGAATCATTTCAGCGTTAATTGGATAGAGATAAACCGAAAACTAACAACTTATTTTACATTGGTATTAGAATCTAAATATTTTACATGCTAGGATCAAGATGGGTTGCAGCCAGTTGAATGAAGACATGTATAAAATAGGACTCTTAGGTTCCCCTGCCGGCACATGCGGTGTACCTGCTGAAACGTCTTGTCATTTTTTTTTTGAATGTCTAAATTATATTATCCAAAGAAATACATTACAATTAATGAGCGTAGCACTGACACCTTTCACTCTAAATACATTGTTGTATGGAGGTATTAACTATTCGAAAGCAAACAACAAAACAAATCTTTGTCGCAACTTTTATTTTTCAGTCAGGAAGATTCAAACCACCTTAAATAAACAGAACCATATAAAGTCCCGATCAACAGAAGAAAGTTTTAAGTTTCAATATTGCTATGGCAACATAAGTTATTTCATCTATATTTCTGACAAAGCAACTGGAAGTGCCTCTGTCTGTCCCCTATATGTCACGCGTCATACTGTGTTGTTCTGTGATTTGTGCTTCTTTCCTGTACTTTTTTTACATGCTTACTGTTATTGCACATTAAAGGATTACACTAAATTACCGAGTGACTGAGAGTTGTATAACATTGCATCTACTATTGTTCCTGATTGTAACAGAAGTTTATTCGTATTTCAACAGCAATACCTGTAAAGATTTATATTTTTATTCGACGCAGAGGAATTCATACAGGCATGGTGCCTGTTTTCCAATCGTTTGTGAAATAAATATGTTTAAATCAACTCATGTCAGTATATATTTATGTTGATCTTGCACCTATATAAATAAATATTCAGGAACCGACCAGACAAGACCTTCTAACCGCACATTTGAAAAAAAAATAGGGTTTTGTTATTGGTGGGTCGTAAATCAAAAAGACTCGCGCAACTCCTGTCAGTGTATATTTATGTTGATCTTGGACCCATACAAATAAATACTCAGGAAACGACCAGACAATGGCACTTGCAGTCTTTTGAATCATGAAATGAAATGTTAACCCGAAATACGACATTTAGTACCAGCACGCTTGTTACCTTTCATTTTGCTTGAGTCTAAAAAGCATAAATATTATCTAGCATACAATCCCGTCTGCCAAAACATCAATCTTTGTCAGTTAAGGAAAACATACTTTTCAATCCGTCATGTTTGTTTATACATGGACCACAATCAGCCAAAACGAACATCTAAATAAAGTCAGCATCAAACCGGTTTGAACGAGTGTACTATCCATGTTCATATACCACAACAAATTTACGATAGTGGCATGAAACTACGGCACCGTGATCAAGTCTGCAAGTACATGCTCGACAAGTACCCCCACAAGACATCATAAATTCGATTTTTTGTAACGACAAAAACACGCCAATCTCGATTTTGTGATGCATAATACTGATATGAAGAAATCTAACACATCTCTTACTTGATACAGATATCGACCAATGAAGGACTACAGTGGTTTCACTTTTTAAGTGCCGAATTTTGGCCTGAGTCAACAGCTTTTCTCTGGAACTAGAGACATGCTGGTACCTCAATGAAAGTTTTTTTTATGAGGAATACGCATTTGAGATCCTGACGATAATTCAGACTAGTTTGACCTTAGTAGATCGACTTAAGACGTAATTGGAACTGAAAGAGTTAAATCGATCCTCAAACTCAGCTTTGTGTTCTGTCACTTTATCAACACAAACTCTTTTCATACGGTTATTTCTAATCTTTCTTCTATTGATATTTACATTTATGTAGATATGAAAACCGTATCTGGAAAGCAATACCACTGGCTGTATCAAAATGTTATTGAAAATCTGGTAAATGATACCATCAGAAAATTAATTGGTCTACACCTTCAGGTTTAAGTCGGGAATTCAGATGTCAAACCATCCAGATTTTTTATTTCCACTTGAATGTACAAAAATACATATTGTAATTTTACCAATTGCAGCAACGCAGGGGGTTGAAGTAGCTGATGTATCAGACCACACTGTTAATATATTTACCTTCGCTGTTTCTTCACGCTTATTTCCCTGATGGCATAGACCGCCAAAATAAGAACACAATGAAACAGTAATTTTACAAAGGATTCCGAGCTAACAAAATTACGTTTTGACAACGTTGCAACAACGTTATGCTTAAGTTGTGATGCCGTTATGGTACAACATTGTGACCACGTAATTGTGTATCGAAATTTTAACGCCATGACAACGTTGTTGTCTGACATTATTGTCTAACCTTGTTGTCTAACGTTGTGACAACGTTATGACAACATTGGTTTCTGACTTTACAACTTTGCCACAATGTTGTTGTCTGACATTACAACTTTCCCACAAGATGAGAAAAAAACTTCAAAGCTAACAAAAAGAAAAAGGAAAAATAAAAACAAAGAAAAAACGCTGAAAATGATGCCTCATACCGTTTTATTCGCATGTGCACAGAAGTAGCAAAAGTGGATAATGCCACCATGCCACGTTCTACTGCAGAAGTACCTGACCCGTGTTGACATATTATACCAGTTGAATATTCAATATATTCTAAATAGTTCATGCACTTGCACTGTCCATCAATTGGCGTTCCCCATGTCAACAGTAGCCAGTCTGGACAGAGTGGGTGCACACCTTAATGTGGCTTTTCTGTTTCACCCTGGTCATGGCCAGCGTTTCCTGGGGTGTTCCTTTTTGCTTTCAACGAAGAACTATCGAAAAAATATACAGAATATCAATATATCTACTTTCAATCACAGTAACTTCAAGCTGACTGAAATGACCTGAAAATAGCCAACAAGCGAAGAGCAACAGCATATTTGTTGTAGCCTCCCAAATGCCCTACCACATTATCCCAATAGGCCCTACAAGAAAAGATGTATGAAGTGGCTATTGGTGTCCGAGGTAGCATACTCGCCTGGTTTAAAAGTAATTTATAGTGCCGACGTCAACGCGTTGTCATAAACGGCCAACCTTCATCATGAAAATACATCAGAGCAGGCGTACCTCAAGGTTCAATTCTAGGACCACTACTCTTTCTCATTCACATCAACGATATTGCGTCCATTGTAGAATAGAACATACGACTCTTTGCAGACGATACTTCTCTCTTTGTCATAACTGATCACTGTGATCAAGACATTGCAACTCTCACTTTAGATGATGATCTCTCGGCAATTTCCATTTGGGCCAAACAATGGTTCATAAACATGAATGAAACTAAAACTTTTTGTATGTGCTGCACACGTTCTTCTGTCTCAAGCAAAAATCCGTTGTTCTTAAATGGTACCCGTGTAAAAGACACCGAGTGTCACAAGCATCTTGGAATAACTCGATCCTCGGACTGGTCTTGGACAAAGCATCTCGAAGACGTTTACATGAGAGCTATGAAAAGAGTCGACTGCCTACGTGGCATGAAATATATGTTCGACAGAAAGCAGTCAGAAACGCTTTATATAGTTTTTATGAGACCTATTCTTGAATGCGGCGACATTCTCTGGGACAACTGTTCCCAAACATGCTCTGACAAGCTAGAAAGGGTTCAACTGGTTGCTGCACGTGTTATTACAGTTGCCACTTTAAACTGCACCTCTCGTCAGCTGTACGAAGAAACTAAATGGGAAAAATTACAAGAACGTAGAGAAAAACACAAACTAATTCATTTCTACAAAATAATGCACGGATTAACACCGGAATACTTAAGCAACAGAATTCCTGAACCCGTAATAACTGGCTACGGCACTCGTACTAGTGGCGAAATACCCCTACTTTTCTGCAACTCTGAACAGAGAAAGAAAGTATTTTTTCCATCTACAATCAAAGCATAGCGAGACTTGGACAACGATACCAAAAGCTCTAATTCATTAGGTTTATTCAAAAGCAGACTTAACAGAGACGTTGAACAAGCTCCTACTTATTTTTACGGTGGTAATCAGTTTTCACAAATTCATCATGCGCGGTTGCGCCTCAACTGCAGTCCTTTGAATGATTTCTATTTCGATGTAATTTTATCAATAGTCCACAGTGTTCATGTGGCGCACCGGTGGAAAACACCTCTCACTTCTTGTTAGATTGCCCCCTTTACACTCAGCTACGGTCACAATACTTTGAATCCCTGCACTTAGGTAATAAACTATCTACAGCCATTTTACTTCAAGGTGACCCACTGAAAAGTGCCCATTGGAATCACACAGTATTTAGTGCTGTACAGATGTACATCACCAAGACCAAATGCTTCTAGATGGTATAAGGATACCTCGCCTCTCTCTCTCTCTCTCTCTCTCTCTCTCTCTCTCTCTCTCTCTCTCTCTCTCTCTCTCTCTCTCTCTTTCTCTCTCTCTCTCTCTCTCTCTCTCTCTCTCCCCCTCTCTCTTCTTTTTTTTTCTTTCTTTACTTGCCATTTATATGTCTTACATTGTGAATATACTTTCGAGGATTTCAGTCGTTGGTTTCGCAAATGTACATTGTGTAACTATGGAGAAGGATTCACATAAGCTTTATTAAGCTTGTTTCCTAATCCATTTTCAAGTGAAATAAAATATGTTTAAACTATTTATGAAGACATTGTGTATGACATTGACTACAATTCCATAGCAACACGACTCATAACTCAGGACATTCATTGATGAAAATCTGAAATACGCAAAATTTATTTGTAGCATGTGAGAGGGATGTAGCTGACAAATGCCCTCCCGTATTATTATTATTATTATCATCATCATCATCATCATCATCATCATCATCATCATCATCATCATCATCATCATCATCATCATTATTATTATTATTATTATTATTATTATTATTATCATTATTATTATCATTATTTTTTTTTCGGTGGACATGATTAGGCCATGCTACATCTGTAATCAATCAGAGACAGGGTGATAAAGATAGTGAAATAAGCGCTGATGCAATCTGGAGTAACCTGAGAGTCGGTCACAACTCTCATTTCAGTGTACAAAGAATGTTAAATGAAGATAATATGTTTGTATACATACCTTGGTGAATGATCTGTTAAAGATGATCTTAAAGCGAATATCGGTACCGCTTAAAGAGCATTGTACGTTTTTGAATAACTCGGAAACAAATGACTGCCGAAGCTGCAGCACATGCTGGATTACTTACGTACCTTGCCAAAAAATCGCCCAACAGTACATAAAAAATATATATATACACATTCTTTAATATTATCTTTATTCCATAGTTGCCATTTAACGTTGCTGTAACGTTATAATAACCTTATTTGTAACATTACAAAACCACGAGTTGTATACAACATACAAAACTTGTTGGCAAACGTTCTTATGACTTTGTCATAACGTTATATAATAATATAACTAAACTGACACGTTGGCACAACGTTATAAAAACGTGGTGCGTTGCAATGAATTCAAATCCACATTTAAATGACCGCATTGCAAAAACTGTGGAAATATGCACACATGAAACTGAATACATTCACAACATACATGACTATGTTGCACTGCTGGTGATGTTACGTCGGTCCTTCCTCCTTTCCCCTCAAGAGGCATTCACTCAAGGACCTTACTCCCCTTCCCATTATAATTTATGGACAGAAAATACGTCTAAGGCAAGGTAGAATTAAACTTGTCATACCTATTCATACGATATCAGAAACTACCTACAATATAATACCAAATGTATTGCTTCTACCGTTTAAGATACAAGATACATCAAATGCATACAAAATTAAGAAGATTGCGAAGATCAATCTTGATGGATCACTCTACTTTTACATGTCTGTGTATGAATTATTTAAATGTCCCCCTTGGCAATGTGGTCACAAGAGTTTTTTCTGTGGAATAGGAGGTCTTTTGGGAATCATTTATTTTCATCATTGCATACCTAATGCACGTCACTAATAGCAACATTGAGCTCAATATTGCCGCTTTTCATTAAGTGTAATTCAATATCGTATAAAACATTTGTTATGCAATAATCAGGATCATCAAGCCAAAATTTTGATGCATCAAACAGTTTTCAATAAAATGCAGAAACAATAGATAAGTGGACTCTATTTGATCCATTTTATAACGTATAGTCAATGATAAACTAGCTCTTTTCCAAGTTCAATTATACAGAGTGCTTAAGTGCCTGCAAAATTCAATCATAACAAAGGATTTAAAGACTGGTTCCCTGTAAGTATCTTTTGACATCTGTGCCTAAACATGAACTTTGTTTTACAGTTAACAGAGTGTTGGGCAATCGAAGTAGACGCCAGCACCGTCTTTCACCCGCAGTTGCTGTGAAAAAATGAATTATAGTTTGTAACGTTTGAGCAGCTACCGTAAACGGTGGGTGTCTCAAAATACAATTGTACGAAGCATTTTTCTGAAGTGAAGACTCTCAGGCTTATGATTCAATAAAATATAAATAACTAAAGCAGGGCAACATTTGCCGCTAGACAGCCTGACAGAATTATAATTGTAAGGAAGGCTTGAACATAAGCTATCTTTATACAACTCAGTGCGAGCAAGGAACAAAGTAAACAGTAAAATAACGATCACTTAACGCTCAGGACACCGAATTAACAGCTTTCCCCCGCTTACTCGGAGTCTGATACCAGATGTAAGATGTTTATTGATTACATGTCATTCTTATTACGGAAAGAAAGAATGAGAGAAAGAAAGAAAAAAGAAAGAAAGAAAGAAAGAAAGAAAGAAGGAAGGAAGGAAGGAAGGAAGGAAAGAAGGAAGGAAGAAAGAATGAAAGAAAGAAAGAAAGAAAGAAAGAAAAGAAGAAAGAAAGAAGGAAGAACGAATGAAAGAAAGAAAGCAAGCAAGCAAGCAAGAAAGAAAGAAAGAAAGAAAGAAAGAAAGAAAGAAAGAAAGAAAGAAAGAAAGAAAGAAAGAAAGAAAGAAAGAAAGAAAGAAAGAGCGGACCATTTTGTTTCGATATCTGATGAATACAGGTAATTTTCATGGAAAAATGCATGCTGATACCTGAGTGTTATTTCCCTTAGGGTTAAAACTGCATAAGTGAAAACATGTCATTGGTCTAAACCCTGTGGCGTGAGACACAAACGCAAATTTGGCAACGCATAATCCTCACTCATCGCTTTGATTCCCTGATGACCTGAAGATTGCCTGTTAATATTGGCAGCTTTCTTGTGACCACGTGTCTTTTATTTCATATACATCACCGCGGCCCAGGTGCTTTGACACTCTCCGTACGTCCTAGTCGCATGGCAAGGACGTCGGGGTGTCTCACAATAAAATGCGTCGGGTTTGTTGTTTTCGTGGTGGTAGGGGACGGAAGGGCATTAGTTGTTTCCTTGAAAGTGAGACACCACTAAGTGCGCAAGGTCTGGATCCCTTTTGTACGTCAAAGGGAGGAAGGGAGGGCATGTTTTCTTCGTTCAATGTCAAAATTGTGCTCCATGATGACACACAGGCAAAACTCCGTACCTCTTTAACGCATGCACATCAGGTCGAGGCAGGTACCTTCATAATACATTAATGACTGCACCGGTGTTATCAGGAATACTTCGAAGGTCACCAGTGTGTCGTTAATATCTTTCCCCTATTCCCTTGTTTTTATTTATGCTAATTAATATTATACTAACGGTCGTTTTTCACGCAAGGGAGCTTCTTGATTGCTGCGACACGTCTGGTGCATAGTCAAGGCATTTTTCGGTCAGATATGTCTGGAAAGTACAACTGTTGATCGATGATATTCAGGACCCACAGTAAATTATACACAGTTCTGTTTCTAAGTTTTAAAGGGACGTCACCAGCCAGCACATATGTTTTTGTTTCAAAAGTACAAATTAGAGATTAAGTTATACTATATATATATATATATATATATATATATATATATATATATATATATATATATATATATATATGTATATATATATATATATATATATATATATATATATAATATGTGTGTGTGTGTGTGTGTGTGTGTGTGTGTGTTTGTGTCGTGTGCCTCTCATAAATCACGCCCATCAAGATAGGCGTGCATATATATATATATATATATGTGTGTGTGTGTGTGTGTGTGTGTGTGTGTGTGTGTGTGTGTGTGTGTGTGTGTGTGTGTATACCTGCCATTTTATAGTTACCCCCCAACCCAACCCTTACCCCAACCCCGCCGAGAGAGTCCTAACTTGACCAAGTGGGTCACAGCTCTGATACTCAGTTGATTTGGAGCAACTTTAAATTATCGGATTGGTAATTGATTTGTGCAACTTAAACTGATACAATCCCACGAGCAAAGCAAAAAGTTATCTTCAGTTGAAGCGTTAGTTGTATACGTTTGGCTTTGCATGATCGTGCGTACTTTGTCGATATGAATAGAAATCGACGACGACGCAATAAAAGGATCACTCAAATATTGTGTTCACGTTAATCCATACCCAGGCAGAATCATTCCATTTTATTTTTCAGAAGTCCACTTCGTGCCAGTCATGACAAAATAACCACAGCTCCACCAATTAAAGCACATGACAATATTTTAGTGCGGTATGCTTATCTGTTCGTGACGTCTATCAGTTGTTGTGTTTGGTCTGGAAGCAGCAAAGGGAGACATGTTGCCAGTGGTTGCACGTCCGTGTGACACTGGCCATACAAAGCATGTGTCAGGCACATGGCTGGGCTAATGTTGATTCCGGGAAATATTCCAACATTAAGCTTAGGAAAGCTGTAATATCAGAGCTCGCGAAAAGCAACGTGCTAGACAGCATGACAAATGCTATTAATGGATCAGGAAGCAAGACAGTGGTAGTAGGCTGCGCCTGAAAATATTTTATAGGCATACGCGAAACGACTGTCGATGGCTTACAATTGAAAGCATCTAGTACTGTTTCCCCACCGGAATGAAGATGTAGACAATATGGTCGAAACTTAAGAAATTATCATGCTGGGAAAGAACAATGATAGCTAAACAGAATCGTAAGCTCTTAGACCAAAAAAGTCTCACATAAAGGTGTACACACGTTGGTGCGCAAGAAAAATTTGTGGTTCCCTCACTCAGACAGCCTGGAACAAATTGCTTCTCATGGATTTGATACCAGTTTGGCCTTAAACGAAGTGTTCGTCATTAGACACCTGGTCGTTTGCAGGTTGCTTGCCCCTCCCCCCTCCCCCATATCAGCGCACACATGAATGCCCTGATTGTTATGTTACCAAGTAATAGTTTCTTTTCTTTTCTTTTTGCCTGAATATAGACGAATATTGCATGCGTCATGCGCAGATGTATTTTTTTAAAGATTTCCCTGTGTTGTCTCCAGCGATAATGTAATTCCATGTGTAATAGCGTGCACAGAATTGCCGAGTACATCTTCTAGTGACAGACGCAAATATTGGGCGGTGACTGATGGGCTGTGACTGCGTGACAGAAAATGTCCTCTATGGTACGACCCTTCAAATGCAAACATTGTTTTTTTCACGCCAAAGTTAATATTTTACCGCGAATTGTCAAATATTCGCGATTATATTTTGGTTCATTGATCTTGACATTGCCAAAGATCGGGTCAAAGATCTGATTTGACCGGAAATATTGTAACCCTTAGAGTGCTAAGCTGGATAATAAATAAACAGCTTTCCTCGGCGCGCCAATTACCCGCAAGCCAAGAAAGCCATTGACCTGGACTACTTGAATAAAAGTCCTTTTTGCAAGGAATTTGAATCTTGAATCGTTAAGATATCTTTTCCCATCATCAGCGCTCAAAGAGTCAAAAGTTGGGTAAATGCAAGGCATACGAACACATAAAAAATATCACCCGAGTGATACCTAAATCAATTTCAAATCGCCACACGATAACATTATTCCAGCAGTTTTCTTTCAATAAATTTACCAAAAGGACCTATGAGAACATCCGAGCATGCTTTACAGTAAAGATGGTAAAACTGTTTGTTTCAAATAATCGTTGTATAGATAGTGCCATAGTGAAAATTGCATTTGAAAAGATCGATGCTACACAGGTCCAAGAGGACGTGGAGAGCCCTTGCACATCGTACAGTGTAAATTTGGCTACAATAGGATGTATTCATATCTAAATGCGGTCCTACTCTAACACCTATTGAGCAAAAGAGGGAGCCACCTGCATCAGGGCAGATCCATGTATTTAGCATGGTAAAAAAGTACTTTCTCAACAAAATGAGCGACATAAACAGAGAATAATCTTAAGAAAATGTATTAACATATATTTGAAACATAAAGGATGCCTAAATTGATTAGAAATGGGCTCTCTTTTGATTGAATAGGTGTTATTTACGGATGTTTATGTAGTATAAAATACAAATCTGCCCTGATCATGGTGGACGCATCAGTCTGTTACCCGGGCAACACAGGAAGTGAGCAGGATCGCGGTTAAATATGAATGTCTCCTATTGCGGCGAAGAAGACTGTTGCACGCACAATGTTTACTCGACATGCAGGCTTTCAGAGAACTGTACCCATAGAGTGCCGAGGAAAGCTGGTGACCTGATCTTCATTTTCGCATGGAAAAAGCCCTTTCTGGCTCAAATCCCCCAAAAGCACCCCGATAAAAAGTGCCATCTCTGCTAATCCTTTGACATAAACATCTCGCCGATATGCAGCATACTTCGTGAGAATCGCAGATCAGACCTTTTATGTGCCAACCCACGACAAGGAAAGATGATGATTCATTCTTATTCCAGCCAGGAATGGGTTTAAATATAAGAACAACTGTACCTTAATATGTGCAGCAATACATGTACCTCATGCACCTTCAGGATATGTATTATGTGTAAAAGAAAAAAAGTCACTAGTAGCCTATATCATCAACAATTAACATCAATTTATGCAATTGGATCCTTGTTAGCCCTGGAAGAATAAGCAGTTCAGAATCAATACCAGGCACATACAGTTGGAAATGCCCTTAGAGTTGTCTTATGCAAAGAGAACTAAAGAATATGAGTAAATATCAGACGCTCATGTATTAATAAGCGTAAAAAACGTACTGAAAGATGCACAACGCTGCATAGATTTTTTTGTTTGTTTGTTTGAATTTTTGGTTTCCTCTTGTTATCTTTCTTTATCGCAGAAATGACATCGTTTCACCAATGACGTCATTTTAGGTTTTTCGGTTAGTGCATTTCGGTGTGTGACAGCTGAACTACAAATCAATCCAACTGAACATTATGCTGTTTCTAGAAGCATGAAATCAAAATTAAGGGCAGGAATTTCTTATCGTATATAGCTCAGCTGTGCATGCTCGCCACAATAGTCAATAATCTTTCTATATTAATTAGGTGTATTTATAATTATTCGACACTACCCTATCGCAGCCGGGTAATGCTCGACCTTAATATTCCTTTATCAAGTTACAAACCCTCCGGTGATGATTAAAGAAACTATCTCTACTATGCCATGTTCAATTTTCCAGACCTCGGGTCTGTTTTCCGCCTAAGATATTATAATATAGGCATGCTCTTATATTCAACTTTCGTGGTATCTGACATGCTGAAGGCTATGTGTTCAATATTATAAAATTCAGCTGTACGCGCATCATCGTTTTATTTAGAATAGTAATTTTTCATTGATATGATGTCAGTTTTTGACAGAGGATAATAAGCAGTGAAAATGGTGTCACATATCAACCTCACCTGGATTTGTCTGCAATCAATATACGGGCCTGGAGCAATGAAAAGACTTTCAGTCCACTAAGTGTTTTGTAATGTGTCATCGTCCATTCTATATTACGCCGGATGTTTCAATTTTTTCTCAAAGTATCATGAGTATATAGGTTTGTCCCTGGCCAGGCTCAGACACATTGCCCCACCCCACCCCCACCCCCCGTAAATGACAGGAGCCGGTATGGCTTCCCAGTATGGCCGGTCACATGCAAACGGGATGTTTCCAGCGAATTCGAAAGCGACGCACATGTATTGTGGCCAATGGGCGAATAGGGAGAGGGTGCAGATCTACATGTACACTTAAAGACGGATAAGGACAAAATAAAAAAATGCGACCAAGGATAAGAACAAAATAAGAAAATCCGACCAAGGGTACAGGGTCCCTAATCAGACTGAAAGTTTTGCTCCCAGTGATAACCACTAATTTAAAAATTACTATATTTTTAATATTACTCAATGAAGAAAGTAAAACGTATTGGCACTTAACGCAACTTTACCAGCAACTTTATGACCCTGACAAAGTAGCAAAATAGTTTTACAGTCTAAGCGAGAACAGCTGATTTGGAAAATTTGTTAACGTGTGAATATGATCACCTTCAAGCTATTAAAGGGAATGCTCGAGATTTGTAGCGGTCGAATATTGCGGCTGTCCAGTGCATTCCTTTGGCATTAAAATTTGTCGTGTTGATAGGAAGTACTACCAGAATTCCATGGGCAGTGAGTCATAACACAATGTTCTCTAGGTATACGTATGGCCCTTCTTCATTGGACTTTTTTGACGATAGCTATAGAATGTCATCCAGTCATTCTTACACACAAAATATTTTCTCTCTCTCTCTCTCTCTCTCTCTCTCTCTCTCTCTCTCTCTCTCTCTCTCTCTCTCTCTCTCTCTCTCTCTCTCTCTCTCTCTCTCTCTCTCTCTCTCTCTCTCTCTCTCTCTCTCTCTCTCTCTCTGTGTCTATCTATCTATCTATCTATCTCCGGGTTCCTTCAATTTGTTCCTGCACTATCGACATAACTGCAAAGTTAAACATCATGTGTAATCCAACGCACCGCCATTTACAATCCCGCTCACTAACTTTGCTTTTCAACTGACATCAAACGTCTGTATACGCATATTAACGACTATTGTGCTTTCGACGTCTGACCCAGAATGAATGCAATGTGTCCTCTGAGACGCTTTTAGTCCCTTCTCAGACTGACCTGGTTTAACCCGTGCGATATTATGTTTACCTGCTTATTGGCTTTTTTACTGTAAATGATATAAACTTACTCCACCGACCAGGTACCCATAAATACATTCAGAATGGGACTTCTATACAAATTACCATGGAAGTTAAAGAAAGTTTAGTCAATGAACCGCCTAGTAGCAATAATGAACTTGTGAAAAGCTTCACATATCTGAATATTTTGGCAATTTGACAGCTCATTACTACCATAAAGGAATATCTCAACTGGTCTATAGCTACCAATGTGAATAATAAGATTAGGGCTAACCCCTGGGGGCAATTATAGGGATAACAGTTTGGAAAAAAATGCTTTTGCAAGAGGGATTATATTTTGGGCTTGGCCCTTCTTCCCAATTGCTTTTTTGAAAAAAAAAAGTTTAAACCAACAAAATGTGTCTCTGGACAGAGTAATTTGGGCAGTAAAGCCGAAAGTTCTTAATATCTTCAATGGGATAGGAGCAGGCACAAGATGGGTCTGGAAGGATGTTGACTTTGTACAGGTCAGAGTTTAATCTAGAGTATCCCAGACGTTACTGAGTGTGGCAGACGTTGGCAAATTTATCACCACGAAGGTAGAAGTCGGGAACGTTTTCAGCGGCCAGAAGAGTAGTTTTTAGTTTGGACTAAAATATTTGTAGGGAAACCGACTCTTTGATGTCAAATGGAAGGTTATTTCACTGTGGAATGGCATCTGGAAGAAAGGAGTTCTCAAGGCGCGATGTTCTACATCTAATGGGGTGGATAGGCTATGAATAGTGAAAAGGGCGACCAGCAGGGAAAGGGGGAACTAGATTAGAGAGGTATAAAGGGGTCAAGTTGTGTTAAATTTTATAAAAGAGGACATGTTTAAAGTATTTAAATCTATCTGCAAGGGTTGAATACCCTAGGTCACGTAGTATGTTAATATGAGACGTGTGTTTCAAGGCAACAATGCATATCTTGGCAGCACTAAACTGAACCGATTCAAGGCGATCAGGCAGCACCTTACGAGAGTTGTCGAATAATATACAACCGTACTCAAGTATGGGGGTGATCATTAAACAATAAAGTTTGACCAGAGATTTGCGACATAGTTTGTACTTAAACCTTCTGAGTAATGAAACTCTTTGGTTAGCTTTATTACAAATACGCGTGACATGGGTATGCCAGGAAAGGTCATGACTCGATCAGCGTGATTCCTAGATGTGTATGATTATCAGTGTCAGGTATCGGAGATCCATCTAAAAACACATGTGGGTGATGGGGTTTCACGTTTTCAGCAAAAAAACAAAAAGACAGAAAATGATTTAAGGGCATTGAAAAATCAGTCTCCAGAGTCTCCCTCAGTAGTGTATTAGAGACGGATTGGTACTCAGATGGAGTGTTGTGTCGACAGGGTTGTTGAAAATTTCAAGTATGCTTGTATCGTCAGTGAATAGCCTGACGTCACTGGTGAGATTGTCAACTGGATCACTTACACATCCTAATAACAAAAGAGGACCCAGGATAGAACCCTGGGGTACCTCGGCCTCGATAGGTAGCTAGGTGGAAGACTGACCATGAATAGTAACTCTTTGCCAGCGATTTAAAAGGTAGCTTTCAACCCAGGTAACAAGATTCTCGGATAGGCCAAACTGCTGGGGTAAAGAGACGTTCATGGTGCCAGACCTTGTCGAAGGCCTTTGAGATGTCAAGGAATACCATTCTGGCCTCTTTGGACAGTTTAAGTCCATTGTAAATGTTATGAAGAATGTAAACAAGTTGGTTGATTGTGGAGTCGTCTGGCTTCAGCCCTGATTTTTTTGTTGTTAGGAGATCATTCATTGTAAAATATTCGTAAAGGGCATTAGAAACTAATCGTTCAAACACTTTAGAAACATTACAGAGTAATGATATTGGCCTGTAGTTACTTTTTATTCTTCTGTTGGATTTTTTGTAAACGGGACATATATTCGAGCTTTTCCAGGACAAGTAAAAATAGCCTTGATGAAGGGAAGTTTAAATATTTTCGTAAGAGAGCTGCAGATGGAACCAGCAATATTCTTGCGAAGGATGTAACAAACATTGTCAGGCCCGATAACGGAAGCAACTCTAAGAGACGACAGAACTCGCAAAACATGTTCCTTATCAAACATAATCTCATTTAATCTAGACTCGGTGCGGTATCTAAATTCAGGCAATATGGCTGCGGGGGGGGGGGGTAATTCCGTATCCGAAAAGATTTTGCACTGACTTGCAGAATATGCCAAATGTCACGTTTTTAAACATTGCATGATATAATCGAATGGTTTTCAATAATCGGTGAAATATCCTGATGGATTTTGGATCCTAACACAGACTTTGACAGGCTCCGCCATTGCTTTGGGCTTGTATCTTTGTCATCCAATTTAGATCGTAGTTTAAAAAAGATGAAGGCATTATTTCCGAATTTTGTTGACAACATGATTACGAGACTTGTTGTAGAACTGATATTTATAACTCATCGACTTTTGCGTATATCTCGAAAGTATAAGGACGTGGCATGTTAGATATATTTTTAAAGCGCTTCCATACACGAT
Source organism: Hermodice carunculata (assembly GCA_964020975.1). Classification (NCBI taxonomy): domain Eukaryota; kingdom Metazoa; phylum Annelida; class Polychaeta; order Eunicida; family Amphinomidae; genus Hermodice; species Hermodice carunculata. The sequence goes on from OZ026617.1 coordinate 98,389,186, forward strand.
TGCGGTGGCGAATGAACTTTTTTTAATTCAATGGCTTATCAGAAGGTCTAACAGTAATTTCTCTAAAGGGAATAAATTCCTTGGCGGTAGAAAGAAGCAGATCTGACCAGTATGAAACGATATCGTCAAAGTTATCATAGACTTCGTGAGCAGTGTTCGTGGTGCTGATAGTAGCGTAGAATTGAGTTCAGGGAAATTAGCTGTCAGTTTATTATAGTTCCAAGGATGTCGTAACAGAAAGTCGGTCTGTTAAGTGTGATAGTGATAGGGAACAAGAGACAATTACGTGGTCAGAGTTTGAAAGCGGAGTAAGAACGCCGCTGTTGAGTACCATGCTAGGAGAGTCGGTGATGACAAGTTCGAGCAGATTGTCTCAGTGTTCAGTGGTACTTGTAGATTTGAAAGAGATTGTGTTGAGAAATAAAGTTGAGCAAGGCAAGAGCAAGTTTGCTATCCTGGTGCAAAGAATTCCAATCTGAGCATCTGTCATGAAAATCACCTGTAATAAGAAGAGAGTGCGGGTTATTTTCAGTTTCTGTGGAGATAGAGGTATTGAGGGATTCAACAAACGCGTCACGTATGTCGGCAGGCTGACGGGGGGGGGGATACTTCCATGTAGGATTGTACTGGGTATGTGCCGCGGAAAAGGCCCTGTTTTCATTACTCCCAGGATTAATAAAGCCCCCCCCCCCAAACGTACACCACTGGATTAGGATAGAGATAACATTTCGGATGCACCAATGCAGTAGTCCTTTTAACACATTACAGGATTAAGAAAGGGTACCCTTTCACATCTGGTGCAGGATTAAGATAGGGTATTATATAAAAAATGTCCGAGGCACACACCCACCCTGATGTTGAGTATGTGCCCCCCCCCCCCACCGAGCAGGCTGACCAGGAGGTCGGTAATAATTACCGATCAGCATGATCCCGCGTTTAGTGGAAATCTCAACAGACACATTCTGAATTGGCATCGTCTAGATCAGTGTGCCTTCGACATGGTAGTGAGGAAGAAACATATGTACCGACCCCTCCTCCACGTCCTGGCTGGTGGTTTCGTCTAAAAAGAGGTTGGTAGCTGTCAACAAACAGAAGCTGATCGGGAAATCTCAAATCAAGCCAAGTTTCAGATAATGTGATGACATGAAAATTTTCTGCATTTGCCAGAAATTGGAGCTCGTCGAGTTTGCCTGAACTCTTAATACTTCGGACGTTAGAATAAGATAGTTTTAGATATTTTTTTTTACTGAGGGGCCATTTTGCCCAGGGCTTGGGTGCACGTCAATGGTAAACTGGAAAAATATACGCAGGACTGACAGACAGTATGTGTTGTAGACACGTGAAGACTAACAGAGTCATGTTGATTCCAGCTATAAGCAAAAAGCAGAAAGGAAAGATTAATTCTGTTTCAGCAGTGGAACAGGGACAAAAAAGTGACAAAGAGACTAAGCGACAGTGGCAATAGAAAAGTTCGATTGCAACTCTATATTGGTCTATGCTAACCCCCCATAAGGTATTCGCGGGATCTAGGGAGAAAACTGCATTTTTCTCAGATGTTTCAGGGGTATTTTGCATATTGAAATGCCAAAGGTGGGTACCAGTTGAAAATTGAGTTGGGTAAGCAATAGTAATTTATTATGTGGCTGAATTGCAAAGGGCATAGGTGGTAAAAAGGAGGAAGAGTACAAATGATTTCTTAAGGTAACAAAATGGATAACATGAATATACAAAAGTAACGCAAAAAATATCATGAGAAGACGCAAAAAGTGGTAGTAGCAATACAATATGTATATAAGAGTGAAAGCAAAATACTACTCTGCACATGTAGTTTGGATATTGAAAAGACTTACTAAATGGATGTTGCAGTTAAAGCTATAACACACAAAAGTAGCAGCTAGCAAGGTATTTGGGATTTTGCGTAACAACAATGTTGAACAGCGTGCTACAACATGTTATGAGTGTTGTACAACTATTTGTCATGAACGCAAAAAAAAAATTATGGCAGAATAAATGTCCAAGTATGAACAGAGAGCTATGAAGGCCACTAAGATACCACTGAGAATAATACAGTTTATACAAACAATTATACAAGCAGCAGTACTCATACTTGACAATAATATAGTGTGCATGCACTAGGCACAAGTATGCATATTTCAGTAAGAAGACGATGCCTTTTTCTACCATCATAATGAAAAAGAAATAATTAGTAACCAAGGAAAAAACAAAGGACCGTCGACAAAGCAAACAATTAACTACGATTTTCGTCTCAGGGAGTGATAACAAAATTTAGATTCGACTCGGATTCATATTGTTATTGTCATTGATTTGTCAAGTGATCACTACACACATCCAGATCAGTGAGATCATGGATCTGTACAACGCGACCATTAATAGCCTCAGCATCCCACGGGTTGAGATCACGGATGTACAATGTACCATTGAGAGACCAACATGAATGTATCTTTTTTTTTCTCGTCTCAGCTTACAGGTGGCGTACATAATGTTGGAACGCTTCTTGGTCAGGACTTCGGACACAAATGTACCGTTACTTTTCTTCCTGGCGCGGTAGAAACTATGGCGAATACGATAGGTCACGAACCTCACGATGATTGCTTATGGTTTTCCTGCAACCTTCTTGCCGACTCGGTGGCTCCTAGCACCTTCATGTAAATCCACGAACACGAAGTTTACCAGCATCACTTCGGATGATCTCATCCGTATTTTCATGATCAGTTTTAGGATCCTTAGACCATTTTCGTCAACAGTTTATACAGCTATGCTGCTCTGTATCGTCAGCAATTTTCTCTAACTTTTTCTATCTTACACTCCAACTCGTCCACTTTGTATTTGAGATCAACATCTTCCATCTTAGCCCTACGCAATTGGTCTTTAGCGTTTTTCATTTGTGTTTCAAGATTATCAACACGCTTTGTTAGTTCTGCCATTTTAGCGTCAACAGCACGACTGACAATATAGTGGAGCATTTTGGCAACACGACAGTCTTTAAAATATTCCAATAGTCGGTGGCAAGATCACTAGAATCATTGGCGGTTTCACTACGAAACCTCGACATGGATGGACTCTCACCTGTCGGTGATAACCAAGGTCGTTTGACCCCTGTTGACGCAGAACTTTGTTGATTAGGATCATCGACAGCTGGGTCAGTGTGACCAGAACCCCTTTTGTCCTCGCCAGTTAAGCTTTTGTTTGACATGTTGAACTGGGTAGTAGGGGATCAACCGGCGGGTAACTTATTAGCAAATGAATCAGATAGAACGACCAAACTCACATTAATCAGCTATGCCCGGCAATCGAGTGTAGTGCAAACCGTTCTTTAAATCATGACAGTCCTAGAACTGGTTTTTGGATGAAAGTCCATTAGGAAAAAAGGCGACAAATCAACAAAGTCTCGGAGCTCGATGCAGGGAATGTTTCTCACAGGCCAAGTTAATGAATCACACTTGCACCTTGCTGCATCCAAGGTAGAGAAATGTAAATCTTCCATTTAATATTTTAAGTTTAAAGCAGACAGTGCCTGAATTAGTTTGAACACCAAATTCAACTGTTTCAATCGCCTTGCAACATAGTAATTGATTTATTTTTAATTCAGAATTCATGCCACATTCAATAATTGTAAGGGTTGAATTGAACGAGAACCATTCCATGCCCCATCAAAGGTGAAGACAGGAAGGAAGTGCATTGGTATTAACTTTCCACGCATCCCTTTGTATATAGGAATACTTATTTGTACTACAGCCATCAGTAAACTCTTTATCTGTGCCATGCACGTGAATCGATATTTAATTGATGAGTAACATTAAGCAGATTTACTTAGTTTGAAAGAGAGACGGTATCAAGTCGATTCGACTGCTTTTTCAGTGTCTTTTGGTGCGTGAAGTGAAACGACATATATCAAGTACGCCTGTCAAATCATGTTCTGTCACCTTTCAGCAAGGCTTTTGCACATTTTCCTGATATGAAATTTCGATGTGATATTTATCGCCACAATGCTGGATATGTTCAAATTACAACATCTCCATGCTTCAGCTCCTTCTATTCAAACTCACAAAGGGAGGTTCTCAGCAATTCCCAATGCCTTTTTCAGACAATAAACGCATATCGCGAGGTAAAGTGGTTTGCGAATAATAGATGAGGACAATATTAAGTGATGGGATATACCTGAACAAGCATAAGCCATTATTACAGAGTGTTTACCCCTAGCTTTTTATGACAATTAACGTGAAAGTTTCATAGACAAACATGGGATTTTCATCTATCTATCTATCTATCTATCTATCTATCTATCTATCTATCTATCTATCTATCTATCTATCTATCTATCTATCTATCTATCTATCTATCTATCTATCTATCTATCTATCGACTTTGTTCGACGGCAATATACCCCTGGCAACAGTTTACTTCAAAAAAGGAAGATACATATAACTTAAAGATATAGATACCCCTTGTATAACCATTTCCAGTTTGAAAGATTGTTTGTCTGTGAAGGCATGGTACATTTGAATGGTTCTGGCTACAAGTGTACCAAAACAGCTGTGCTATGCTTTCATGCTTTAATGGTAAGTCTTGAATGGCCAAAGAGCAAAGACTCTTTCACGTGCTGAATGCACTCAAAGTTGATGAGGCAATATATATGTGGTAAGCGCAATGGATCGTTCGCTAGTAAGGACCAGAAAAGAAGAGGCTACATGCTGGGAAACCCAGATATGGTATCTGTAAGCTAAAATGCTTTACTGGAACATTCCGCAATGGCGACATGCTGCTTGCAAGAAGGATACCGTGAAACTCTTGGTTGTGCTTGTGTACACCAAGTGTAATTGAGAGAAAGATAAAAGAACTCAACTCTTTGCACATACTGGACTTTTACATTGAGAATATTCCTGCAACCACAGCACCTCTCCTTTAAAATCACGTTTAAAGCTGCCCCACCTCTATATCAGGCCACATTTGTAGGCACCTAGTGGAGAAAAAAAGTATACTGAGAGCAAAACTGTAGCTCGGACTTGGCAAAATTCAGTTTCCGCAATGCATACTGAAGATGGTCACCATGCGTACTCATATAAAAAAAATATTGAAGTGAAATAAGTTAAGGGGGGGGGGTCATTGAATATCTTTGTGAACAAGAGATGTTCAGACTGTATAGCATAAAACTGCATCAATAAATTACATGTTTTGGACATATTTGACCATTGCTATATTTCTACAAGTAATCCAAAGGTGAAACATAGTGGGGTTTTGCACATGATATAATGAGTTCCAGACTTCCAGTACTGTGTACCAGGGGCAATTTGTTTCTTGTGCTGCACTGGGTTTTTTTTCATTTCCTGTTCCAGGGTATCAAGTCTCCCCCCCCCCCCCCCTTCAAGAAAAACACAAAAGGCACAAACGGATTTGGTTACTGGTTGGAACCGTGAAAGTACCAGTCCCTCATTTAGCCTTCCTTATCGGCGGGTATGACAAAGGATGGCAATGTATGGGAGCAAATATTGACAGTACGTTCAGAAGTACCCATGGCTTAATATGTATTAATTTAGTGCAACTTTAAATAAAGTTGCAAATCCTGGCGATGCAGATGCACAAAGGTGCCCCGAAATGCACAGTGCAATGCTCTGTTTCAATGCTGGCGAGTACTGAAGATTTATACCAGCAGGAGCATTAGCGATTCTTTGTCCCATTGAATCAAAACTGGGTTTTAAGACTGAGTCAACTTGTTTCTTCAGTATAGGTTGGGCAGCTAGTGTTCAACCGACACCATGGAAAGCTTTTGACATGGGTAGCTTTATCTTGGCAGATTACATCTACAATTCTCATTCAAATGGGCAAGTATAACTACAGTTCAACCACTTAAAATGAACTGCTCTGAATAATGATAGGGTGCTAGATTCATGTTCCTTGTAAAAAGACCTCTCATTCAAGTAGCATAAAACTTGCAGTTACATAGAATATAACAGTCCCGGTCAAGAGCTCTCATCAGTGTGCTTTGGGTGCATTGGCGTATTATCACTGCACCCAAAGCGGGCCTAGGAAAGCTACTGACTCAGTCCAAAACATGGCACTTAAAAAGTTAAGCAGGAGAGGATTAAATCTTTAAAGTGACGTTTTGGGGTGTTTCTATAGCTCAAGCTACAAGTTCTCTGGTTCAAAGGTTTAGATTCTCCTGCACCCAAATAAAGTCATTCATAGGTGAATTTGATGTATCAGGTACATAGTAATGTTAATTTTATACTGTCTGTCAATCCCAGCGCCCTACTTGGATTCCAATATGGCAGATCCAATTCATGTGGGCCCAAGTTGAGTATATCATCAATTTAAAAACTTCAAACAACTAGCAAATAAGTCGCCCGTTAGGCTCAGATCCTATTTATTTCACCTGACCCGCACCAACGATGACGTTAAGAAAGTTGGAGTCTCTATCACAAGATAAAGAGAAAGCAGATTCGTTTAGGCTTAAAGGCTCTTGCCCGTCATTTTAGACTGAATATATCCAAATGGGTACAGGACGAAGTTTAGTGCAATTTGTTTGAGGTGTTTATGTTGCCTGGGCTATTTTGTGATGAAATAAATTCAGGTGTCACTAGTTGCCAGGAGATATTATAGGTTGGTACGTTCATCAGTTTGATGATTTCTTCTTCACGTAATGTTGAACTGTAGGGGTTCATCCCTTTCTTTCTTAGATCGCCAATTATTGGTAGCCATGCGTGGTACTATGGCTTATTATAGTTTAGTTCCCCGCATTAACACACATTCACACCCAATAGAAACCCGTTATGAGCACAAGTTTGCCTCTTCTCCAAACAGGACATGGAGTCGTTTATATGCACTGTCGCATGGGGTATAATAGAACGTAGTTCACTTCTAAATCATAAATTATTATCCTTCGCCCCTTTCACTTCCTATAATTGATACTTGTAGCGAATAGGTGCTTGAGCTGGGGCCCTGATTTGATTGACACGATTCCCAGCCAGGATTTTTTTTTGGGAAGAAAGATAAAACATGCACATGTAGAACTACTATAAATTAGGTCGCACCAATTTAAAACCGAGAGCCACTTTGGTCTGAACCATTACTACCCAAGGCTAGGCTTATCACAATGGGTACATGTTATGGCCTTCCAAAGGACAACTGATTTTTGAAGAAAAAAATGTCCTGATGACAGTATCCAAAATAAACTCTGGCTGCGAACTGTACCTCATCGCAGACGTCTTCATATGCTACTCATGCAAGTAGAGTGGATTATATAAGGTGTGTCAAGGTCATTATTGTTACAACCTACTTGGAAAACATTTAGGTTCCGACAGTCAGAACCATTTTTTATTTCTTGGGGGGGGGGGGGTGCTGTTATTTGAGGGCGTGAACACTTTGGCAAGGCAATAAGGAAAAATTAAAATCAAAACATGCAGGTAACAGTTTGTGTCAAAAATGGTCCAGCAAGAAAAATAGCGAACGCAAGAAAAATAGCGAATGCAAGTGAGCTCTCATGGTTACGTAGTATATGATAGTATATGAACTGTGTTCCTATCAAGGTGGACAGGACATAGTGTTGATTACAAATCACGGTCTACCTCTCGCGAAAGAAAGGACGCCCGAGATTTTTGCCATGGGAAGCGCCATTGCGTATAACGCAATTTTTATGCATTTAGGGAAATTTCCACAGTTTTATTTACACCAGAGTCTCAGAGTTACCGGGCATTATAGAAATTATGTCAATAATACATTTCTATTCAGAAAACGTTGTCGATAAAGTGTTATAAATGATAAAATTCACGAACTTGCATTGGTGAAACCTCGCTGGAACCTAGGCCTTGCAAACACGCTTCTGGGGCTGAAAACGGGTTTCCGCGGGCTAGAAAAAGTTTACAGGTGTAAGGGTAACCTAAATAAACATCGCAAAGTATGTAGGCCTAACATTTGTTGCGCATGTTGCGTCTTGTCTTAATCAATGTCTTCAGACAGTGCAGTCACCAAGTTGCTTCTGGAGGCCTTCCACTTCCAGATCGCAATCCCATTATATCCCTTGGTGGCCCCAAAACGACAGGTTCCCAGCTCAGATTTGGTATCAATTGGCGGACCGCCGATCCACACGCTGACTCTGATTCTCATCGCTACGCACGATTTCAAAGGTGCTCACAAATACTGAATTCACTGTATACAAGAAGCCACAATTTAGCATACCGCAAGAGCAAACAGTAAACTCTGTGCACTGTTTGTGTTTTCGTAAAAAAATTACTTTGTGAGAATAGATTTCAGAGAAATCTAGGCCTAGGAAGCGTCCCTGCTTGGAAGGCTTGAGGAACAACCGCCCGGCCAGGCTGGGGTTTCTCGGCGAATGTCGTCACACAGACCGCAGGCAATACACGGAAGAAAAAAAGTGATGTTGATTTACAGGGGGGGGGGGGGTGCTATTAATAGCCCGTCTTTTTGGTCAGTCTCGTTGATATTTAATACTAAAAATTGGCGTTATTATTTACAGGGGGTGTTTGGGGTCTTCATTATGATTTTAAGAAAAAAGAAGACCGATGCTTTAACTTGTTAAGTTTCGATTTACCAAGTTAGGCCTACAAATTATATTCACGATCATTCTCTTGCAAACTAACGCAATTTGTATATAGTAATTAATTGTGGTGGCACTTTACACTTTTTGGTGGAATTTAAGAAGTGTGTGTGTGTGTGTTTAAACCTTCCATAGTAGCCCTCGGCTACATTGCATTTAAACTATTGCGGTGACCACCAATGCCAACATAACACGCAATTGCCGAAACACGAGGCAAGAGGTCCCATCGGGATCAACACATTTCACCAGCTGAAATAAATGCACTTTCAAGGAGTCGTGAAATTACATATAAAAATCGATTATGCTTTTCTGAAATTTTTCACTTTTCACACAGAAAAGATTAACATTCTTTCAGTTCCTAAGTATTATAGCCTATTGACGAACACGCATCACTAAACTCCCTTTGAGGATACTCTAGGCCTATATTGCGCAGCCCAGTACATCAGGTCACAGGTCAGCTCTAGCAAACGATACTACATTCCCGTCACTTCATGAGCGTGTAAGTGCCTTCCTTCCCAGCGTGAGAGTTGTCTACGGAGTGAATTCACATTCAAGTAGGACATAGAGTGCTTGTGTTAATTAACTGTTGCGGGGGGGGGGGGGAGCTTGCTGAAAACCTAACATTCTGTAGTTAATTTTTTTCGTACTATTGCAGAACTAAAAGTATCGAAATAGAACTCTGCAACTGATTTTTGCCACACTGTGTTGAATTACATTTAAGAGGGTTTTACAGCGAGTCGTACCTTTCTTGCCAGCGTAAAAGTTGTCTCAAGTCACTGCTAGAGCGGAAGGGTGCGGAGTGAAATTCACATCCAAGTAGGACAAAGTGCGCTGGCCTCAATTAACTGTTGGGATGGGAGGGGGGCGGTTGCGGAGAACCTAACATTCATTTTGTAATTTTTTCCCCCACTTTTGCTGAACTGAAAACATCCAAATAGTACTCCCCAATTGATTTTTCCCAAACTGTGGTGAATTCCAATTAAGAAGCTTTTACAGCAGTATAGGCCTACATGAATTAGGAGTCAATAGTTTTGTGCCATGCACTCACTTTACGCTTAATACTGAAAACCAAATATCACTAATGTCTCACGTTTATCACCCATATCCCAGAACTAAAATAGCCATACCAATTACTTCCTCGTCTATATTTTTTTTTATTTTCCACAACTCTGTTAAATTTGCGAAGGACATTTCCTTGCAGTTTGTAATTCCTCAAATAATTAAAGACCATAATATAGTCCAAGACAGATTGATAAATAAAATCTGACAACTTTCACTATATTTCATTTTACTTTTATTTTCCATAAATTGCTTCTTGTACAACTTTGACACTTTCTTTTAACATGGGTGTGTGTACATGTTTCAACCAGATATTACAGACATACAGTTTTACCCCTGTACCGGTCATTGCTGGTTAAAAAAAAGATGTGATCAGAGGCATATATATTCACCAACCATGTTGAAAGAAGAAATAGTTATTTTCCATGTTGCAGGTGATGTAATTTTTAGGGCATTTCGTACTTTCTTGTTCCAAATGGAAGCACTACATGCAGTGCTTCGTTTCTAAACCTTTCAATTTATGATGAGTCACATAGATACCTTCTCTTCTTCCGTGGACAATTTTGATCATCACTTGCAAAATTACAAGTTGGGGATCAGATATAGAAATATGAAATATTCGGATTTTACATATACTGTCCTTCAATATGTCTTTCTATGATGAGACATTCATAATATTGTGTGATACTTGCACCAATGTACCTGCCCTAAGTTTGATACATTGATATGTAGTTATATACTACTGATTAAGCGAGGCGCGCATGAATATCAGAGTCTTATTTGTTTTTTTGGTTTGTTGTTCAAAATGGTGGCGCCCTTGAAGCGATGGGCACGGCAAAATTCGAGGTAAATTCCATCTCAAACATAGAATAAATAAAATCTTACATGTCTAATTGGGAGTTACGTTTTTTTTTTTTTTTTGTTTTTTTTTTTTTGTTTGTTTTTTTTTTGTTTTGTATTTGATGTGAAAAATCACGAGTGAGCGAAGCTCACTCATGATTTTCCACATCAACAACACCACTTGTGAGAAAAAACAACACGGTAACTCCCTCTCGGTCATGTAAGGTTCACCCTGTATCACCCCCTTAACTAGCGAGTGTGTACGTGCCACCTTTTCACCTGAACTTCTAGGTTGAGCAAGAGTCAACTGAAAATGAAGATGAAGCAACAATCAGTGATGATGATGATGATGATGATGATGATGATGATGATCCTTGTGATGATGATCCTTGTGATGATAATGTCGATGACGATGCTGACAAAAATGCTGATGTTCATGGTGATGATTGTGACAATAATAGTCACGGTGACATAAAAAGTGACGAAGGCCACAGCGATAACAATGATGATGGTTATGATGATGACGATGATGATGGTCAGTGATGGAGACAAAAAATGTGAAGGCCATGGCAATGATAGTGATAAGGGTCAGACTGATGATGACGATGAGGATGATAATGATATTCAGTGATGATGATAACAATATAAATTGCGATTATGGTGATGACAACAGGGACAAAAAACTGTATCGCACAACATCGTTCTCTATTAAAAATAAAAAACGCACAGTACCGGACTCTGTAAATCGCTGGCAGCCAGCTGCAAAATGCCAGAACACTCAACATGTTATCACTATATGGTCATAGTATTATGCCACATGTTTAGATTTATTACCCCAAGTTTATTACTCAATCTTTCCAACATTCATAGTAAAATAGCGTTCAGGGAACGGGTTACCCTCGCTCATAATCTTTTTTCTTTTCCTCAATTCTGCATTTTCTGACACTTTGCAGTACAGTTTACATACAATTTCACGTCGTTGTCTACGAAATGAAAGAGCATTTTTGGATGTGTTCTTGGGACAAGTTCTGGGAACAGAGACCACTGCTGTGTGTCACTCAGACGGCCATCAAGTTGATACTTCAAAACTTGCATACCAAGTTTAAAATTAATACGAGGAAGCTGGTTTTCAATAGGAATGTGGGCCACTATAATGTGCATCTCTGAAAAAAAACACTGGTGAAGCTGCGTTGGATGCTTGTTGAGGTATGATGGTAACGTCGTCCCCATGTGCACCACTCAGGCGTCCTTGAAGATAAATACTTTAAAGTTTCATTAAAAGTTTATGAATGCAAAAAGGAACCTGGTTTTATATAGGAACCTAGTCGATCATAAGATGCATCTCTGACAAAAATGTGGTAAAATTGTGGTCAATATTTTTTTCGATATCGCGGTAACGTTGTCAAGGTTGACGCCACTGACACGGCCTTCAAATAAATACATTAAAAGTATCATAAGAAAAAAAATAAAAATAATCAGAGGAATCTGGTTTTATTTATGAACCTGGTCCATTGTAAGATACATCTTTGATAAAAATTTGGTAAAGCTGCAGTTATTGTTTTGTTTTATTTATGGCGGTAACGTCGTCAGGGTTGACGCCATGTAGACGGCTTTCAAATAGATACATTAAAGGTTTCATAAAAGGTTAAAAATCAGAAAAAGTTTGTTTTAAAAGAAACCTGGTCCATCATAAGATGCATCTCTGACAAAAATTTGGTAAAACTGCAGTCAATATTTCTTCAGATATTGTGGTAACGTCGTCAGGCTTGACACCAATCAGACGGCCTTCAAAAAAATACATGAAAAGTTTCATTGAAAAAAAAATTAAGATAACAAGAGGAAGCTGGTTTTCAATAGATACCTGGTCCATCATAGGGTCCTTCTGTGACAAAACAATTGGTACAGCTTCTGTGAATATTTTTAGATATCGTGGTAACGTCGACAAGAGGGACGGACAAACAGGCGGACCACGTAGGGGACTACAATACCACTGGCATTTATGTGCCGAGGGTAAAAATGGAAACTACCAGTTACATTCTAAGTCGACATTATATTGTATATCCCATGTTACATATACATGTAAAAGAGACAAAATAAAATTTTTTTCAGCCTCGGGAACTGCTGCTGCCAATAGTATATAAACCAAATGGCAGCGTTTCTGTGAGTTAGTTAAACAAATTAGTAAATGGTCCATGATAGATAGACAGACAGACAGACAGACAGACAGACAGACAGACAGACAGATAGATAGATAGATAGATAGATAGATAGATAGATAGATAGATAGATAGATAGATAGAGAGATAGAGAGATAGATTTAGGCTGCCCTCGCTTTTTACGGTTCTAACCGTTTACCTATTATTAGGGAGCTTTGATGCAGTTTGGGGCCATCAGAAACTAGTTATCATTTTTTTTAAAGAATATTCAGCAAAATGTTGATATTTGATCGGAAAATTTGCCTCACAGCAGCACGTACCCAACCATGGTCACTATTGTCAGTGTTCCCTACGCGCACTTCCCAAGCCTTCCTTCCTTTCTTCCATCTTTCTTCAGTTAATTCTTTCTTCTACGTATGTAAAATCATCAATATGTTTTTATGTAGCTGTGAAAGGTATGGCCAGAATATTGGTCTCAGTTTAAATCTTTTTTATGAATGCTCGCCATCTTTCATTTCGCAGCGCGGAAGGTAGATGCGCACCAAGGGGCGTCTCGCGGTCCTATTTTTACATTCTTGAACCTTATGCCAGTGGCCAAGGAGTATGTACCAACACCTTTGATGGTGTTTGGCAGCCTGTAGACAATTTTATGGGACTTAAATGCCAGGATCACACATGTACCCATGTGGGACAAAAACCTAGAGGTCTTGGACCAGTACCTCTCAAGGCCGGGTCAACTGATCCACAACTTTTGATACGGTATTGAATACCGTTCCTGCATCTATTGGATGTTAATTTCACAGGAGTAGAGCACCCCAAAATAAGTCCATCATAATTTCCGACATGAAAATACTTATTAACTGTAAGTTTAAAAAAAGCATTGCCGCACTAGAAAAATTTTTTAAATCACTTGATAATTTCGTGTATTTTTTATACATATTTGGCGAGGGACAGTCAATAATAGGGGTAAGGAACACCAATGCACATGTCAAAAATCTTATCACATGACCCTCATTTTCTTTGTTTTAAATTGTTGCTATCGGTATAAACTTGAAGTAGAATGCAAGGGAAGTTGTGGTTTAACTTTTCAAATTGGAGAAATAAGCCAGCGAATGTCACTAGTTTAACATGTAAATGCATTAGACCTAGGCTACTGGTCCAAGACCTAGAGCAGTAAGGAGCAAGGTTATACAGCTGACCCAATTAAGTGTCATATCAATGATTAAATCATAACAGATGGAATGAAAGGGCACCATTATAGGTCTTAGTCATTAAAGTCTGTGCCTAATTGCTAAGGGGGGGGGGTGTCGTAGTAGGCCGCTACTGGTAATAATTTTGATATACTATTGAGCACAGAAAACACAGAATATTGTGAAATAATGCCCAGTGCGAAGTAAGGAAATAAAAGGGTTTCCAGCACGGGCGTATGAGAAATAAAAAGACACAGTACGGCTACACGGAAGCACTTTTACCTCTCTCACTGCTCCCCATCAAGATTTGATCAGAGAAAAACAGGTAGCGTTATCCCTGTTTCAAAAATTAAGGCAGGGGTGTAGAAAGGTAAATCTGCAAATCACATTTTTGTGTCGATTCATTTTTTTTTTCCAATTTACCAAGAGTCCCTAAGTAATCTACAACTAGATCTTGATGTTTGTATTTTTACTCGAGAACACAGATTTGTATCAGCCATTGGATATTTCTGAATCCACTTGAAAGAAATAATGTATAGTGTTAAGGTTCCTATTCCAAATAATTAATTTGGTATATGGGCTAAACACATAAAGAATCGTATATGGCTGAGACTAAGTAACTATTTTTGTCTCACGAGGAATCCTTGTTGGTGGGGAAAATCACGAGTGACCGCAGGTCACGGGTAAATCACTCTACAACCATGTAAGATATGAATAGTAGGTCCATGATATGTGTATAATACATATATAAAAAAAATGCCCTTGGCCCACTTTCAACACCGACCCGGTGTGCCCTGTACGTTTGTTTACATTCGTCGCGGTTATTCCACCTCACGCGCGACGTATATATAATTAAACGTCCCTCGCGCACATTTGATTTTGTGTAAATGACAATGCATCACGTTAGTGATGCAGGGGCGTCACAGTTTATTTGAAACAATTTTTAGGTCATGTGATCTACAGTGACTTACTACTGCTGAATTTCGCTATAGAAAATGATAATTCATCCTCAAACATAGAATAAACTTAGCTGTTACAAACAGATCGGAAATGAGCCAGGCGCGAATGTTTGCATTTTCATTAGATACATCAGACAACTTTCAAAACACAGCCCAGCAATTGAAGTTTTTTAAACACAAGAGTCATAGATGCATGTAATTCTTTATTGCTAAGCATTCTCACGTATTGCCCGCAAAGCAACGCTCTGACTCCGAGTGTAATAACTTCACCGACTATCTCGACGCAGGACCATTGAACTCGCGGACCAAAGTTTGCCTCCAGAGGAGACCAAGTTCCACGTGATCTTTTCTACTCCCAGCCGAGTAGTATCATGGAGCTTGGGTGTGCTTTGGAGACAAGACTAAAGCGTCACCCCCTGTATTCTTATTCGTCTGTCCAATGCGATACATGCATATCAATTACCCGCCACAATATAAAGCATTATTAATTCCCCGCCACAACTGCATGCTTCATTGTTTTAGTAACCAAAGTCTCGCCTCACGAGGAGTGGACAGGTGCCTGTGCGGGCAAGCGGGATATTACTAATTCTTTGGAAATAAACAATACTTAGAACAGGCAGGTGGAAATTTCTTATGTCCAGTTTAGGAAGCACTTAAATCTATCAATATTACTTTGGCATTTGTAAACTTAAATTTCCCTAAAAACACGAATTTTGTGAAAAGGGGGTATTCAGCCCTGTCTGGGACAGTGTTATGATCGTGTGTACTCCGTGATTGATAGGCGTGAATCCCGTGCTTTGTGGCGGGCAATTAATGTGCGTCTCTCCGATTTCATTGCTAACCCATGAAATGCTGAAGGTAAGGCATGTGTTCACTTACACACCTCTGGGGTTGGGGGATAACTTGCATGGTATCAAAAAGAGTAGCTAGGCTTCATGCGTGCATCGAGCCATGTATTCCACTTGCACGTTTTTCCAAAAAAATATTTTCTACATGAAGCTAAATGTGTGGGGGGAAGGGAGCGGAGGAGTAAAAAATTCTACGTCTTCATTGATAATAATAATAATAATAATAATAATAATAATAATAATAATAATAATAATAATAATAATAATAATAATAATAATAATAATAATAATAATAATTCCTCTTTATATAGTACAAAATGCTGTCAATTTTACCATTTTTATTCTAACATGAAGTAATTTCCAATCTTTTTATATTTTGTTTGAACGGGGATCAATATCCGTGGCTTTAGTGGTAAGTTATGGGGGATGTTGTCAAAACTCTACACTGGTTACAGAATAGGCGTCACGCCTGGGATGCCTTTATCGATATTATTAAGGTAATACCCCCGAGAAGGTTACAAATGGTTAATAACACAAGATGATGATTGGCATCAGAAAATAAATGCTTTTTACTGGTACATCTGACCAGTGATCTGTTGATCAAGTATTTTAAAATGGGAGCACAGATTGAACAGACGACGTAAATGAGACTATTTTCGAGGCAGTACAGCTTTATATAAAAGATTCTAGACTTTTCGTTTTTAAACTTGTGAACATTATTTTCCTCAATGGTGGTGATTAAGTCTTGTGGATTAATCTTGTTCAAAACCTTCTTTTGTACTGCCCTGTATGTTATGTACATACAGTGTGTCCATTGGTACTATGGTGAACCTCTAGATTAGGGCACACATGTACTACTTAGGAAATCTAGTGAAAATAACTAATTATGCAAACAAAATAAAATTCAAAAACTGCTGCGTCGTTTACCCTATTGTCAACAGTGCCAAAGAGAGACAGACAGAAAAAAGGAAAGAAAGAAAGAAAGAAAGAAAGAAAGAAAGAAAGAAAGAAAGAAAGAAAGAAAGAAAGAAAAAGAAAAGCGAAGAAAAAAGATAGAGAAGAGGGGACAAGGCCAGCTTCAATGTTTTTAAAAGACCAATTAAAAAAGTCGTAAGGCAACCAATTCGTTTCCCACATAAAAGCCATCAGAAAGTCGCAAAATTTATGGTAATAGGGTATTCTAGAGTTTTACAATCAAAACTAGATTCAACAGGGTAATGCTATATCGGAATGCATAGACGAGCCACTCAACCCATTATAGTTAAAGCTCATATGACAAGGAAATTGTACTTTAAGTCAATTTCCATTTTGTGTATGTGTGTTTTGTTATTTTCTTTGTTTTGTTTTGTTTTATTTTGTTTTGTTTTTATTTTTTATTTTTTTGTTTTTTGTTTTTTGTTTTTTGTTTGTTTGTTTTTTTTGTGGTTTTTTGGTTTTGTTTTTGTTTTTGATGTTTTAATCCCACTATAATACATTCCCGGTCAGTTTGTGATGAATATAAACGTCTACATTAAAAAACAAAAACAAAAACAAAAAAAACAAAAAAAACAAACAAAAAAATTGGAGGTTTCTCGTCCACCTGAGCCTCAAAAGTTACCAAGTCAATTTGGCCGCCAGATGGTGCTCTATCAGAAATCAGTGACCAAATGATACAATTTAATATGACTTAATCAGATTTAACATTCGTTCCTATACTGCTAATATGAAATGCAGCTCTGCCTCTCAGCATGCAGGCTGCATACACGACTACCTCTATCTTTCGTGGAAGAAAAAAACTTTTAACTGCACAGCTGCAAAGTGTGAATACAAACTCCCTCTTTTCACTCTTTAAGCATGAGTATTTCTTTAAACATGATCATCTATGGCACCATCTACTTTGGAAGAAGCAGCTGCTCCCACGCGCTGCAAATATAGAAGTTTATTGACATAAACCTTGATACAGGTATTGTCTGGGTAATAAACAACGGTACAAGTATGTACACAGGGGGAAACAAAACGAAAACAAGATACATGCGTGTATAAAGCACAAAAGGATACATTTCAAACTTACATGTCTGGCTGCGCCCAGGTATCATCTCACTTGCAGATTAAAAAAGCAATCTTTTCTTAATTCAGACATTCCCATAAGAAACTTGTGGATGTGTTATTGTGCTTCTTTCTGCCTCTCTCTCTCTCTCTCTCTCTCTCTCTCTCTCTCTCTCTCTCTCTCTCTCTCTCTCTCTCTCTCTCTCTCTTGGCTTATGTATATATATATGTGTGTGTGTGTGTGTGTGTGTGTGTGTGTGTGTGTGTGTGTGTGTGTGTGTGTGTAATTTTTTTAACCAAAGTTTGGATATTAAATTGAACCCAGGCAACCCATCAAAGAATCCATCAAAGCCAGTTTGGTCCAAAAATAGACAGCATATTTTTGTTTGTTTTGTTCTGTCCGATAAAATGTGTCTATATGGGAAGCTTTTTACGCTTTATGGTCATGATGCAAGCTTTATGGCTTTTTTTTTTCTTAATTCCTATATGGTACAAAAGCGTTCAGATCTGAAGAGGAGGAATCATTTTGCTTCACGTCAGTACGATGTAACAGACTGTGTGTCATTCATTTCCTTTGCGTTGACGTGTCAAAATGAAAATGTATAAATGTTTGTGTGGTGACGATCTGCCCTATGCTCCTTTGCACAGTACCGAATGTATATTTTAAATTTGTGGCTCCAAAATAGGGGGTGCCGGGTGACTTTCAAGGGAATATATTTGTGATCAAGAGTATCTTATACTATAAGACCAAAACAATCATTTTTTAACAAGTGCAATTTGTGATTTAAGCTTTCTAGTAGTGGACATGAATATAATTGACAGGGCCGGAAAGTCCATAAAGAAATGTAAAAGTTACATGATTATACTTAATTTCAAGTACTCGAAACGAAAAGCAGGGTTTGATTTTTTAAACTAGAATACAGCTGTTAAACTCCTCTCACTCTTGGCATTGCTGCGTGATATTTAACCTTGCACCTAGAAAATGCTTATATGCAGTGGTTCAACAATATCCTCTGAGGAACACACTTGGTAGGCATATCCGTGTCTTACGTCCAAATGAGTTCATTTTGTAAATACAGCCCAGTGCAACATCGGGTACGTAGGGACAGCTACAATGTACACAGGTTCGCTCTACTCTGAAATGTAGACTCTGTGACCACTAAACAATGGCCTTCTTCATAATGGTAAAAGCAACCTGAAGATATGTTCAACATTAAGAAACTGCCATATGTCATTAACATTTTTATTCTGTTCCCAAACTCATGAGCATCTATGATTTTTTTCGGTTTTCTTTTTTTTTTTTTCTTTCTTTTTGTTTTGTGTTTTGTGAGGAAGTCACAGCAACAAAGAAATAATGTATTGTATTATTTTCATTCAGGTGTCAGGCGCGCTTATCGAACTTAAATATTCCTGATTCACCTTACAGATTTCATACAAAAGTTGATCTCAAACTGAAATTACGTTGGCATTGTCCTATTGTATCTACACAAACATTTGACACTGAGGACTACGCCATTTAATATAACAAGCTCGACGCAAGAATCTGTGTCCTGGTGTGAATCATACTTGGGCAACAGGAATCAGTCAGTGTCAGTGAATGAAGTTGAACAAGACCCCGTACAGATGCGGTATGGCGTTATCCGCGGAGCATTGAAGGACTCCTCTTTTTTGCACTGTGTATATGATACTGATATGCTAACAAGAGTGCCGTACAAACGGTTACTCAGAACCTGCCAGCTGGCCTATCGTAAAAGTGGGACATCTCCCTCCTGCAGCTACTGAAAAGCCAGAGGGTGAGCGCCCAAGGCGCGATGCATATCTAGGGGGTCTGGGGGCAGCCCACCCCCCGAAACACTTGAAATTTACACCTTCATTTCCAGCATTTGAACCATTTTAGGCACAATCATAGACATATTCCGCGCGTATATAGTACAACAACACGATAGAACAGTACAACTTTACAGCCACTGATGGAATAATGCCACTTTTTTAATTGAAAAAAAGCGGGTGACATTTTTTGAATAGCGGGAGCGAGGGAGACTTTGTTTTGAAAAAAAGTACGAAAAAGCGAGAGATCTCTCGCCTAGGCGGGAGACTTGGAGGCTCTGTTTACTTTATGCAGATGACAGCGCATCCCTATGCCATTGCTCAATTTTTAAGCAGAGAACTGGAAACTTGCAAACAGCGGTTAACAGATAACAACTTCTCACTCCATCTTTGAAAAACGGAGGCAATACTCTTTTGTTTTAAGAAAAAAATTAAAACATGCAAATGAATTCTCAGTCTCCCGCAATGGTACAAATATTAACCAGGTTAAGGCTGTTACATACTTAGTTGCCACCTGCGACAATAATTTGTCTGGGGAATCCACGGTGAACAATATCACATGAAATCAATCTCACGACTATAATTCCTTCACAGACACACAGCATCTCTTATCCAGAAGTCCCTTGTACAAATGCGTAATCATGTGATAAAACACATACGCATTTCAAATCGTTCGAAAGCTTATGCAACGAACAGACTAACAAATGAATCGTCCTAAGCTACCAAATTGAAACTTTGACTTTAATCTCAATAGAAAGCTGTGTTGCAGCAAAATGCAATCACATAAATATCGTGTGCGGGAGGGCACATGCATGAACTGTTTTCTCTTACTACAAGCTTTAACTTTCTCGATAAAGATTTAACTTCAGCTGGTGCGACATAAAGACAAAAGGACTTACTTCCGTCTGTCGCGCGATAAATTTTAGTAGTATAAGATAAACGACACGCTTAAGTCGTTGCTCTATGGATGAAAGTGAGCAATTACATATAGGTTGTATAATTCATGTAGCATTGCCAAAAGCCGTAAATGGAAACAGATTGCCCTGTTACACTCGAGCTAAATAACCATTTAGTTGATAATTTCCGTGCAATTACCAACTTTTATCGGCAGGCGATTGATACATTTGCAAGGTGCTGACACATGGGGATAATTGAAAAAGCATCATCGAATTGAGTGAAAATGGCAAGAAATTGGGCTATGTGCCAAAGATTGAGGGGCATGACGCCAAACATGTCATCACTTGTGTAGACATGAAAATACCCGCCAAATGTTATCTCGCCGGTTGCCCACACAATCACAAAGACCATGTTGTGGGTATCACCTGGTTATGAAAGTGGTCGTGTATATATTTTTCACAGGCATAGGGATGGAAATAAATACTTTATAACTTTAATAATCAGACGTTAAACAGTTCACATCCCACTTTGTTACCTATATTTCTGTCTCGTTTTGGAGTTATTGGGCTTTGAAAGTCTGGTGTCCATAGGCATATGGGATATGTTGCCTTCTTGACCGGGCAAATTTTCGTTTCTCTCTGCTGTCAAAAGTATGTACCGCGTTTTGCTATAATGTGACTTTGGCATTTGGTGTTAGCAAAGCTGGTCACGTGTCGCACTTCTAAGCTAGTTCAGAAAAACATTTTCCATATTCATGAATTTCAACCCAAGAAGGACATCAAAAAGATTGAAAAGTTAACACAATATCAACTTTCATCGTCCAATACCGATGAGAAGAAACAAATTTCACTCCTGACTTGAGACAAGGGTGATTCATAAATAGCAACTGGTGGTTTTAAACCGAACCACTCAACCTTTGATATATTCTTCATATACTACAGACTTTAGTTTCTTCCAAAACGTATAGGCTTCACCACTTAAAGCCCACATTTTATCATTTGTGCCAAAGATAAAAAGACACAAGGTAGGCATGGCACAATTTTTTATACCCCTGACGTATATGTCAGCTCACTGTACAGGAAAAGCCGAAAGTAGGCCTACACCGTTTTTTTTTTTGGGGGGGGGTGATATTTGTTAATCTGGAACATTACAAACACACTCTATCTCCATTATAAATAGGAGTTGGTAACCACAGCCCTCTGAACAAGATAGACAATGAAGTAGGCCTATTTATCATGCAGTTCAGAAAAACATTACCCACATTCATCTTCCAATACCAATGTGAAGAAACCAGTTTCACTCTTGAATTGAGACAATCAGTGAATCATGAACAGCAATTGGTGGATTTAGACCGGTCTTCTCAACCTCTGAAATATTCTTCATTAACTGCAGACTTCAGTTTTTTCCCAAACCTATAGAAGCAAAGCAAAACTTCTGGCATGGACCTGAATGCCACGTGTGCCCTTGGAGGAGCAAATGATATGAGATATTTTTCGTTCCTGTGTTCAGTCTTCGTGCGTGTGTGACATTAACCAGGTGCATCTTTTCAGGGTTGCGTCACTGAAAGCGCAAATGAGATCTCTGCACAGAATCTTGTTCAAGTGTCCCTCAAGATAGGACAAGGGCCGTTCAAATCTTGCTTAACATTCAGCCTGACTAGCAATCAATAATTCCCAAAAGGACCCAGCTGAAACCTCTAGGATAATAAATTTAGTTGCGTTCCTGCATGACAGTGGGACCCAATTAAACATAATTAATTTCACGAAGGGTTATGCTTAATAGAAAATATTTGATATAATAAAAATAATAATAAAAAAACCCCGAGAGGCTTCATTGCGTGCTCGAAGTTGGCCAACCAGCATTAGTGGTTCAAACAGATATGGACAAACCCTCAGATTGCTAGCTTGCATGACTCTGATTTATCAGTCGACAACTTGTGTCCTATAAAATTACCAAAAAAGACAGAGCGTCGTAAATATCGTCCTCTTGCCTTTTCCATCATCAATGAAATCCCACAGGTCACCAACCTTCCTCTGCACACCGGCTCTGTGGCCAGAGTGCACCGAAGAAATGTGTTAACTTAGTCCGACAAGAATTGAAATATCACTTTTGCACGTTTATAGATAAAAAAAGAAACCATGGCTAAAAGGCACCTTTAGTTTATCATGTCAAAGAATAGCAAATTTACAATACAAATTATGTGAGTCACACGAAACAAAGAAAATAACAATAAATAAACTAGAAAATAACATTTTAAGATCTTGCCTTCGCCATGCGGATAATTATACATTGCAATGCCTCTATTTTGTAATGAAACCATAAAAACCAATCTCTGCTTGACCACTCTCTCTCTCTCACACATACACACACACACACACACACGAAATGAGCCGGTTTGGCGTTAAAATTATGAGTAAAAAAAGACTTTGTTTCCTCATGTATTTTAAAGAATAGATTATTCTTACGAAAAGTACCCACCGATTTGGAGTCTGCACAATACAACAATATGGGGATTGCATGGGTTTTCTCGTTTGCTTATCAAAATTCTGATTTAAGTTCTCCTTGTCAGCCATTGATTGTTCAATTTTGTTTTGAATTATTGTTAATGCAAAACAAGAGGACTGTAAAGCCATGTGCTCAGTTGCCATGGCATGCACAAAACCGTGTGATCATGTGACCTCTGGAATCAGGTCAAGGTCACTTTTCTTAAAGACTATTGTGCACACATTCCCATATTTTAGGCTTAATAGTCATAGTCTTAATTCAAAACAGCTTTAAAGTTGTCAAGTTATATTAAAATTCCTAATAGTGACCTTGTCACCTTGGAGGGTGAAGGCCACTCGTGTACTGTGTAATTCTACTAAACATAGAGGACGACTAATCCTAGCTCAAACAATTATTATATTATCTAGTGACTAGTTGCCATGACCTTGGAAATTAGCTCAATGTCACCAATATACTATGTAAGTATCGCCATTTACCCACAAGTGTCCCCATCCAAATACAAAGCAATTGACCAAGCACTTTTGGAGATTATATTTTAAAGATTTTGGCAATTCACAAAAATATGAAAGTCTTTGGAGCTTTACCAGTTAAGATAATCTTGTAGACCGTTTTGGAGAAGTTAAAAAGGTGAATTACCATTGCAACTCTTAGGCATATTGACACACACAGTATTGAATGGGAATGTCTGCATTAACCGACAAGTACCTGACAAAAATCACAGCCGGCCAGTAATGCCACATGGTGAACAACTTTGTTTGACCCTTCCAAGGGAAATATTTGAACCAAGTTTTGACGTAATCCACGTTGCGCTATTGGAATAGAGGCCAAAATGGCAAAAGTATACAAAAATTCAAGAAACGTGATTAAAAAATGGCAGCGTTGAACAATTAAGGGTCAATGGGTCACATAAGTATCGCTGTGCAATTTCGAACCAATTCGTCCAGCAATTATGGGGAGACTTTCTAACATCTTGTCAAATAATTAACAAAAACAAAAACAAACCCCCCCCCCCCCCAAAAAAAAAAAAATTAACAAATCACAAGACCGTTACTTATTGTACCAATTTGGTAGACATTAATCCAAGCCGCATTCCTACCAAGTTTGAAGTGCATCTGGCGAACGGTTTTGCAGATGTCTAAAATATGAATTACCATTGCAATCCACATTGAGTTATATTGTCACCAATAGGTATGTAAGCTTGAACCATGATGTCCGCTAATTCGTTGAAAATCAGGGCTCCACGATAACAGCAACTAGTTTACAATTTAATTCGACCCTTGCACAAGAAACATTTCAAGCAACTTTAAGCATGACCTAAAGGACGGTTTGACAGAAGTCGAAAATAGCAAAAAGACACAAATTTCGTTAAAAGATAAAAAAAGGCCAACCCTTCTGGTGTACAAGGTAGGATTTAGGGGTTTGCAGAATGTCCAATATGGTAGAGATCTGACCAAAGCACATCCCAACCAAGTTTGAAGTGAATCCAGCATTTTGGGGAAGGCATTAAAAATGTGAAATGTTCATGGACGAGTATGATGGACAGGCAGACACACTGACGGCTTACAATCCCAAAGTCTCAGTTGTACTGACAAGTCACCTGAGCTACAAACTGATCTGTTTGGTTTTTGTAGATGTTACTATTACTATAATTTCGACATAAAGAATACTTAGTACAGGCAGATGGAATTTATTCATTGCAGCCAATTTAGGAAGCACTAAATGAGTATGACTTTGGTATTAGTAAACACAGGCCTACATTTACCTAAAAGTCATTTAATTTTGTGAGAAAGGGGTATCTAGCCTAGTCTGTGATAGTCATAGGCCGGTGTGTCCTCAGAGATTGACGGGCCTGACACCCCCCCCCCCCCATGCTTTGTGGCGGGAAATTAATATGCATGTCTCGTATTTGACCCAGTAGCAGACGCTTGTCACCACTTCCCGAATGTACAACTAAACGACCACTGTCGTTCCCCATGCATCGGTAAAACCCAGCGCTTCACAGACGCCTATCAGCATTAGATAATAATTATAATATTACAAACTTTCCTTCATTTTTGCCTTTTCTCAGTTCTGGGGCAATACGACATTACCAGGGAGACCACGAAATATCCAGCAAGACCCCTCCCCGTTCCTTAATCCCTCCATCGACGCACGGACTGAGCAAATCACTGAATATTTTATTGGCCAAAAGTGGTAAGTAGTAATAGGTCCAAAAATACTACTGTAGGAAACCATATATCATACCACTTCTGTTATTTGGAATGTTTTCAAAATATATGTTTTTCCCCACATTTTATGTATCGAAAATGACATGATGCCCCTGTTCTTGTTCATAAACTGCTGGATGAAGAATTCTCCATTATCAATATGGCAGGCCAAGCATATCGAGTAGATACTTTGAAGACGTCGCGTGTAAAGTATATGCGTGGTTTGTGCTCAGTAAAAGTTTGTTTATTAAATAAATTTAGTATACATCATGTGACTTTTCTTACGCGAGCATACAGTAATTTAACAACTTAAGTACGTTGTCTTGCAATGCTTGTTGCAGACAGTGTTGTGTCCCCGAACATGGATATTGTCACTCGGACAGAGGTCACCCCAAAGACTTGAATAAATTACCTATAAAGGATGTCCAGCTGGGCTGGAGAGACCGATTTTACATTGGTCAGTGTCGTCGATGACTACCTTAATAATAGTAAAGACGCGAAAGTGTTGCCAAGATTTTTAGAGATGTGGTCTTCTTTTGCATTTCTGCAAACTATAGCTTCAGTTAATAGTTCAGGTGTTGACCTGAACTATTATATTCCATGTAACAATAGGCTGGTACTTGAATGGACGCTCTTTTTATAGGCAACATGAATCCAGCACCCTAATTATAATTCACATAAGTTCGTTTAAGGTCGTTCGACTTGAGTCTCAGTTAGCACTGGAATAGTCAAATGTACCTAGATTTTTCCAACAAATGGGCTGCATGTGTCGCAGCCAATAAATGAATTCAGACTAGCAATGGCAGTGGGTATGTGAGTTCCAAATAAATCCATGACGTGTTCTGCACGCGATTATGTGTTGTACTGTACAAGAAAAAACCAAATGGAATGATGCTGCTATGAGCCAAGCGCGTTGCAAAAATATCAGCGTCCTCTCAAATTAAGGACACAACTTCATACCAGTCCTTGAAGCAAGGGTACCAGAAAGTAAAATATATGTGTCAGCCTGCAAATGACTACTTTGAAGCTCTGGTATATCCCATAACAACCATTTATATTCCAGATTCTACCAAATATTCACAAAGACGGTAATGACGCATTATTTTTGGAATAGCTTGAACAGGAATTTTCTTGTCGAATTTGTTATATAACTATATGACCTTCAGCAATGTGTTTGTAGTCGACTCCAGTTTCTGATTGTCCGCTGTCTTGTTCAGCATTCCTTGTAGATTCACCTGTATAATCA
This sequence comes from Hermodice carunculata, assembly GCA_964020975.1. Taxonomy (NCBI): domain Eukaryota; kingdom Metazoa; phylum Annelida; class Polychaeta; order Eunicida; family Amphinomidae; genus Hermodice; species Hermodice carunculata. The sequence continues at coordinate 98,415,517 of OZ026617.1, forward strand.
TTAAAATAGAATGTCTGCACGGTTGTTACTGAAGTTTCATTGAATACAGATCTCAGAATAGACCTATATACATCCGCAAAGGTTTCATTATCTCCACCATTTATTTTCACTCAGAACTCATCCTATTAATGATGCTGGCTGAATTTTGTGGAAGTAATTATGTGATATGCAATTTGTTTTTTCAACTTTCTAGTAACGACTGCTTTCTTAATTTTTTTAGCCTTAGCGTGTCAGTCAGTTGACCTCACAAGATGGTCAGTCGTTCGTGCCCTTTCACATTTTCGACTTCTTTTCCAAACGGTTGGTAAGATCCTCTTCAATCTTAGTGCGGATCTACCCTACGTGGATCGCGACCAAGTTGGTTCAATTAGGCCTGCTCCAATGATTTATGGATTTTAATTTTTTTGTTTTGTGCTAAATCTTCAAAAATCTTCTCCAAAACCACTAAGCTAATTTCTTCGAAGTAGGGACACTTCTAGGGATTCTTACATCAGAAATTGTTCACCTGGTGGTGCTCTGATTTGTTTGTATGTTTTAAATAGTTTTTTTTGTGTGTGATACTGCTATTTTCGACTACTCCAGAACCGTCACTCAGATTGTTCTGAAACTTGGTGAAAATGTCGCATGTAGAATAATAAATGACACGTGTACAGCACAAAGTATTCCAGCGGAAGCCTAGTTTTTAACGAATTTTTCATTTGGTCACTTATCGGTTAATGCACACATTCTTTTCGATTAGTGAGTAACTCAGAATTGCAATGCTTATCCATATTTTCGACGTCTTCTCCAAAACCGTTGCCCAGATATACTAAAAACGTGGTGGTTTGTGCTGGAGATAGGTTTCTTGGAAGATTGTTCAGGTGATCATGCTTTTTTTTTTTTTTTTTTTTTTTTACAAATTTGAGTATATTAAAGCTATTTTTGACTTTTTCTCGAGAACCAATACTGAAAACAGTGTCCATTGCCATATCAGTCACTGCCCCCCTTATTTTATTGACATACGACCAAACATTCTTCTCCCTGTTGTTGAAAATGTATCGTGAAAATTGTTCCCAGATGCGTTTTTTCGGGGGTCATATCTTATTTAGTGAACTATATGACGACGATAGTACATGTAGAACTGACTTGGCTGACGCGTATTACAGAGACCTAATTGTAGTGCAAGCCTCTTTGTGGGGTTTAGCCATATTTCCTGCCATGTATAACAAAGGGTTCAAAGAGCTGGCAGAGGGAACTACCAAGTATCTCGGTATGCAATTTTCCATCATTGCGCTTACTTAATCAAAATATCGATCTAGCACGCCACCGATCCCTTTTTCTAAATATAATTTTCAAACTTGACCCAGTTCATATTCTATGTGCTGACAAAATGCTATACTGACAGCCACATAAGCGATGTTATTTCCAACTTCGCCAGGGCACGTTTTGCATTTAGCGAATGTGACGACGACGTACGGAACACAATAGCCATGTGTTTGTAGTCTTTTCATTCAGAAATTTCACAGATGTGTAGCACTCACTTCTTATTAGCATTCATTTTTCTTTTACTAAGTGCCAGATTCTCTTACTCGTCTGTATTGAAAATCATTTTTCATAAATCACTGTGCGACGTAAGCTGCCTCTATAAACCTTACTAACTGTTTTGAACTGTCCAAGAAAACATCCATAGCTATAACTTGTGTTGCTTTTGTGCAAACAAACTATAAGCTAAAGTCAAAATTGGATCTCCAAGTCTCTCTTTCTGGTCTTTTCTGTGTGTTCGCCTTAAGAAACTCGTCTAGAATATCTTTCTTTTCAGGAATATGAGCAACTATCTACCAATCACCACAGTCACTTTGTACGCACAACTGATGTTACCATGACCCACTGTATTCACTCCAGGACTATATATTCCCCCTTGTGAAACGGGCTCAATACGCTTTTGCAAACTCTGTCTGAAAACATTTCTGCTGATGTACAAAATTAGTAAATTAAATGCTTTACCAAGATCTGAATTACCAACGAAAGTCTTCTCTGAATTTATGTAACATCATGCACAAAACAAGTTATCTCCATCTGTGCTAGGAATCCACATACGTAGAATGATTGAATTGTTTGGGCAGTAAATATACAGTATCCTTATCGACTGGTTTATGTAGCATTAATGATAGACAGCCAATTGATAACGTACATTCCATGAAATCATGGTATGATAAGAAAGCCTGGGAAAGACATTTTCATCCAAGGGAAAAAGTTTTAACTTATTTTTATGACAAGACCAGAATAAAAAAAATGGCTTAGGAATGCAGTTTCATTGTTTTGGAATCTGAACACTTAATTTAAAAAAAACCCGTAGAATCTTGCCAACTGCTCATGGTATCTCTGATTATCCAGTAGTAATTGCTGGAGGTAGCGAATGCCTTAAGTGTGTGGTAAACTGTGTTTAGTTTAATTTAATTTATTCTAAGTGGTGGCATTTGAATGTTCTACGGTGGTGTTTCAATTAATTTGATGTTTGAGAAACATTTCTCCCTCGATATCGAAATTGTCTTTCTTTAAGGAGAGATATATGTTATTTGTTTTATTATGAACGCAGAAAGGTCACTCAGCTCAGCATGCTCAGTATGTCTTAATCTGAATCATGGTTTACTTGTGAAAGTGACCTGGAAAAAACAGACTTGACCCATGTGGATATTTGGTAAAATTTCCTTAAAACTCCTTATGATTGAGCGTTAAGTGTGGGATTATGCATATCTTTCCATGGAAAGTATATAAACAGCCAAGAACAGGTCCACCAGCACAAACCTCTAATTTCTCTACCTGACTTAAGACCCAGGTGGGAGAAATCACCTCAGGGGTGAACATTGTACCATACATAGAATACTGCCCTAGCTAGATGAACCTGACTTTCTCTTACATTGTAGTTGTGAAATGTATTCATGTCCCGACTTTAATCAGTGCCTGTGGAGTAACAAGTTTGTACTATTTATTGTTATAGTAAAGTGCTGTTTTTAAAGTCAAGAGTCTTTGGTATTCTTTGTTGAGTTCATTTTTAGAACCCCGGAGTGTGTAGAACATTGTCTACTACAGCATCATAACAGGTGTGTTGTGTATGACTGGTAGGTTCTCTATTTGAGGGGGTTTGTGAACAATTATACAGACTCTGTCTCGGATATTATGAGTACTACATACAAATAACTTCGATGCTGATTCACGATACATAATATTGGCTTGAACAACGTGTATAACATTTATCCATTCAAAAGCATATGACATCCATTCACTTTTACAAATATAACACCACTCTTTTGGACATATATAACATCTACTCGTTTGAACCTGTATAACATCTGCATGTTTGGAGTAAGTACCATTGTGCATTTTGGTTGGTTTGTTCATGTATTTTTATGGCGGGCTAGAACTGAATAAAATGTATACTTTGGATAACTTGTACGTCATAAGAAATCCATTAAGATGAACAATAACGCTTGCAGAGCCAATGGACGCTGCTTGGCATACTCATACAGACAAGAACAATTCGAGCAGCATGCATTTTCTAAATTGTAACAATATGTCCATCCACAATCATGCAGCAGAATTCGCAATTATTGTGTCAGTAGATTTTATTCACAAATCTTGGAATTTTATTGAAGCTGCAACGGGACAATTTTAAATTGATTTAGTTAATTTGGAGCTGAATCGTGTTATTAATTAAGTCAAGAAAGATAATTAAGCATAGAAGCTGTGTTATCTATTATCCGCTGTTGCATCATCAGTATTACAGATTTATGTTACGGTTTGCATTATATAACGGTGTTCGTTACAAACAGGTAATGTTCCAAATACGTGTCATTCATATCGTTAAAATGGTTTTTGACCAAATGTAAGGTCTTCAGTTGTAAATATCCTAAACGACGCAAGGTAGCCTAATATAATTGTAAGTCTAAGATTATTTGTGAACATTTAGAATTTCATGACCCATTCATATATATTTTGACCCACAAAAACTTAAGAGATCTCGAAAAACCCTTACAGATGACTTGACCTGCGATAATTACTTATATTTTAATCGAGTCCAGAACGATGACCGGATTAAAGAGAACTGGACTTGCGATGGCACAATCTTTGCCATCGATGCTACCAACCGTGTTTTTCGTGTGCGTTAGGAACAGTCCTTTGACGAACCTTTGGTGTCACATCCAAGAGAGCCATAGAAAGCACAGAATGATTGTCATTATGCACAAAATGTCAGCTTCTTGGTTTGATACCGAGGAGTCACAAACTGGATTTAGTAAGATATAACACAGAACCAGGCCATGCAAGTAAAAGACTTCAGTCAGTAAGCCCACAGAAGTACTACTTGTTACTGAGAGGGGACTTTCATGCTTGGCTTTTATAATTGGTAAATGTTTGCCAAGTACTATTATCATTACATTATTAGATCTATTACCAAATGAATGTTAATGTTTGAAGTTTTATGGTACTATATACATAAAGTATTTGTGTAAATATTTACACAATATCTTTGTACATATCATTAATTGGGTATACTTTATTAAGGCTTTTGGTAAAAAATACCATGCCTGTTTAAGCCTACTAAAGACTATTTGATCCTCCATTATAGGGCAGTACAGATTCAATATCGCCCTTTTCATGCACGTGCTTGAAAGTCTACTGAGTATTATTTGGTCTTTTTTCAAGGGGACATATATGTTTAGAAGCTTATCATATTATCTATTTTGTTTATTGAAAACCAATCTAACATTTGATCTGTTACAAGGGGCATATGAATGTCTAAGTTGAAGTTGAAGTTTGAAGTTGAAGTTGAAGTTTATTTTCATAAATACATCATTCAAACTATACAGCAAATGAAATTTGAGGGTAGAAACCTTGATGGGCTTATATGACCCTCGGCCATGAAAACTCAAGATACAAAATAAACATTTGCAATAGTATAAGTACAGACACTTCTGGTATTTCTAACTTATACAATAATCAACATAATCACTTCAGATACTCCACACTTCATAAACATGTTTACGTTAATGACAAAATATTAGTGCAAAGTGTACAAAGGAAAAGGGTTGATGATATTCTTTCATAAATAATATGATAGAATAACTTACATCTTTAGAATGTTTCTTAGTTTTCTTTTAAAGATATGAAGGGATGGTGCTTGTCTTATGTGATGTGGAATTTCATTCCATACAATTGGTGCATTAAATTTAATGGAAAAAAATGATTTATTGGTACGGTAATTGAAAATATGAACATTACTTTTCTGTCTGGTATCATAACCATGGATGTTCTGATTTTCAACAAATAAATCCCGTATAAAATTTGGGATAAGATTATTAATAGTTTTATACATAAACACACCAGTAACAAATTTGTGTATTGATTCGAATTTCATAATATGTAGATCATAGAAAATTTGCGCAGTATGCTCATTGTAGCTGGAATTTGATATTATACGTACAATTCTTTTCTGAAGTTTAACTAAACAATCCAAATTTGACCTATAATTAGCAGCCCATGTGATATTACAGTAAGTAAAATATGGATAAATCAAAGCATAGTATAAATTTCTTAAAATAGTAGTACCCATACTTTGTTTCACCTTTTTCAAAATCCCAATTACTTTGCTGATTTTTCCAGATATATATGCTATATGAGATTTCCAGTTTAAATGGTCGTCCATCCATATGCCTAAGAACTTTACTTTTGTTACCTGCTGAATTATAGAATCATCGATTGAAATTTCAAAATAACCATAATTTTTCTTTCTTAAATGATACACCATATAATTGGTTTTCTCCACATTGACAGAAAGCTTATTAACCTGAAACCATTTGGAAACCATAACTAAGGCTTGGTTAACATTTTGTAATAAGTGTTCAAAATTTTTATCCGAGAAAAATAAACTAGTGTCATCTGCAAATAGTAGACACAAACATTCTGGACATGCTACAAATAAATCATTTACGTATAAAAGGAACAATAACGGACCCAAAATTGATCCTTGAGGGACACCATGTGTTATTGTTAACAAATTAGACTTCGTGTTTTGATAATGAACATATTGCTGACGCTCTGATAAATATGATGAGAACCACTGAAGTGGCACACCTCTGATACCATATGAATTTAGCTTGTTTAATAATATATTATGATCAACAGTATCGAAAGCTTTTGAAAGGTCAAGAAAAATACCAATGGAATGTTCTTGTTTCTCAAGGGCTTCTGCTATCCTGTTTGATAAGAAACTTACTGCTAGGTCAGTGTTATATTGCTTGCGAAAACCAAATTGAAATTGATATAATATATCTAATTTATCTAAATATGATAGAAGTTGATTGTATGCTACTTTTTCAAACAATTTTGAAAAACATGTAAGTAAAGAAATAGGTCTATAATTTGAAAAAAATTCGCGGTCACCTTTTTTAAACAATGGAAGAACTTTTGCAATTTTCAAATCATTAGGAAAAATACCAGTTTCTAAAGATACATTGATAATATGAGTTAGGGACGTAATTATTTCAGTTGACACATATTTGACGACTTTAGGTTTTATATCGTCACAACCAGGACTAGAATCTCTCAATGAATTTATCAATATCTGAATATCATTATCAGTAACAGGTGAAAAAAAGAAAGAATTAATATACTGGGCCTGCAAGAAAAATTCAGGTTTGATTCCTACATCTCGGATATATAAGTTATATAAGCATTTATCTTGAACACTCTATAAGTAGGTGTATTACTTGTTTTTAGGGCTGTACATATTAATTTGGTTCAAAAGTTATCGGAATTGCATTATATATCAGCTCAAAGTCAAATACCATTCAGTCATTCCTATTAAGGGGTCTATATATCTATTGCTTGCTGTACTTTATATTTGTCCATGACGTACTCGAAAAATTTAATTATCTTCCAAAGGGATACATATGCTAAAGTTATTTTCACACGATGAGTGTGTATCATACTTTCATTTGAGTGTTCAATTTAGGCCTTGATGTGGAGTCTTTTGCAGTATATGTGAATATATAGTCAGAGACTTTCTTTTTAGGGTAGCAGATCCCTGGCTCAGCCATCTAGTGGGGCAAGAAGTCTAGACTGGGGTTACATTTAAATGTGGACATACGTCAAGTCATTGTACAGTGGAGCTGTCATAGTTTTGCTTTGCAGAAACTGTATACATACGATTGTGCTCAGGTAAGGCTTAAGCCGTAAGAATGAAAATCAGGAACAACTACATGATGTTACACATCCGACCATCGTACTACAATCATTTTTACATTGACTAGATGTGTATCAGGAATTCCTTTAATCATTCTGTAAGTGCAATTTAAAGCCAGACATGTTTTGTTGGATATAAGGTGTACCACATTTATATCCTGATATATTGATGTGTGTATGTAGCAGCATTATTTGACTCCTTGTATACTTGCACATGTACCCAAGGGAGTCAGTATGCTCGAAGGTGTATGGTACTACTTACATAAGGTACTTCTGTTTAAAAATTACCGAATATCATACAATTTATATGAGCCCTCATCACGGGGCATAAACCCTGTAGGTCCACGGCAATACATGGGTTTGAAAAAAACAAATGCCTATTTGGTGTCGCACACCATGAAGATGTGCATGCATGTATGTATAAGCTCGTGGTTCATTACTGTTCGTAATACATTTTTTGTGATCTACTAAATACACGCCTAATATGTAAGCTTATAATACAAGATATTTATTAACAAAGCCAAAGAGTACCATATGATCCCTCAAAAGAAGCAGAGAGGTGCTTTTTGTGTGTTCACTTTGCCATGCATGTGGTGTGGCAAATCTCTTTCTGCCTTGGATATTTCTTATGTTTGGGTGGTGTTTGGGAAGGGTGTTGCCACATCGGGTTTTTAAGTTTTTGGTTGCTTTGGTTATGCAGTGGTGCTAGGATGATGCCCGTGCTGTGGGATGCACACATGGATAGACACCCTTTAGTTTCAAAGTTGATGGTACCACATATTTATGAGAATCGACTTACCATTTCTGACCCCTTTCCCAGGGGTATATATACACTTATTGTCCATGATATTATACATTTGTAGAAAAGTTCAATCAAATATTATCTTCTCTCCCACCAAGGGGTGTGCAACTAAGGTTACTGCACCACATATCTGTCTACCCTTCACTATGCACTAATTAACCTCCAATTTCTTACAAAGAGGATGTTAACATATGCCCAGGATCAAGTAGACAACATTCAAATGTTTTCTGAGTACTTAGTCTGTCTTCTTTCTTCATGATGGGAGTCTCTGGCCTTTGTACCACAGATTGGTACCTGGAGTTACAAAACATAGTTGTGTCACATGTATTTTTCTAAGTATAATAGAATGTTTAGAGCAAGGGACCTGCTGTCCAGTTTATATAGTAGATTAGTTGTCTAGTTTAGACAGTAGACGCCCTTTCATGACTTTCTGATAAATGTACAGGTCAATTGATGAGTTAATAAATCCTCAGTGTCGTGTGCTAAATTTAAACACACACGACATGACTCATAACTTTATTCTGGCTTGTCTTTGTGTTTTTGCACAGTCCAAGTTGGACCACTGTCCTTTGTTTCTGCATGTACAAGTAAATGCACCCACACTGGAAAACCAGCCAGGTGTGGTGTTATGCCTGTCTTCCTGTTTACATATTTATCAAATACCCAGACAAAGATATTTTCTCCTTTGATGCAAGACATCGACATATATTGAATTAAAAGATAATTAACGGCAACCCAAATTCTGGACAGAATAATTTAGGCATCATTTCACTTCATGTTAGAGGTATTAGAGATCAAGAAAAAAGATGCAAACTATTTAGATGTTTTCAAAGAAAGGAAATGTCTATAATAATGTTACAAGAAGTGCATAGAACATCTGACAGAAAAAAACAGTGGTATGCACAGTGGGGCTATAGTATACAATTTAATCTCAAACAGGCAGATGCCAAAGCGATTTTGAATATTGCACTCACAATGTTATAAAAACAGAGCGGGCCTTTATATCATTTTAGATATTACAGCACATCAGCAGAGATTTACACTGCGGAATGTTAATGGTTACAATCAAGATGAACCTGGATTTTTTTTGAAGATCTTCTGAATAAAATTGGAAATTTAGCAAACGGTCACAATATTATTGGAGCAGATTTTAATTTTGCACTTGATAATGCTAAAGATAAAAGGAGTGGCAACCCAACAACCCATCTAAGAAACCAAAATGTAGTTTTAACATGGTTAGAAAAGACAATGTTGACAGATGTATGGAGACAGGCAAACCCTGCCGTTAACAAATTTAGCTGGAGAAAAAAATGCGTACCTCATTCAAGGTCGATTAGATTTCTTCCTTGCATCTGTTGGACTAATTTGATATGTTGCAAAAGCAGATAACTCTGAGATATAAAACACCCCATTCAGCCATTAGTCTCTAATTAAATCTAATTTACCAAACCCGAAGTCCTATTTCTCGGAAAGTAAACTGCTCTTTATTAAATGATTTGAACATGTTCATTTAATTGGAGATACGAAAGGAAATAACAGCAAAATACAATGAAGATGCAATTGAGAAACGAAAAATGATTAAAATGAAAGTAAGAATAAATACAATGCAATTTTCGATACAACATAAACGAAATAGGAGAAAATTGAAAGAAGGGGAGACTATGTTAAAACATGGAAAAAGAGTTTTTAAAAACACGAGATGAAAATATTGGAAATCAAATCAGAGCCATACGTTACTATTAGAAAAAGAAACGGAGCAAGACACAAATGGGGACACGATTAGAAGCAAAGTTAGGTGGTAAGATGAAGCGGAAAATGCCCACAAAGTATTTCGTTAACCTTGCAAAAAGAAAGTATAATAGTAAAATTATTTCAAAAATAAAAATGAAAGATGATATTATAAACAAATCCTAAACAGCTACTACAAGGAGAAAATTTTACGGTAATATTTTCAGAGCATTTAAACTAGGCTCAACTGAAGAAAGAATTCAATGAGTAAAAATATTTTCCCACAGTATGATACAATTCCTAAATTTTGCGCGAGAATAAAGTGAAAGTTGAGAAGGTGAACTAACGGAGGTAAAGCTATTAGAAACTTGTAAAAGGATGAGTTATAATAAATCACCAGGATCACATGGTTTTCCTACTGAATTTTAAAAAGTATTTGAGTAAGACTGTAAACAATATTTATTAGAAGCATTAAATCTGGCATTTAGAAAATATAGGAGCGCATATCAATAGAAAACTGAATATTATTGAACATACTGAAAATGAAAATATTGATGCTATACTGGTTCAAATCGATTTTGGAAAAGCCTTTGATCATTTAGAATGAAATAATATTGAAAATGCCTAAAACACTTTAATTTTGGAACTGCTTTCCAAATTTGATAAAATTGTTTGTATTTTTGTACTGATATAAAAAAAATGTACCGTGCATAATGGTTAGACATCTGAATCTTTTAACAGAACATGAGGAGTGCGGCAAGGATGTCCAATATATCCATACATTTTCATTTTATGTGTAGAAATATTGGGAATATATATTCGGGAGAATGAAGATACAAAAGGTATTAACACAGAAATACAGGAATTTAAATTATCTGATTACGCAGATGGTATATCCATTAGTTTGTTAGCATCTGACAACAATTTGGACAGGCTTTTTCTTCTATTTTATGTTCAGAACGAGCTTGACTCGAACGTGCAACCTTTGGCACCAGTCACCTAGGAGAGATGGGAAATGCACATATCCGCTCCACCAAATCCCCTTTCTTAAAACGAATAGTTCGATGGAGGTAGGTATGTGCGAGTGCCATATCAACACGGGTATGCAGTATATGTACTGAGTCGTCATTTATTTCCAGAATCAGGGACTTCAATCAACCAGCGTTAAGGGAATGCCGAAAGTATATTTTTTATGTTCGGAAAGAGCGGGACTCGAACCTGCAACCTTGGACACCAGTCGCTCAGCTGAAAATAATTTGACAAAGTTTCAAATGTAAAAGTAAATGATCCCAAAAACGTATTTCTGGGAGTTGGAAGTTTCGAAAAACTAACATCACCTTTTCAGATCATTTAAACTTTTTTTGGACAATCAGGTAATTAATTTATATGGAGTTAGGATCTCAGCCAATAGAGATAAAATAAAATCAATTATTTATATACCTAAGATAGAAAAATGAAAAATATTCTGTATTGTTGGAACAAAGGAAATTTATCTATCATAGAAAAAAAACATATATTATTTGTTCGGAACGACCGGGACTCAAACCTGCAACTTTTGGCACCAGTCGCCTGGCTGAAGTGCGAAACGCACATATCAACTCGACCAAATCCCCATTCTTAAAAAAAAAAAAGAATGTTTCAATGGGGGTAGTTATGTGCGAGTGCCATATCAACACGGTTATGCAGTATAAGTACTAAGTCGGCATTCATTTCCAGAATGGTGGACTGAATTAAATCATTAGATTTGTCTCAATTAGTATTCTTAGTATCAGTTTTTGCAGAACCCCTCACATCACTTGATTAAACAAGTACAAAGAATGATCCTTGATTATTTCTGGAACAACAAACCACATAAAATAAAACGTAATTATATGATACCTCCTAAAAGGCAAGGTGGTTTGGATGTTACTCATGTGATTTCACAACTTGACGTTATAAAATGTGCTTGGGATAAGAGACTGTTAGCAGATACAAATACTGAGTGGAAATATTACCTGCAAAGATCGGAATGTAATTTTCATACGAATGATATAATAAATGTTTTTCAAAATTAAAACACAAGTTTAGGAGGGATGTTGTTGTAGGCTGGAAAAACTTGCAGTAACCAAAATCTACAAACAGTATTGAGATTGAAAAAACAATCTATTTGCTTTCATTCCTGTATCAAAATTGGCAATAAAGTATTTTTTTTACAGAAAGAGGTATGATACGTTATATAAAAGACTTAATCTCTGAAATAGAACTTTCCTTCATATGCTGATTATGCCTAAAGTAAAACATCTCAGCCAATTTTGTTTGTTATCAAGGCATAATATCTGCAATACCCAGAGTATGGACGATTAAACACCAAGCACCTATTGACAAAGAGTATAGGTTCAAGGTTGATTTAATCTGTAAAATGGGAAAAATGCCAAGGCCTGTGTAGCCAAATTTTTTTAACTTTTATATGGGTCATTTTCAACAATTGACTGAAAAGTGGAGTGCAGAGTTAAAGAGTAATTTCACTAGTGATGAATTACCCAGCTGTTTCAATACTACTTATTCACCCACAATTTCAACACAAATTCGTTCTTTACAACTGTACAGGACAATGTTGTTCTTTTTGCAATGGAGAAACAGCTCAACTTTATACTTATTTTGGGAATATGAATTTGATTTTCTGGCGACAGGTGTTTTCGCCTTGTGAAGTAAATAAAACTGTTATTAATAGTTTTGAAGCAACTGAAGTTTTACTGGGAAATGTCCAATTGTCAACTTTTATTTTTATCTTGGCCAAGAAATATTAATGCGTGTGAATATGTAAATAGTACTCCCAATTCGATGGCTTTATGAATATTGTTAATAGAACAACAACAAAAAAGCAGATTAAAATGTCAATAGCACAAAAGAACGTAAACTTTGAGGAGCAGAACAAAAAAAATGGAGCATATTTACAATAATTGAAACGGAAGACTAGAAATAGCTAATTAAGTGTTGAATGCAAGACAGTCGTGTGGACAGGTGGGAATGGGGAGGCATGATCGGCGGGAGAGACGCCTGTGCGGTCTCTCAGTCTCAGTCAGCCCCATGATTGTGGCAGGGGCAGGGTGATGGCCAGTGTTTTGGCTGTGGCTGGGAACTTCTTACGGGGATGGGGGGGGGGGATGAAACCGTACAGGACTCTCTTTTCCTTTTTTTCTCCCCTCTTCACCCTGTTGCACTTGTGTACCATACTGTTTCATTAACGTTTCTCTGTTTTTCCTTCACTTTATTTTGCAATAAAAAGAAGGTTGAATCTAAACAGTCATATTGGAAATGACGCCCTTTTCGTTCTTTTTTCTTTTTATTTTCTTTTTAGTCTCATATTGTATAAACGATGCATACCTTGACTGAAAATGTATATGATTGTAACTGTATCTTATACTTTGTCTGGCGAATAGGAATTGGGGGAAATATATATATATATATACATACATATATATATATATATATATATATATATATATATATATATATATATATATATATATATATATATATATTTATATATATATGTATATCCTGGGTGCATTTGATGTACTGCATATTTTCTCGAATCCGTCTTTATTGAGTGCCTTTGTGTACCTGCCTGGTTGGCCATGATTCTTATGATTGCATGCCTTGGTTGCAGTTTTTATAGTTTTTAATTCTAGTTTGTTTCTTTTCTTTTTTAATGGTAAACAATTCGTACATGTGTGCTTCAGTGCTGTCCTCATAGAATATGTCCGACCCGAAAATGTACTCCATTCTTAATGTATTAAGTTTAGTAGCTTACCAGTAGCGTCCTTTTTTTGCAATAGCATATTACATGCTCTGCACGGTATTGTGCAGAGACGGTTTCCTAGCCCCAAATCTATTTCCTCGCACCCTGCTAAGCGCATCTGGTGGACGCTGAAACTATATTTCACATGATTCATTGCGAACTGACATATACAATTGGGAAGAATATTTGTGCATGATACTAATCATGTGCCTTAATACCCTGATTTTGAGATATCATGGAGTCATTTTTGTGTACATAAAAACAAGATTTACAGGAAAAATTTGTGACTTTTATGTGTCATTTATATGTTTTTTATGGTAAGTGTACTGACTACACATACGAAATGAGTTCATTGAAAATCTAACATGGCTCCATTTTTTGTTTACAAGCTTAAGCGAGGCAAGACAAGAGCGCGATCTGCGTAGCAAAATACCGACGGACATAATCAAGAGCAACGGTGCAAAAATTGTCGACATTCTCGTGAGTTCGTTCAACACCTATGCATTAGCATTTAGTGGTTTGCAAGCCTTGTCTTTCTTTTGCTTCGATTCCAATAGTCCATGCAAAGGACGGATAGGTGCCCGTTGTTGCCAAAATGGATAGGATGGATATGTTAGTATGAGACCATTACGCGTCAATATCATAGTCGAAATTCAGTCAAAAACCGTTTAAATCTTCACAAGTCCATCTACATGAACATTACGAGATATAACAGCTAGGCGTGGATATCCACGCAGCAAAACATCATTCATTGAACAAATTAAGATGATCAGTTGTTATATTAACAACACGAAAATAATGACTGTCAAGAAAAAATAGAAGCGGACAACAGTTGTCAACAAGACTAGAGAAACTGCACCAATAATCCGAGCAAACAAGAACCGTCTATGATCAAACCCGTCAGTAATCAAACAAGCATTGTCAAAATCCAAACTTACAAGGTAGACATACCAACAACCTTATGATAATTCTATATATCAGTGTACGAATATGAAATGCAGTACGAAGGAAAATATTGCCATGGATTGTGACAAATCTATAGTGCCTCCATTTGAGTTTAGTTCCGAAGATACAAATTACATCAAAATGCTCAACCTTTGAAAAAAATAACATTTTTTGGTTTCCTTTCAACTTCTAAACCGGTCGTTTTTTTCCTTTTGACACTTAAAGTTAAGGTTTCACCGTGTTTTATTTATGGTGCATTTACGTCTCTTGACATGTGAGAGAGGTGTCCAGACACAATATAGACTACAACAATGCGGCAAATATAATTTGTGTGGTGTTAATATTGGGATAATTTATGGACCATTTTCATGTTAATTTTTTGCCGATCGCAACCGCACTGTGCGGCTATAATAACTTTGTGCGTCAGAGATTCGCCACGCATACTCTATTTTACAGTTGTTTTGCATTATGAAAGCTTCAGGAGATGATATACCAAGATTTTTTCCTTTCCCGTTGCAGTTAAAGGCCCAACCCCATCATCCTCTGTATTTAAGTGGAAAGGATTATGGACACAACCATAGTCAAGACAATTCAGTCAAATTTGCTGGCAGACTAAGAAATATTTGAGTGATTGCGCCATGAAACTTCTCTGTCCATTTAACACGAACTATTACTGTTACGTCACAAACTTTGATTGGTTAATCAATACATAGAACACACGTCATGTCATTTGCATGATTGCTGTAAGTCCCATCACAGCGGGATGGCATTTTTACAAGACCATGAATTCCTACCTACTTCCCTGAACAGTTGTCAGCCTTCGACAAATTAAACACATCAGCAATATTAGCCGACAAAAGTTTTTTTTTTAATACATAATTATCAGTGTTTCCCTAAGTATATACAGAAGTCGTTCAACCCATAAGGTGCTTCAGTAAAATGAATGACTGTAGACTACTTCATCTTTCAATCACATATATTGGGACTTAAATTGAAGTGGATGGTCTCAAGTGAGAGTGGAAGGACATAAACTATATGCAGAAGATGATCCCAATCCTTGCGCATTTGGCATACCGTGGTTGCACAATACATTTAGGTACTCCATTTGCAGAGGTCTTATTTGATATGTAGGTAACGAATAAAATACTTCTCCACGAGCAATTGGAGTATCCCATTTCACTGATGACCTGTAAACGTAAATGCTTAAAGATGTTACTTTCCCTGTGCCGTGTTCAAGCAATTCTACTTGTGTGTAGTTTTCTGAAGGGTTATTATAATTGTTCTCTGAAAGAACTAGATTGTGAATAAAATTCTGTGACTTTGAGTTGATTTGCAATGCCAAGGGGTCACTTTGGTGAATAGTCTTTCAGGCTACTATCTCCAGAACTATGTAAAGGCATACTATCATTGTGCATGGTAATGGTCTTGAATAACGGCCAGAATGGGACTGCAAATGGGGGAGCTAGGCTTGATTACCAGGTCACAAGGCTACGTTATTGAATATGACTTTTCACTTTATAACCCTAGAACGATTTAAGCTAGAACTCAATATCGAACATGACTATGGTCATCCATAAGTGTTACATTGGTACAGAACATAAGTGACCCTGATCTAATCCCCAATATCACAGAGCTGCTTCAGTTACTTTTGCTGTCAAAATTATGCGCTGAGACCTATTTAGCCTCAGGCTTTGATGCAGCAGTTATGTTAGTAAACTACCAGACTGTGAATGATAGGCTAACAAAACACAAACTTCATCGCAGTTATCTGATTTTCATGATTTGGACGTTGTGAAACGCTTCATGTGGATAAAAGAACGAAGTACAAACAAAGGCGACCGAAAACTGATATCCATTTATAACATGTTACCCCTTCGATTTATGGCAATGTATCGTTCATTTGTTTTACCTAACATACCTCTAGGATGAAGAGCGATTCGTGGGATCATATTCGCTGTCATAGCAAATATTTAATCGGAGCCGTCGTTCTATCGATTATCTGGTAAGAGCATTGAGACGCAACTATGATTGATTAAGAACAACCATTCTCGACGAAAGTACTAAATAATGCAGCATCAATGACATCCGAATCGTATTCCAAATGTAGCGTGCCTTTGGCAATTCCGACCACAGACGATGGACTTTGAAACCTATAGAACAAAGAAAAAAATGACTCACTTCCGTAAAATAGACTTAGCCATAACGTCATAACGTTGTATTTTATCCACATTTTAAAGTGCATCATCTGTTCTAATCTTTAAATCCCAACTTTACCCCAATTGTAAGTGTTGCATAAAAAGTAATTCGAAGAAAAGAAACAATATTTTCTATACTGGATCTCCCGCTTTAAATCGTATCGTCAGGAGAATCAAGCAGTTTGATTAAGAGTCAAATATAGATACAAAATACAAAAACATTCAATGAAGCACTGTGATCTTTTCAATTTTTCTTGTGTTACACCAAAGTTAGTGGCGATTACATCCACAACTGTAGTTATTTCTTGTTTAATAAATTATGATAATGAATGATAAAGTGCCTCCAAACACAGATTGTTCAATCGACTTTCAGCCAAAGAATGAATGGTGTTGTTTTGATGTCTTATGATCTGTCGATAAAATGAGATTCTTCAAGAAATCATTATTGCCCATCTAATATCAACAGATGACAGCTGATAGCATTTGTAATCAATTTCCTTAGTTTGTTGTGTATTTGTCAAGATGGACAATGGATACTAGAATCTTTATGATTGATATTAGTGGCTTATAGCTGGTGGCTGCCTAGGCCACTGTAAAGTATATTTTCGCATTTCTCATGTGCATTCAATAATAACCTGCCAGGATAAATGATTCTGCTTTACTGGATTCCCAGCTGTAGTGACTTCCCTGGCGATTTGCGGATGGCAGAGAATAAAGACAACGGGACTGAAATGACCCTGGTACTCAGATTATATTTTCATTTATTGATGACAAAACATTTTCACCGTCTCTTCATGTATCCCCTGTAGTGGCGTCAGGTCACAAATGTCATCATTTTCAATCTTTTACTGATGTACCGCAGGTCATAGCAATTGCTTGGAGTCATTGCGGTAGAGATAACGCACATCCATATGTTACAACTGTCTTTACACGCTTTGTACAAAAGAGCAGCGCACTCTAAGAGGAGAAATATATGAGGACTTCAGTCTCGTTTGCTATTCTGGTTTCAGGTAGTAAGAAATTATCGCGCTGTGTGATCAGTCACAACAGAATTGGAATTGTGCGTAGTGCTTACCGTGACAATCTTTCAATGGCTAGAGTGCGGGTACCACACACTACTGTTATGGTTCTTCATTATTCTTACATCTTTCATGATGTAGACCGAACCATTCATGCGTGACTTTTTTCCATAAACTTCCTAATAAAACATTTACCTACAGTTTGTTCATGAGGTCTCTATCAATATGGTGTTCCCCCATGTGCAGATCCTCGTGTGCTCTGATTTGAATCACTCCGTCCAGCAATTTTGATCATAGATTTAAGTTAAAGAAACTGAAAAATAGTTGGAACTGCATAATTTGTGCTTGATGCGATTTCAGTGCTTATAGAAATAATCAACATGTCTTCTATTCAGCTCATGCCCTTTGCCGTATTCAAACTATTCAACGCGGAGGTGTATTTTTAAAACTACGGTTGATATTACATGGTCGTTTGTGAATGCACAATTATTTTTGTATAGTATTCAGTCAAATTGATATCTGGTTCATATATTGTGTCAGAAAAATTATTCCCTATTATTGCCGTGTCTGTCTGTCTGCAGTGTGCCTGGCAGATCTCTAGCGGAACAGACCTTGTGTTCTGGTATTATGAGACAAACTAGTAACCAAAGCGAAGACAATTCCATACAGGCGCTGAGTAATAAAAAATATAAACAAAAGAAACAAAACAAAGCTTCCATTTCCAAGAGAAATGAAATTGTACAACTTCTGGCTGTTTGAGATACATGTCCAGCTATTCCAAGCTCCCGAACGTGTTCTGATAGTTATTAGATGAAGCCTCGTTATAATTGCTGAAGCTGATATGGCCTTTTCAAAATTCCCTGCTCTGCGCAATTGGTATTTTTTAAACCAAAATAAAATTAAAGAGAAATTCTTTTATGTTTGCATATTTATATTTATGTGTAGGATGTGTCAGAAATGGATCCGGAAGATACATAGATCTTGATAATGAATTTCGGGTTCTGAACATCTGGATGTATTACAGGAAATACGGCTTTTTGAAGTAAATACATTATCTGTTTGACGGAACTGACAAGGACTTTGTCATGATGAATTGGAAATATTGACATACTAATTGGGTATTTGCAATTTAAACTGATTTTAGTTTTATTGGAGCTGGGGGGGGGGGCGCTACGTGCATTCGAAAGACCTGTAAATCATGATAACAAATATTGGGCAATTCTTACATAATTTCATCTGCATATGGATTTTACATCCAACATGAGCTATGTTAGTCAGATAACCACTCATGTAACGATCAATTGCTGAACAATCGATGTATTCCACAAGCTCTTGTGGCCGTAGATATATAATATATATATATATATATATATATATATATATATATATATATATATATATATATATATATATATATATATATATATATATAGCTGCCGAGGAAAGATATTGCAGAGTTGCTACCTGGATGTTGAACAGAGGTCATTTTGACACTTTAAAATGTCATTCAGATCATTCTGTAATAGGTCATAAGTTGAAACAAATCATTTATCCGGATAGCTCAAAAGACTTGACCCTGTCAATCGGTAGTGGGGATATACCGACGCGACATATTAAACCATGGTGCTTTGGTTCCTACCAGTGGTATGTGGTTGTGTGATTTCACTTAAACCACTTTTTTCCATGTGACCACTTGTGGTATATGGAGTTAGACACTTACGGCGCTTTCACTTTTCACAAAAATAAAATCAGAGATTCAACGACTTTCATACCTGGACAGACGACTTGTCTAAATCACCACATCACTGGGTCCGTTGGAGTTGAACGACCCTTTCTCTGCGTAGGTTGACCACTGGTGCAAGCAAGAAGAAGTTACAATGTATCACCCAAGAAATACATCGGAGGTTAAAATTTCTAAGATTGCGGAACAACGTGAAGTTGGAAGCGCGAACAGATGTTACTGTCTTTAAACATGTGCAAACACCATGGTCTTAAGGAGACACCACACAAAGTCGTCAGCCGCTGTACATTGACAATTAAATAAAACCAAAACCAGTCGGCGCTTTGTGGGTCATGATTCCTTGTCTCTTCTGAGACAACAGCCTTCTCCGACTTGCGATGTCTCCTTATTTTAGCACCTGACTGACTACGGAATTTAGTGACCAAGCACTGTTGCATAAAATTGACACATTTTCCCCAGCTTTTCTCAAGCCAAAGTTTCGTTTGGTCTGTTTGCGGTACCGTATGTCAGAAACATTATCATATAATCATTTAACTCAGTCTTTTTTTTCTAAAATAATTTGCATTTGTCGCGAAAAAAGGACAATTTTATTTTATTTATTTATTTATTCATTTATTTATCTATCTATCTATCTATCTATCTATCTATCTATCTATCTATCTATCTATCTATCTATCTATCTATCTATCTATTCATTCATCCATCTATCTATCTATCTGTCTATTTATTTATTTATTTATTTATTTATTTATTTATTTATTTATTTATTTGTTTATTTGTTTATTTATTTTTCTTTAAAAAACAAGCCATTGGGTCATACTGGACTGAGGGTACCACTAAGTAGCAACCTGATCTGGTTTCTGCACGAGTAAGCATGATACACCCTCCCGGAGCACACAACGTGTCACAATGAAATACGGTGGACGGCGCGTTTTTCTAAGATGTTTATTTTATAAGAAATACGTTAATCCGCGCCGAATAAACCACTTCGGGGGGGGGGGGGGCGTTGATTACCCACGCTTTGCATAATACTGATGTGCCTAACAGTCAAAATTTGGGTAACTGAAATAGTGATAGCTTCTTTACGACGTGTAGAGACAAATGTTTGTACCAAAGGACAATACAACAAGTGCAGCAAGGTTTTTCAAAGCATGGCATCCATCCGTGATATATGAATATATCTGAAACACTTTGCATTTGCAGCACATTAAGAGTCTAGCTATAGCACTACGCACTGCATCAAGGCCAGACAGAAGCATGGAAAGCTAGGCATTCTCAGCATCTCACTGGGAACTATGTCTCCATATATTATCAATTTCTTTGCCAATAAATTTTGCTATAATTTATCTGAGGAAGCCGTAAGTCATTTAAGGGGGACACATCTTTCAGCTGCTTTCTAATCTACCCCCTTCTCAGCGGATGCGCTCACAAAGTTCTCAGTGGTGAAGTAAGTCGGCGCGAGAAAGGTCGCATACATGTCTCCACGCCTGGGCGTAAAACTTTCTTCTTTGATGCAAAATTCATTGATTCTGAAAAAAAGGGATCGTGTGTAGAGCTATAAAAAGTGCAAGCAGTTACACACTCCACCTAAAGGGAGAAAATGCGCAAGGATTCCAACTGCAAACACCAGTGACTCTATTGTGGATACTCTAAATTCCATTAAAATTTAAAGACACCAAGGCTAAAAGTGACAGCCGAGACCTCTAATGTCGTAGCAATAGTCTTCAAATCGCTGCTGACAGTTAGTGGTTTTGACGAATCAAAGTAAACCTTGGATGATTTGCGCCCAGGCGGGGCTACGTCCAGTTATCTTGGGGGTGCCCATTTCTTGCAGATCAAGCGCCACGGCACGTGGTGCTCCGAGGCTTTTGGGGACTATATTTCCCAGGAATTAGTCACACCTTCACAAGTGGCCACAGTTATGGCTCAAGCTGTTATGTAATCAATTATTTAGTTTAGTTTAAACATATTTATTTCAAATGGATGACCTAATAGTACAATAAAAGTGACTAATCAAGAGGATCTCCAGGACAAAGAAAAAGACACACAAAGTATATACAAGACACACAATAAACAGTACAATACGAGGATACAATATGATCCATTTTCCTGCAAATGATGGCATATTTTTGCTCAACGCTACGGAAATAATAATAATGATGATGATGATGATGATGATGATGATGATGATAATAATAATGATAATGAGAGAGAGAGAGAGAGACGGAGAGAGAGAGAGAGAGAGAGAGAGAGAGAGACAGAGACAGAGAGAGAGAGAGAGAGAGAGAGAGAGAGAGAGAGAGAGAGCGGGAATAAATCATACATGGAGATACGGTATAGGGTGTGGTAGGTCCCGGGAGCAAATGGAATAGGAATTAAACATGAAATCTATGAGTTTGAATGATGTATAAATGGACAGCTTCAAATATAGATTCATTCATGTCAATAGGTAAATCCAGGTTTCCTTTTAGAAAGTATGACATTAGTATGTCACTAGCAAGATGTATGATAAGGGTGGGGTATACTCCCGGGGCCAAAAGATAACACACAGTGTTCAACAATTTCAGTCTGTATTAAGTATAGTGGGGGCAAGTGAGGAAATAATGCAAAGTATCTTCCCGAGGGGCATTACAAGTACAGCCGGGAGCTGGGACAATATTGGTCCTAAAGAGGTGTGCATTTAGTCTAGAGTGGCCAAGCCGCAGTTGCGTTTGACAGATTTGCGGAAAACGTTTCCCATACGATAAGTTATCAGGCTGAAAATCAACAGGTGTTTTTCAAAGAGGATTTAAACATATCGAGAGAAGCTGACTGTGTGATGTTAAGTGGGAGATCGTTCCAAAGTTTAATACATCAGGGAAGAAAAGAATCACGATAGCGCTTGGTACCTAGTTGTATTTCTCTAATTTGGCGGCTGTTTCTAAGATTTAAGTTAGTGTTACGTATTAGATCATTGATGGTTAAATCACAAAGATATTGAGGGGTCATGGAGTGAAACAGTTTGTAGAATAGCACTATTTTTTTTTATATTTGCGGCGATCGGACAGAGTTTGCCAGCCAAGCTCACTAAGAAGAAGATGACGGGGGATATGGCGAAGTTGCGCCCGTGCAAATTCTGGCAGCTTCATATTGGATAGTTTCAATGAAATCAGACATACCACTGGTGCAATTAGCAAATAGGACACTTCCATACTCAAGTATTGGTCTCACCATGGTTGTGTAAAGTTAAATTAGGGTTTTGCGGGATAGTTTGTATTTGAGGCGACGGAGAGGGGCGAGGCGCTGGTTACATTTACTGATAATGCGAGTAATATGTGCATGCCATGATAAATTACTAGACAGGGTAATACCTAAGTGAATATGTTGGTGAGCTTCAGGAATGGGCGTATCTCCTGGATACAATTTTGGGTGGTCTCGTTTGTTTTTCTTACAGGAAAAGGGGAGTGAGATAGATTTCAAAGCATTAAAGGAGACACGTCATAATTTACCCCATGAATTTACTTCACCAAGATCAGTATTCATTCTTTCAGCAGATGTAATTGGGTTATTAACTATTTCGAGAGTGCTAGTGTCGTCCACAAATAATTTAATGTCGCATACTATATGGCCAGTGATGTTATTAATGTATATTAAAAAGAACAGTGGGCCCAGAATGGACCCTTGAGGAACACCAGCCTCAACTGGAAGCCAAGATGAGGTTTTGCCACAGATGGTGACCCGCTGAAGACGATTTGATAAATAACTTTTGATGAAATTAAATAATAATAATAATAATAATAATAATAATACTAATAATAATAATACTAATAATAATAATAATAATAATAATAATAATAATAATAATAATAATAATAATAATAATAATAATAATAATAATAATAATTTTATTCAAACCCCCGAGGTTCGGGGAAAATGACAATACACAGAAATCCGTTCACAGTACATAAATACAAATAATGAACCCATATGCAATTAAATTATATAATTATACACATAATTTACAAGAAACCAAATAAAACAGTGAAGCAAATAATAGTCAGTACAGGTAAGAATCCACAAACTAAAAAGAAATAACTAACGACT
This sequence comes from Hermodice carunculata, assembly GCA_964020975.1. Classification (NCBI taxonomy): domain Eukaryota; kingdom Metazoa; phylum Annelida; class Polychaeta; order Eunicida; family Amphinomidae; genus Hermodice; species Hermodice carunculata. The sequence continues at coordinate 98,439,029 of OZ026617.1, forward strand.
GCTGAGCACTAGTCTCTGGTGACTGTAGCCACTGCAGCTGGGTCTGGCGGCCAGAGGTGGACACGGCAGGGAGAGACCGTAGTCGCTCCATGCAGTGGACAGCACTGGCAGCCAGAGACAGATACCACAGGTAAGAATCCACGAGCTAAGAAGAAATGACTAACGACTGCTGCGACAAGGAGCACTAGTCTCTGGTGACTGTAGCCACTGCAGCTGGGTCTGGCGGCCAGAGGTGGACACGGCAGGGAGAGACCGTAGTCGCTCCGTGCAGTGAACAGCACCAGCAGCCAGAGCCAGACACCATAAGCCAAAGTCGAAATAAAAAACAGCTTATACTTCTCATACATGAAACGTTAAAATATAAATAAATAAGCATAAATTTACGAGGCCCAAATCTGTTTAGAAAGCTCGAGTCAGCAGGTGTACAAGAGAATGTTCTATAGACCAGGGTTTAACAAAGTTTTCCTCCAATAACAAAAATCTCAATGAGTCAACCACTCCATCCGAGTTCCTCACTGTTGAGGAACAGGCATCTTGAGGAACAGGATTGCCAAATATTATATTAATAGGAGAAATACCATAATTAATAATTCTATCAACCAGAGAATGTGAAACACTGACCCCTTCAGTGATATATTTTGCTAAGAAATGGGAACATAGTTTTCTATAGGGAGAGTCCACTTTAAACACATGTGCCAGTAGTGACATCGTCTCTTTTTTAACCAAATCTTTCACAGGGGCAATATCTAGGGCAGACAATAACTTAGAATGATGAGATCGTATTCCAATTCCAAGAGATTTCTTAATAGTACCACCCTGAGTAGATTCCAGTTTCTATATTTCTGATTTAGATAGACGTATCGAGTTCAGTCCATAAAGGAGACATGGGGCGCCAATACTTTTTCAAAGATGTGCTTTGACATCCGAGGTGAGACTGAGGTATGACATACCAACACTACTAAGGCCATACATATCTCTGCGGGCAGATGCTACTCTTTTATCCACATGACTTGCAGCCTTCCCGTCACTAGAGAAGGTAACCCCAAGGCTTACTAGGCTGTCGACTGTTTCCAGCGGATGACCACAAAGGAACCACTTAGGTTCTTGCATAAGACGACATTTGCCAAAAACAATGCATTTAGTTTTTTCCGGGCTAAATTTAAAACGCCACAGTTTGGCCTATTGATCACAAATATGAATAAGAACTTGCAAACCAGTAACGGTGGAACTAAATACAGTAATGTCGTCAGCATACGCGTACGAGTTATAAAGCTCACCTCCAACCTGTAAACCTACATCAGCAGTTTGTAATTCCAATAATAGGTCATTAATAAAATAATTAAACAGGTGGGGAGAAACTATACTCCCTTGCCTGGTACCACGAGAACATTTAAATTCAGTACTGTATTTACCCTTCCATTTAACGACAGCATGCAGATTCTGGTACCACCTATATAAAAATATCCAGTGTGACGTAGGCAACTTAGCTGTTAATTTATAAAACAGACCTGCATGCCAGATACTGTCGAAACATTTCATAGCATCAAGACTTCATGCGTACACTGGAGAACTGCCCTGATTGAAACACTGCACAATGTCATGAAGAAGGGCACAGCCCATATTAGCACCTCTCTCATTCCTGAAACCAAATTGATTATCAGCAAAGTTATCTTCTGGTATCAGAAACATTTCAAGAATCTTGGCATGGAAAGAGCTAAGCGTAAAGGGTCTATAACTATTAGGGCTGTTAGGATTTAAGGTTTCAAGAAAAATTATCAGTACTATCACGTTTGCCCTGATGGGTGCAAGCCATGGTCCTGCGATGAGTGTCCTGGCACCCATGCATGGGGGTTGGTTGGTTGGTGCACAGCTGGCCATGCACTGTATTGTATGGGGACATGTGGCACTGCTTGCGGGTACGGCTGGGCTTGTGACGGAGCGTAGTACACGCACGAATGCAGGACCTTGCGCCTGCCTCGCGCTCCGTTGCTGCTGTAATATGGCTTGGCTACCTCGCAGTACTGGATGTGGCATGGCATCAAGATTATGGGCAATCCGTTGTGGATGTTGGGTTTTCGATTTCTGCTTCAAGCCGGCTTTTTGGGGACGACTTCTTATGTTACAGCCTTATGTTACAGCCTAACCTTAACACCTTTTGGCCATGTTATAGTGTGAAGTGCTCTTTTAACAAATTATGTGACACACCCACTCTGTATGCTTTCCAACCTTGCCTAGAAGATAAATTAACGGGCTCTGAAATAGGATGGATTCCATCAGACTGCAGAAAGTCACTGATTTCCTGTCCAGTATGACTTAAGTCGAGACCACCAATGTACAGGTCTCGACCATCTCGTGATTTGGGCTCTGTAGAGTATTTATTGTCACGCAGATCTACATTTGCAGCTCGAAGAGTCACACTTGGAGTGGTGGATGTGCTTGAATTTCCATGCTTTGGCTTGGTTGCAGCGTTTACATGTACTTGTTTAACACTCTTTCCTTGTAGACATCTACGTTTAGCTGGAGACTTTTTCAACAATTCTTTCTTTCTTCTCCTAAGCTTGTTTTGAAATGACCTTGCAAACACTATATCGTTTTCTAGATTGTCGCTTCCATCATTAGATGACAAGCTTGAGTCACTGTGAATGATCTGATCGAACAGGAGACTATTATGCCTCTTACGCACAGCAGTATCATTAGATGCATGCTGCATAGTGCTGTTTGTGGGTTTCTCATTCTGTGTAGTTAATACCACTATCTGTCCTCTTAGGTGTTCATTCATTTCTTTCATTTCTGTTACCTCTCTTTGCAGAACCTCGTTCTCATCTTTCACTTCTTTTACATCCCTATGCAAGGATTTTAACACTATATGCATGTCTGTGACCCTCAAAATGAGTTCCTGTAATTCACCAGCGGGACTCACCTCACGCCCCTCATTACTTATTGCGTTTTTTCCACAGTTATCTACAGTCTCAGGTGTACTACTGGAGTCCTGTCCATTGGAACTGCCCCCCTCTCGAGAGACAAAGATCTTTTCAGCTCCCTTGGCAATGTTTTTGTTCATAAGGCTATAGCCGAGGTTACATATATCAGGAACTATCCTGTGTTTCACCTGTCTATTTATCACTCTCTTGTCTTTAAGATGCGGATGAATCTGTTGCAACAGATCGGCGAGTGATTTGTGCAGACTGCAAAGCAATTCCATACCCCTTGCTGAAAGAATATCCTGGATATCCTGGGTATTATATTGGTATATTTTATCCAAGTTTGTTGTAAACGCCTTAGCAAAGTGTTTTTGTCCACTTCCTTCAAGTCAGACAGATTTTGCAAAGTTTGTTGACTACTGGTAGGATCCACGTCGGCCGCTATGGGCACCGCCATGACAGTGGTTTGGTTAGTCATGTGACCGCTCCTGGCTACTCAACCGTATTACCAAGCACAGTCCTGGGACTGAAGCCCCCAGATATATAATGTCTATTTTTGAGGTAAAATGATGAAAATATGGCTCAGCAAAGTCTCTGATGTCTCAGTAAAATAATGGTGTGAGTTTTACCTCAGACTTCGGTAAAAAAATCCTGAGTTAAGCTATGTAATTTGTAGCGGTCCAAAATCATCGGCTACTCGCTTCAACCTCGTTCTCGTCCCCCCTTAACTAAATGGTCAGAGAAACCTAGTTGCCTCATCTTGAAGAGGAGACCATCGTGCCATACTTTATCGAACGCTTTCGAAATGTCAAGAAAAACCATTTGTGCTTCATTTCTGACTTCGAGACCATTGTAAATGTCATGTAAGATAAACACTAATTAATTTACTGTTGAATCATTTTTCTTGAACCTAGAGTTTTGGGGGGTTAGCATGTCGTTTCGGGTTAGATATTCATAAAATTCATTAAAGGTAAGACGTTCAAAAACTTTGGACACATTACAGAGAAGAGATATGGGACGGTAATTTTCTTTGGCTTGTTTATTATTCTTTTTGAAAACGGGACACACATTCGATAATTTCCAAGAGGCCGGAAATTGTGAATGTTGTAAGCAAGCATTAAACAGGAGCGAGAGAGGATGGCACATGCTAGAGGCCGTATTTTTTAAAAGAATATTTCCTATGCCATCTGGCCCAGAGGCCGAGCTGGGTTTTAGTGCACATAGGACTTTTTCAACATTGTTAGCATCGATCTGTACAGTATTGAGGCGAGCTTCAGTACTGAACGTAAGAACAGGTAAGGGGACAGGATCATCTTGGGGAGCAAGTGTACACTGTTTGGCAAAGTAACTGTTGCATATCTCACATTTCTCTAGATTGCTAGAGATCACCGTACTATCGTTGATTAGAGGTGGTATGGTCAGGTGAAGTTTAGATCCAAGAATTGATTTGCTAAGACTCCACATTTTTTTCGGATTTATATCTTTCGAATCGAGATCTGATCTAAATTTATCAAAATAGTGACGCATGGACTCTTTTATTAAATTTACAGTAAGATTGCACTTTTTTTAAAGCTGGAATGAACGTTCTATTCTATTATGTACGGAAAGAGTATACGGACGGGCTAGAAGAGTGAGGCGTTTATATCTTTGCCAAGCTTGATTACGTTTTCTCATAAACCTTTTAATAGTACAAGTAATCCATGGCTTGTCTTTGGGTCTGACCAATACATTTTTACGGGGAACAAATTGTTTGCAAGTATCGAGGAAAAGGTTGGACCAAAAAGAAGCTGAATCATCAACTGAGTCGAACACGGCAAGTCCTGTACCCCACGGGGCTTCATGCAAAGTTTTGTTCAATTCATTGAAGTCTGCGCGTTTGTAGTCCCAGATTGTACATCTAAGGACGGTCGGATAAATTTGATAAAGGGAACTAGCATAAGATCACAGAATGATCAGAAGTTGAGACAGGTGGTAGAACGCCAGAATTGAGAATAATCAGTGAACATCAGATCAAGGAGGCTCTGGGAGTACTCAGTTGAACGGGTAGGGCTGTTGATTAGTTGTAGCAGGTTATAATGTGCTGCAAGATCATATAAACGCTGGCCTAGTTCACTATCGGAGTGTTCCGAATCCCACAGTTCACAGCGATCGTTGAAGTCGCCAGTAACAATAAGCATTTTAGGGTCCATATCGATAGCGGAGGCGATTGAGTGAGCCAGAGAGTCCAAAAATTGATCATTCCTAGTTTCCATATGGTTTGGCAGCACTATGTACGTTATTTCATACCCAACAAATATTTTTGGTGTGTCTTAGATCACACTATCGCATATATATTGTTATACACGTCCGAGTAATGGTTAATTTTCACAAGTGTTTGCAATAGAGTATGCAGTCGTGACTATCATTTAGCTTTTATAGTTTGTGATTATCACATTACCCATGGTAGTAATTAAGGTGCCAGGATTGTTTGGTCTATGACGGCTGTGCTGAAAAAATCACAAAATGACTTCTGTTCTCTATTTGAAAGAATAAACACCTAAAGTATGTGGTCACCAAATATTCTTTGGTTAAAAAAATCAATATTTATATAATAAAATCAATGAAAAACTATGACAAGTTTCAGCGGACCACTGCATGTGTATCTTCTGTTTACTTTGGTATGGTAATGGTCCACAATGTTTTAACAGCCATCAGCCGTGCTGACCGGCCCCTGACAACGACAAAGTCACATGACCGGAGGGGCAAAATGGCGGTATGCTTGATTCCATGCACATATCAGTCGAAGACAAACACACCAAAGGAACTAGAGCGGCTTAAACAACTTTTTTTTTTGCTCTTACAGCGACCTATGACAGCGATCTAGAAGTATTTTTTCACGATGTGATTTATCTAAATGGAGCGTGAAGTGCGTCACAGCAGCTGGTCAACTTCACAAGGCTCCATCGCTCCGACTTCAAAGCTTGTCAAAACTTTTCAGACAGGACTAAACACCTTGCGTCACTGAACAATGGACATTATTATCGTGTTTGCAAATGAATTTAATGTTTTCCAAGCTATTGTGAGCCATCTATTTGATAAGGTTCACTGGGTTATATATGTGATTTCAGCCATTTTTTGCTAACCATGGAGGCTACGCGAAAGGAGAGTCCACTCTGGCTTTTTCGCCAGGTCAATCATATTTGCGGCAATGGGATTATTTGATAGCGATCCAGCTGATAGGCAGACAGCGAGGGGGCAATAAACCCGTGCATGTGTATTACGCGGTCCGGCCGCTTTGGGCTTTTAACATCGCGCATACTCACACAAACTACATACCAGCTTTGAACCTAAGGAACATATTTCAAATTAATTTCAAATCAATCAGTGGATTTGATATTTCATAAGTCCCAGCAGCACCTTAGCACGTTGTAAGGGAGTACATTTGAACATGCTCTGAACATCATTTGCCATAGTTTGCGAGTGTATTCGACCGCGCCGCAAGCCAACATTCATCAGCTCACCGTTCGCCCGTATTGTCTATTCACTTGCAAGCGTGTACATTTTAGGCAAACTTCAATACTTGCGACTGGTTATTTCCATTTTGTGCTTAAAAGGATCATTTCCCTCTCACAGAAATTAAAATCTGACAAGCTCCCGTTTTTGTCGCAATTTGAATGATCAAGTCCGAAATTTACACCAAAACCTAGGTTATTTTGTCCGTTTGCGGTCTCAATGTTTCTCTTCGACCGCCATGATATTTTATTCTGCTGGAAAGCTCAGGAGTTTTTCTCTTTGTGTAACAAGCTCTCTAATCGGTTAAAAATTAAGAATTCCTGGGATATCCCTAAGAATTAGCGTAAAATTCGTCATTGTTTCAGTCGAGGGAAGTTTCGAGGCCTGGTATTGGAAAATTTAGTCACGTGACACGCACCATCTAATCAAATACGTCTAATCCCATGTGCTCCCAGCATGTCCCCAATTCAGAGGATGAACACGGCGCGTGCACGTCCAAATATCTGGCCTATTTTTTACGTTGTAGTTTCACACAAAGACTTGAATTTTACAAATTGTGAACTCAAAGTAAGGCACGAGTGAAAAGTTGTGACGGAAAGCCAAAAAGAAAATTACGTACATTCATCACCACACAGTTACGAAGCCCTTGCGAACACAATGACGACTATGTTGTTTTCGTTCTGGGTGACCGCTATATGTCGACATGACACATTAATATTGGAACAATGAACTAAAATTTAGTTTCATTAAAAAGTTCAAATGGAACAAGTCTGTAACACAAAACCAGATACGAGTAAAATCCATGACGCATGGAAGAAAAAAATACGGGATGTTACGGTAAATCATGCCCGTGATCATGCAGACTCTTGTATTTTGCCGCCCACGTTGTTTCGAAAAAGCTGTAACCGCACTAATGTAAAGGCTAGACATTTAACATCTCCAAAGGTGCCTAACCTTTGGGTAAACTGACCTGGAAACTGCACAGCAATATTAATCATGTAATTTGTGACAAACTTTCTGGTGGTCACTTTCAGTGAGACTTGATACAAAAAAGCTCTCGCACGATTAATCCTACATGTTGCTTGTTGCGCAAATAACTAAACAATTGCCTTGTGGCGCACACTGACAGCATACAACCTTGCCCAGGTCGAACAATCTCAGATTATAAAGCCTGCCACCCAGGTGAATATTGCAAAACAAACTGTCAAACCACACGTGGACCCAAATGCCGGCTGCCATTTCAGGGCTGTCCAACTGGAGCATTGCAGCAAAATTGTGCTGCTGTGCTTTTCAAAATTGCTACAAATTTTCTCAAAAAGAAGTGTTTCTTATGTGAAGAAGTGGAAAAAAATGCTACAAGTAAAGACAATTTTGCTGCAGAGATTGTCAGCTGGACAGCACTGCATTTTGAAACAGTGTGTTCTCAGGGCCATGGTCAGGTGACCTTGTAATCGCTTTACGTCCACCCTTTGATCCTTGGAAGCGGCATGTGAAACCACAGCACTAAAACCAACATTGTGTATGGCTTAACAAAGTTTGAGACAAAAAACCTGATTTTTATACCACAAAACAACAATGTATCTTTGCAAGAATACATCAAAGTTGAAGGTTCTTATTTACTCCACTCGTCCTGAGAAGTTCGATCGGAGGTAATGAGTTACTTGCACACGACGATCCGTTCTTTGTAAAAACCAGAGCCCAGACCTTTGAAGCGATTTTCTCGGAAGTCAATTTTCACAACATCAATAAAATTTTAAAGTGACGTCAATCAAACACGGATAGACATATTCTCTCAAAATAAACGGGTAAAGCAAGATAAATGTCTAACTTACATGTAGGAACCTTTTTTTAATTTGACCTTTCAACTCTTCCTTCTGTGACTTTTGGAGCTCAAAAATGAAGAAACTGTATTACATCATGGTTCCAACTTCAAACTTCGACAAAATTGTATAAAATCAATTGTACGTCTAGACAAAAATTCGGTGCCTGGGGAGTGGTCTATATTATCGTTTCAGATAGTTTGCAGATCTTAAAATTGAATATTGTGGAACGAGCAGAAAAAAACTTGTGAATCTATACCCGCTCACAAAACAGCGTAAAACGTCTAAAAAAATCTCTAAATTGATTCGATGTTCTGTTTTTATAAATCTTAACATGCAAACGATTATGAAAATATGTAGTTTTATGGGTGAAACGATCAATTTATATGAGCTGGACGGGGTCAAAGTCGGTAGAGTATGCAACGCGCCTGAAACCATCCTGGCGCCTTAAATGTGTTGCTGCCAAACCGCACGTGTGTTTGTTTGTTCATTCCCTGCGTAGTCCAGTAAGAGTGTTGCTATAATTTACATGACAAATTGTTAGTCATTTTCAGGGGGACGCATCTTTTAGCTGCTATCTAATCTGTCCCCTTCTCAGCGCATGCGCTCACAAAGTTTTCAGTGGTGATGTCAGTCGGCGTGAGAAAGGTCGCATGTTCCGCTATTTTGCACGGCGTGTCTTAGATTACACTATTTCATGTAATTTGTTATACACTTTGAATCACATTACTCATAGTAGCAATTAAATGGTTTGCTGCCAAACCGTACGTGTGTATGGGTCTGTTCATTGCCTGCGAAGCCCAGTAAAATGACTGCAAGTCCTAAGTTATTCGACTTTACCCGTGTGTACAAAATGACAGAATTGTGTAACTTGCACACCATAAATTGCAAGCACTTAATTTGAGGGTTAATTCAATGCGAAAAAATACCATTATACTTTTTTGGCTATTGTTCACCCTCTTTTTCTATTCCGCCTTATTTCAGTGTGGATGAAATGCTGTCCGACGAAAGTCGTCTGGTGCATTTCCTTATGAAGCGATACGAAAGGGCGGGCACCACTGCCAGACCTCTCCGCAACTCCTCGTATACACTCAAGGTGGAGTTCGCCTTGGCTCTCATTCAGATACTAGATTTTGATGAAACTAACCAAGTGCTTACCACAAACGTCTGGAAGAGATACGTAAGTATTTAAAAATGACATTTGATAGAATTCCGCATCAAGAAATTTGGATTAATGAGTGTTGTGGCAAATCCCAGTTGGGTGCTTCTCTTTGAGAAATATGTCACAAGATGACTGCATAAAGCATGAGATTTGTCTCTAAGGACTGGCATTTATCAAAATATAATCACGAAAGATTCTTACTGTTTCAAAGGTACACGTTTTAAAATTCAAAAATGTTGAGCGGCGACCAAAAATGATTAACGGCTGATTCCGCTCAGTATAGTGTAAGCAGAGCAAGCCACACCGAACGTTCAGAACAACTTACTGGAATTCAAGGATTAATGTAACTTGACTGGTAGCCATGTCATCAATGATTTTATTCAACTCCGTAGGTGATAGTTAGGAGTTAGTCTCTCATTTCTCGAGGATATCTCTTTTTTGACTTGTACGGTGACTTTCACTGGATCTATTTTAAGGAATTGGAAGCCCATGATTGGCCCCTATCCATTGATAAGTTACCATATATCTTAATAGCCATAAATGTTGACTATTTTGATGTCTTGACATTTGTATATAGGTTGAATCTAACTTTAGCTTGTGTAATAATGTCCAATTGCGGTAAACTGTCAGTGGTCAAAACGTATTATTTGATTAGCAGCAAGCGACTTGCTGTTCATCGATGAGATACTCGCCATTCATGAAAACAACTTAACAGTTCAACTAGTAACACAAATAATCAAAAAATGATCATGGTTACAATAATAACCAAAATACTTCAAGGAAGTTTGATTACGGATTTTTAATACGGGAGTGCAGGACTATCATTCTTTTCATTGTACAGAGATGGATAGATGAACTTTTGCAATGGAATCCTGATGACTTCGGAGGAGTAAACAGCATACGATTGCCGTCTCATACTATCTGGACGCCTGATATTGTTCTGTACAACACGTAAGGTTGTGGCGGCCGGTGAAGTGGGCCTAAAAACATCCTGTAAATGCTATAAATGGGTATAGACAAACGATGATGGCTTCTTTTTGGATTGAGGTTTATGTATGTTTTCTGACCAAATCGTAGAGGTTGGTCTGTTAAGCGGCCAAGGACGGCAGCGCGATTCACTTTTCTATATTTATTGCCAATTAATTTAAGTTCCCAGATACACACTCGTGCAGTAGTTGTGTCGTGAAATCAAATTCTTCCATGTCATTTGTAAATGTAGTGAGCCTGATATAATGTTCCTCATATGAGATGCACTACCGTTTGATCTTCCTGACAGCTATTTAAACTTCAGTTCAGTTTCATGGTTTCGTATGTCGCTGGTTTTTAAGACAGGTTCTTGCACGTCAGAAATTGAGGAGAATGCATGTGGGTTTTTTTTTTTTGTATCAGAAGCCTGTGTATCAAATCAATTATGCTTTCTCTTCAAAGATTCACAACACAAGAATGAGTCCTATATTCCGTGTGAGATCTATAAACGTCTGAGCAAATACCAGGGAGTAGACATCTTGCATTTTTTATCGTGAATGAGGATGCCGCTTACTCGGTCTTGTCAATCACGAAGTTAACAACATTCTAAACAAACTACGCCAAGGAAAGCGATTGATTAGTCCCCAAATAGACTCTTTTTGACTTGTATTAAAGAATTGCTGTAAACCGGTGCACGATATTTGATTGCAAGGGTCATTGTCGATCAGCTTAAGCGGAAAATTGTCATAAATCGTAAGTAAAATCTAGGAGAGATGGTGCAATCTTGAGTAAAGGTTTGTGGGACATAAGCAATGTTATTTTTTCCAGTGCCGACACCCAGGAAAAGAAACATGAGGAATTAATGGGGGTTTACCCGAGTGGCCTGGTTCGTTGGATTCCGCCTGCAATTTACAAGAGTTCCTGTCAACTGGATATGAAAAATTTCCCCTTCGACGAGCAAACGTGCTTTCTTAAAGTTGGATCGTGGACTTACGACGGATGGAAATTAGACCTGAAATTTTACGACAACATGGCCGATATAGACCGTAGAGAATATATCGACAGCTCAGAGTGGGACATCATTACCACTTCCGCGAAACGCCATGTGAGATTTTATCCCTGCTGCGGGGACGAACCCTACCCTGATCTTACTTTCAAACTGACAGTCAAGAGAAGGACTGCTTTCTATATTTATGTGTTGATATTACCAAGTGTATTGTTATCTTTTTTAACTTTGGTTCTTTTCTGGATACCACCACAGAGACCAGATAGAACTAGCCTAGGTATTGTCACGTTCATCTTTACCCACCAATTCAACAAAACTCTTCAATATGACACACACGCACGCACGCGCGCGCGCATACACACCACGCACACAATCACACACACACACGCACAAACACACACACACACACACACACACACACACATATATATATGTATATATATATATATATATATATATATTTATAAATACAGTTGAATCTCCTTAGTAAGACCATCTAAGAGACCTAAAGAATGTGGCCTCACATTACAAGAGGAGGAGTCTTAAGGGGGATATAATTCAACTAAGGAGAAACCAAAAAGGAACTGTAAAGTGCCGGTTTTTATGTACAAAATTGTCTCTGTGTGGGCCTGCTTGAGGCGTTTTGGTTAAACGTATGGTCACGATCATGGTACAAATGTCTAGCACGTGCATTTTTGCCGTACAGACGCGCCCTGTGTGATGCGCCTGTACTCGGAATATGAAATGCAAGAGTCATTTTTCGCTACATTTTTCTCCTGCTGACTAAGGTACGGAAACCCTACGAGGCTTTCATGTTTTGTCGAAGAGTCTAAGTGCATGGCCAAGTCATACTCCATGGGGCCCATTTGAGAAGTCATTTGGACTTCAAAATAGGTGAAGAGAGCTAATTAATCATACATAGAGTAGTGGAAAGCAACACTTTATTGTCTAGTGTCATAGCAGGAGAAAGGCAGGTGAGATGAGTTTTTGACACACCCTAATACTTAGAGATTGCGCCTGTTCCTAAAACAGGATGACATATTGGCTAAGACTACAATGCGTTTGCGATGAGGTCTCTTGTAAAGTGATGTCTAAGTGGTTGCAGCAGTTTTCGGTCAAAGGGTAGGTCCTACTAGGCAATGCAGCCATTGATAAAAAAACTATTTTTACTGAAGTACAAATGAGCTAAGATATAACGAAACCGATCCAGAGGCGAGGAGAAACCATCGAACAAGCAAATGTGAGTTATCGCGGTTTTACGAAAACCTGAAGTGAAGAATTACAACCAAACGTCAGTATGGCTATCTTGTGAACCCATTGCCAATGATACGGTACAGATCTTATGGACTCGAAATGAAGAATAAGGAAGCCATTGAATGACCAAACTGTAGAATATAAATGTGAGCTTTGAGGTCAGAATCACAGAAATGAGTGTGGAGGTATAGACATAAGTGTGAACGCTTTATGGTTAACACGGAATTACACATGCGGAGAGAACAACATTCAGCCCTAAATCCCATGTGACCTTTAATATAACAGGAGCTGTGGTAACGTACATGGTGTCTTAGAACACTGATATTTTCTATCAAAATCCAATTTCACAACCACCAGACCAATAAAATAAATAGACAGATCCAAGAGCGCATGTTTCTAATACGATGCATAATGGACAGAAATCAATTAAAAGTGGGAACTTTGAATATACGCCCAGAAGCAGCAAATTTTTAATGATTCAGTCTCCAAATCAAATGAATAGTCCCGTATCTATATCTATCCATCTTTGAGGGAAATACTACACGCGCTAAAGAGTAAAAGGTCTTGTTTACAGCATAATTTTAGTGGACAAACGGCACGTTGTTGCTAGACATGCATGAGAACTCCGACAAGAAGCCGGGTATTTCAAAATGTCGTGGCTAACCGGGATGGCTGTGTGCTTTGTACGTAAAATGGCAATACAATGTACGCAAATACCTCTGCTCTCAACTTTGCAAAACGGTGAATGACAATGTATATATAGATATAGGAATGACTATCATATATAATTTATATGGTTCTTAATGAAACATGAAAGATGCATGAGTGTACTTTGGAATGAGAAATTTATTTGGTAACCGTGGGATTTAAAATACATTGGGAAGATAGGAAGACAGTGAAAAGGGATGAAAATTTGACTTGGAACTCCCACATGCACTTAATGCTGTGGAAAACCGGTAAAAATAGGTCACTGAATTTAACTAGATGGAGGTAAGAAAATGGCGCGGAAGTAGCCAAGGCAGATTTGCCACAACTATATGAAGGATCATAGGAATTGACACAGCGCTTCTGGATTAAATTCAATTGGTTGTGTATTACTTGGATGGATCAGTGTTTTTATTCAGTATCAAAATGATACTTTACCAAAAGTTATATCCCTCAGGAGATACATCGCACATTCGTTGTCTTGTGTTGGTAACGAGCGAAGAGCATCAAGCCTTTTAATTAAATTATTCACAGTAGTCACATATTTTGTCGCACACGTGTCATATTAGCATCACGGGATACATCAAGACTATTTGACAAAGCTTAAAGGGTGAAAACTATAAAGTTTACGGTTTGTTATCAGTCCGGCGTTTGTGATCACTAAATTTGATGTTCGCTAAATTATGGCTTCTTCTAAATATAGTTTTAATAGCGTATTTTTTAAACATGTAAACAAATTATAGAACTACCTAACACACAAATATATATATATATATATACAGATATATATATATATATATATATATATATATATATATATATATATATATATATATATATATATATTTGGCTCGTCTCGTTTCCTTAAAGATTTTCTACCTTAAATACGAGGCATGCATATTAATTTCCCACCACAACTGCATACCTGGTTGTCTTCGTAACTGTAGTCTCGCCTGGCGAGATACGGGCTACTGGCTGTGCGGGCAAGCGAGATGTAGCAAATAAGTTGGAGATAAGGAATACATACTACATGCACATAGACATTTATTCTTTTAACCAACGTAGGAAGCACTAAATAAATATGAATTTGCCATTTGTAAACTTAAATTTTCTAAAAGACACTCAGTTTGTAAGGAATGGGTATCAAGCCCTGACGATGACTATGATATGCCTGTGTGTCCTCCGTGTCTTACATGCGTGAACCCCGTGCTTTGTGGCAGGAAACTAATATGCATGTGATTGTCTCGTATTCGTTTGTGCTGAAACAGGTAAATATACATTTTTGTTCTTGCACAAAATAAATTATTGCGGAATTGTATAACTGTACCATCACTGAACCTAAATCATTTTCCTTTCAGGTATGAGTTTGTTTTCCAGCTTCTTTGTGCTGCTACTAATACTAGTGCAATCATCACCACCAACATCAGCATCCATTTCTCTTTTAGGTAAGTGGTCGGTTGTTCTGCCTAAAGGCCGCGAAGACCCACATTTCTAACAGTACTGTATCAGCATACATCAACCCGCATCACACTTGAAAGATACGGCATGTCATATACGCTATTTCGCACGGTAGCAATACCTGCCTTATATGTTGCATGATATTTTCAACCAATAAATGAAGCACTTTTTGTTTCTTTCCCGCGTGACTCCTGCAAGCAGGCGGAAAAGGGGGGAAATTACCAGTGGGGCTAGTTACAGGCGATCTGCTGTATTGTAGTGACCAGTCAAGACTAAACAGCCCTCATTAATGGCGAACTATTGTCTTAATGTTTACAAGTGTCCCACGGCTCTTTGTGTTGATATCGCACATAACCTCACACATGACATCTGAACCCAAGATGATAATCGTTTTGTGCTTCCAAAATGGGACTTGTTTAAGTCACTTGCACCCTATCACATGTCGACCGTTTCACCTTCAGATAACATTTTCAAGTTCAAAGAAAAACAAACAAACAACAGATATTCTGGCGAAATGGTCACATGAAAACAAACAAGTAACAAATCCACTGTCGAAGTGCTTCGTCGTTAGAAAGACGATGGGTTTAAATGTCTTAATGGAGCGTGTAGCCTGTAGGTAGGACTGCAGGTAACTTCCACCTGGTATCCCCCTGTTGTAGGTGGGGACACCTGGGGGATAAAAAAACCTGCTTAATTCATTGCACAGGAAGCAGGTTCTGCCACCATGCAGAATAGTGTAAATGCGACGCTTTTGTGTCAGGTCATGTATTAATCTCCGAGTAGCTGTTCTGCGGAGGGATAGCGTCAACTAATTCCAATCAAAAAGAACACGCCATGCTCAGTCATAGGGAGGCGTACATAATAGAAAACAGTACTGTAGCAGTGACTGAAATGGGTTTGTTTTTCCATGCTGAAAAGAAGATGTGTTACAACGTCAGTCGGAAATATTGTAACACCCATTTTGTACAAGATAAGCTCATTTGACATGCTTCCCTTTAAGCGATATCGCTGGCATAACATCCAATATTTATTACGTTGTTTTTAAATCACAAGTTTCAAGTCTAATCATGTAACATATTTTAAGGTTAGCTGACAGAAAATGCACATGAGCTGCATCAGTTATTCAACGGGCGATTTCGTTAATCAAAATAAGCCACTATGGGGCCAAAAGACCAATTTTTGCTTACTTAAGAATACATTTAGCATTATCTTCTGAAGTCAAAGGAAAATTTTCATGAAACTTGGCAGAGAGTGAGATATGCTATAGATATATAAAACTTGACTTTCATTTGACTTTAATATAACCTTGAACACCAAAATGTAGCTATAAACAGATTTGTATGTCAATTTCCACCGATATTGATACATGCACTCAAAATGGCTATTTTAGTTGCAAACGATGAAGTCTGAGGATTATGAAAAACATTATTCGGTATATAACCAAAACACTAACCGATCTAGAACATTCTGGGTAGAAAATGTATTTTTTCCTAAATATCAGAAAGTTTCGAATAGCGTCATTAAAATATGTCCACCATTGAATGCAGCTGATAGATGATTTGGGGAAAAAAATCACATGAATTTATTTAACCTTAGTGAAATTATATCAATTTCAAATCAGAGCCTCCTTTTTGATTTCTCAATCCAATATACCCGCCAAGAAGTGGTTTATGGGCTCAAATTGCAAATGGACGTAATTTCTTTAAAAAGTAAAATTTTCGGGTGATTAAAAAAATCTACTTTATGAGCGTAATCTCTGTGTTTCGCCTATTTTATGTATAGATGCAAGCCTGTTATGAAATGGACTAAACTGTTGCAAAATACCCCTTGTACATTTTTGGGGGGCGGGGGGGGGGCGGAGGGGGGCTAATTTCGTAATTTTTTTTTCAAAATGTTCTACACATAATTTTACACAACTTGTTCTCTTTGCTTTTTGCGATTTCTTATAAATGTGTCAAAAAGACAAAAAAGTAGAAAAAAATTGACCTATCTGGATCACTGAAGGGACCGAGAAGGTCACTTCAAGGTCATCTCAAGGTCACTAAACTTGTCTAATTGTTTTCTATGATTTATCAACATGCCAAGTTTCATCAAAAATAGACCTCTCTATCATAGGTATCCAGCATATTACCCCAATATGGCTATTCTAATGGCCACTTTTGGCTTCATTCGCCCCAGTGTGACTGTCTAAGAGAGTGTTCATTTGCTGCCTCTCTTTGGTGTGTAATAAAGTATACGGATTAGCATATAATTAATTACTATTTCATTGGAAGAATATGTATAATAACAAAATACTGAAATGCTGACTGACATTTGTCTGGTGCCCAATAAACTAATATTGAATTTTTAACATACAGCCGCCCGTAAATAACTAAACGGAATTCGAAAGGGTAATCACAGTCTTGCCACATTTCAGATGTTTCATCCCCATCCAATTGAAAATAAAATTGGTTGACGTTTGTCCAAGTGCAAGTGATTTGGGATGTGTCTGGACATGTTTGTGACGGTCTGAAATTGCTAAAATCATGATTTATCGTTTTATGAGACAGAAGGCATTTCTCACTGAAGCAAATGCGACGGTAGTTTTGACAAGTTCACTTAATCATATGAAGTAATCTAGGTGCATTGGGATCAATTGCATTATGCAGACGTACGCTTTAAATGTTTGTTGTGTATGTGAAAAAAATGTGTTCATGCTGTAGACGTTTTCATTCAAGTTGGCGGTTGTTTCTCCTGATTTGATCCCGCAACATGTATGGCATCTGAAGTTATTACTATGATAATTAGAATACTATCATCATCATCATCATCATCATCATCATCATCATCATCATCATCATCATCATCATCATCATCATCATCATCATCATCATCATCGGTTAGTCATGAGCTTGATGCATTTAACCTCTACATTTATTTATGTCATTGCTATATTAAGTTACCATTACCATTACGCTAGCGTGCTTTAATCTTTCTCATATTAACCACCAGACTAGATTTATTTATGTTCATCTACATCGGATGTGTTTCACCAAAATTTGTAATACTATCTACCTTTTCTTTTCTTTTCTTTTCTTTTTTCTTTCCTTTTCTTTCTTTTCTGGCTTTTTTTATTTCATATTCTTTCTATTTGCCCTCTCTTTTCTTGTTTCATTGTTTTCGTTTCTTTTTGTGACTCAGTAATGCATATGTGCTTTTTCAGAGAGGCAAATGGTCTGCTTCCAAGCTAATGGGCCCGATATTGATTATTTAGAGTGAAAGCAAACTCCAAGCTTGCAATATTGTGACGGTAAAACTGAGATATGTGTATTACAACTAACCTATCTCCTCTCTTACCAAACTGCGTTCGGTTGCTCTTTTTCATTCATAGCTTCGTACAATTACAACGGAATAAAACGCCTTTGGCACATCTATATCTTTTGTCGATTTTTCTTGAAAGAAACCCAAGGTGCTCATTATTGACTGCACCTTGTTCGACATTTTACCTGGTTGTGTTCTCGGCAGAAGTTTGCCGCTGGGCAGGCAATCAATGACAAATAAAGCAGCGGCACCTGTCGATATTTATGTCCTCAAACGCTTTGAATATTTTGACCAGTTAACCTGACACATTGAAGTTTACGTAAACCGTGAAACTGAAAATACGTAATATGAACCATGAAAGACCTATTATTGTTGCCATTTGATTTAGCTTTTGAATGAATCGTGACCTGTGAAGTGACATTTTAATAAATCACGAACTGCAATGTCAAAAATTTGTCGTGTAAATTAAGCAAAAATAACCCGTCAATTTTAAAAATATATATTTTCAATTTTTTACCGGAACTATAAAGGATTTTTTCTCTGTGATCCGTGAACGGACCACCTCTCGGTCCCTCCGTTTCCTCCACGACACGAGAGGGAGGGGTGTATACGCTTACACCTGTGCCGTGGAGACTGACTCGATGAGTCAATACTTCTTTTCACAATTCAAATAAACCAAATGGGTCTACACTACACTCATATTATTATTATTTTTATTATTATCATCATCATCATCATCATCATCATCATCATTATTATTATTATTATTATTATTATTATTATTATTATTATCATCATCATTATTATTATTATTATTATTATTATTATTATTATTATTATTATTATTATTATTATTATTATTATTATTATTATTATTATTATTATTATTTTGTTCAAACGTATTAATTATTTAATCTGGATAGCCCTATAGTACATCGAGATGATTAATACATGCCTGGGTTATCCAAAACAAAGAAGCACACAGTAAGTATGTACAAGACACACAGGACTATAATTGTTACCAATGTATAATGTCAGTGAAAAATCGATACAAATATCAAAATATGAAAACATATAAGATACAAATTAAGCCAGTATGAAGTTGAGTTGCATATTTACCCAATGTGGAAAAATGTGTAACACAAATAAATTTGCATAGCCCAAACCACTGATCATTGCGGTAACGGAATCATTTAGTCCTTAAAGCACCAGGTATCAGTAATGTACCGGTGGAGTAGATCGCAGATCTAAATATTTAAGCAGTTAGAAAGCACATTACTGCCGCGGAGAAACATTTCAACCAGCCTATCACTTCCAATATGGATTATAAGATGGGGGCTAAGAAAACAGTATTAAGTAATTTGTTTCTCTGAACGATGTAGTTGGGACAGAAAGGAAGAAAATCGTTTATGTCTTCAATTGCAATGGGATAAGTATAAGAGCAGGACTGGTCAGGAAGAATGTTAACTTTGTAGAAGTCATAGTTCAATCTAAAGAATCATAGGCATAATTGACGAAATGTTAGCAAATTGGTCACCATGGATGTAGAACTCAGGAACGTTGTCTGTGGCTGAAAGAGTAGTTTTAAGTTTCGATTTGAATACTTGTAGGGAAAGCGAATCTCTAAAGTCGGAAGGGAAGTTGTTCCACTGTTTGAAAGCATCTGGGTGAAAAGAGTTATCCAGGCGCGATGTTCTACATCTAATGGAGCGCACTGACATTGAATGTCAGAGAGCACAACCAACGGGAGCAGGGGGTACGAGATTAGAGAGATAGGAAGGAGTCAGATTGTGGTACATATTATAAAAGAGGACAAGCTTCGCGTATTTACTTCTTTCTACAACAGTTGGCCAACCAAGTTCACGAAATAAGTTAACATGTGACGTATATTTCGAAGCACCGGTACATATGTTAGCTGCGTTATACTGAATCGATTCCAACCGATCACACAGCACCTTACCACAGTTGTCGAACAATAGACAACCGTACTCAAGAATTGGACGGGTCAGAGAACATTACATTTTGACTAGGGATTTGCTTCATAGTCCATACATAAAGTTCCGGAGTAAGAAAGCTATTTGACCAGATTTATTGGTAATCCGTATGGCATGGGCACTCCAAGATAAGTCACGACTCAAGTTGATACCGAGATGCGTAGGACTATCTGCCTGAGGAATCGAAGAGACCCGCCTCAGAAAACAGGCAGGCGATGAGGTTTCACGCGTTTCACAGGAAAAATAACAGATAGTGATTTGATGGCATTGAATAACAGTTGCCACAGCCTGCCCCAGTAATATATTAAAGGCAGATTGGTGTTCAGGTGGCTTGAGGATTGAACAGGTTTATTGACAATTTCGAGTATGCCAATAACATCAGTGAACAATCTTCCGTAGTAGGTGAGATTGCTCACGAGGTCATTTATATAAACCAAGTACACAAGTGGCCCGAGGAGAGAGCCCTGAGGCAAACCAGCCTGGATACGAAGCCAAGCAGAAGATTGACTATGAATAGTGATATTTTGGAGGCATTTAGAAAGAAGCGACTTAAACTTAGCCCTTTACTTTTACTTCATCTACCCGAAAAAAATCATACAAACAGAATACAATAAATTCTTTATCCAAATATTTTATCCCATCTCTCTCTTATGACCTCTGAACTCATTGAAACCCCGACCTACAATACGAGCCAATCAGAAGGTTGGACTCACTCTATTGAGTCTCGGTTCGAATTGCGAAGACGAGACGCGCTTTCATCGGGAGACTTTACACAACAGAAAATGGATGACAGATTACAACGGTGAATGAATGTACATTTTACTGCCCTTTAATTTCATATGTGTAGTTCAATAATTTTAACATTACCATGTTTTGTTTTTGTCCACCTTGATTGGCCTATAATGTAGGTCAGAGAATGACCTTGGAAATACGACTTGGACATTTCTCCATACATGAAGAATTGTCTAAATTAAGTCTGTCCTATATTGGGGATAGTATCCCTGGACAAACCACTATTTGCTTCAATGTGATGTTCCGAGTTTTAACTGGAACGGCATCAAACAAATAATCTAAAGCAGAACACCCACTACATGGTATCCCACTCTCACAACCGAGAGCCCTGAAATTTTACTGAAACTATAAAATTAAGCTTCAAATGATTATGGTCCACTTTTTTTTCTGAATTTGTTAAATACATTTCGTTCTCCAACAGCACAAAGGAAAGCCTTATGGAACAAGCAAAGTTTATACTCCTGTCTTTCCCTACTGTCTTTCCTCACATCCCTCCTTTTTCATGTCTTTCATTCTCTCTTCACTTATTTTCTTTGTTCTTTGCCTGCTTCTTTTGACCCTCCTAACATCTATCCTCATTTGTTTCTTTAGTTTTTCTTTTTTTCCCCTTATTCTTAACTTTTTCTGTATTTTCTATATTTATCCTTTCGTTTTGCTTTCTGTTGCTGTTCCCTTTTTTCCTCTTTCTGTCTGTTTCTTCTTTTTCTCTATCTCCCTTCTCTCATTTTTCTCTCATTTTTGTGTCCTACTTCCCTATTTTGATTCGCCTATTTAATCATTTTCCTTTGTATCCTACTTTCATTTATTTCTCTCTCTCTCTCTCTCTTTGTATCCTACTTTCATTTATTTCTCTCTCTCTCTCTCTCTCTCTCACTCTCACTCTCTCTCTCTCTCTCTCTCTCTCTCTCTCTCTCTCTCTCTCTCTCTCTCTCTCTCTCTCTCTCTCTCTCTCTCTCTCTCTCTCTCTCTCTCTCTCTCTCTCTCTCTCTCTCTCCAAACTTCCCCGACTTACTTATTGGTTATTGGTGACAGATGAAACCTGAAACGTATTCATCATAATCGACTGATAAATGCCTTTTAAATTTGCTGATCGGCTGGTGACCTTGACAAACTTTTTCAGCCCAGGGTTACCTGTTGACTTTTTTATTTAACAATTCAAAACAGAACTCCGATCAGGACAAGACTGCCCACAGGCAAACGTCTGGCCTGTGTATGTACCTGACATACATAGGACGTCTTTGATTTGAAGTCCAAGGTCAAATAGCTCTTCTCTACTGCGTGTCCAAAAGCTGCGCGGAGCTGTATTTCAGCTACGCGGTAGACCTACAGTTTGCACTTCTTTCATTGTAATTGACTGATGACTTTTTCTATTTGCTACTCTGCTCATGGCGTTTGATGGATTGGTTTTCTAGGCCATGACATGCAGATTTTTTTTATAGGTAATGAATTCGAACAGTACTCACTTAATTGGGAAGCAACGTCGATAGCGAACCAAAACCACATTTTCGCCTTGTTTAATCATAATATTTGGGTTGGATCACCTAATAGTTACAGTTAACAAAGCTGAAAGTTCTCCAGACATAACGATTCACATCATGTATTTGCATAATTCATAGAAGGTCACATGGAACTACAATTCTCTACAAGGGAAACTTCAGGTAGAAGGCAATAGCATTACCTGTCATCGTAACTGCACAGCAAGAATTGCAAACTGAAAAGTAAATATTTTACATTCCAGAATAAAAATGGGCTGCACACAGTTGAACCAAAATATGCATAAAGCTTGTCTTGTAATTTCCACTGTGTGTGCTTGTGGGGCAACAACCGAAAATTCGTATCATTACTTCTTTGACTGTCATCCTTATATTACTAAACGAAATAATTGTCAAGTGGCAATCTTGCCTAGAGCTCCTTTCATTTTAAATACATTACTTAATGGAAGTTCAAAATGTTCTAAAGCAGATAATATACACATTTTGGAGGCAGTACAGGTTTACATAATGACTAGTGGTAGATTTAGTTAAGGCCCGCACTGGTTTCACTTGACTCTTTGTAACTTGTACCAGCCACCATAACTGCCTTCCTCCTTTGTACAAGTGACCATGTACGGGTAAATACCAATATCAATATTAATTAAAGTATCGCTGTTCTTCCTTGATTGTTCATATACTGCAGTCAGTGCGGTCGTTCTCACTACTCTGACTACTATCTATCTATGACGTCTAGTGACGTCTATACATTCTGACTTCTGTTTTATAATGACGTAACTGTAATGTCCGGTCACTTGTGTATACACTTTTGTGTATGTATTTATTTTTTCTGCGAGAGGTATTCATGTAGGCTTGGTTTATTTTTCGATCGTTTTCTTTGGTTTTTGGAAATAAAAATATGTTTAAACCAATTGCAAATTTAGACTCGTCTAGAAACGTTAATCGTTAGAACTTTTTGTGTCAAAAATAAATTGGTGTTGGAAGCTGAAAATGATGGTGTTTTGCTTAGCTGTGCAGAAAGAAGATCCTGCCAGGATAATAATTTCTGTAGGACGATCAAAATGCAATGTAGTGGCCGTCAGTGTTTTTTATTTTCTCACATAGTATAATGGAAATGCCGTCATGTTTCCATTATTAGTAGTAACACTGTTATCTACTGTTTCTGCTCGAATGTGTCTAGTAACGCCATTTGCTACTTGCCCTAAACCAGAAGACGGATTCTTGAAGTGATTAGCCCTCTGTCCCCATTGTTTTTTACTGTGATACATATATATACATGCATACGCACACACACACACACACACACACACACATATATATATATATATATATATATATATATATATATATATATATATATATATATATATATATATATATATATACACTGGATGCAATTTGCCAATGAAATGTTAAACTCAAGTTTGCCTGATAATGCTCTTTTCTAGCAAGAGATTTAGCACTACAGCAGATGCCATGCGTCTTTCTGTACGTGTGTCCCGTAATAGCTTTTTGGGTTTTGGCATACCTTCATGAGACCCACACAAACATTTTTTCGGACCCACGAATACATCATGTTACTAACTGGATCACTATGTGAATTCTCTGAGTCAAGCCAGCTCCAGGAGCAAACAGTATACTTCTAAAAATCTGCGATTGGGTTTCATTACAAACGAATCTCTTTGAGTTAAACCCCGGGGTAAAATGGCTTTGCCAAGCAGAGGTGGTTGCTTTATTGTGACGCAAATCTACATCCCAGGACAAAGATGGCATTTATATAGGTATGAACCACGTAGTAAAATTGCGAGAGGCTTTCCCTTCGTGGCCACTTTGCTGTCGGGTATACTTATTTTTGTTATGCCTGTATCATACGTTGAAGATGATTTTTGAAATCCGTATGCGTACTTTTATGCTTATCAGAGAAAAGCACAGAAAAAATACAAAATATAGCATGATTTATCTGTCTTGAGAAATACGTAGAACACCTTGAAGGATTTGAAATGCGTTTTATGGTAGGTCAGGATCCATAGAATGCAAGCACTCAGGTTTGCGAAATCCTGTCAATAT
The DNA here is from genome assembly GCA_964020975.1 of Hermodice carunculata. Taxonomy (NCBI): domain Eukaryota; kingdom Metazoa; phylum Annelida; class Polychaeta; order Eunicida; family Amphinomidae; genus Hermodice; species Hermodice carunculata. The sequence continues at coordinate 98,463,456 of OZ026617.1, forward strand.
TTTACCTCCCAAGCAGACTTTCTTGGAGGGCGATAGTGTGGTACCCCCATCCCCATCCCGCCCCTTCCGCCTACTTGACGGTTAATTGCCGCCGCCAAGAACCGTCTGAACGTCGTTTAGCAGGCTATCAATATTTCCATACTCAGATAATAGTTTTGAAACTCCAAAAGAAGAATAACAATTGCGCCCATCTGTTACATCTCAGCACAAAGCCTATCCTGCTGAATTTGTCTGCGTCCCAAGAACGTATGATGTGTATACTTTGCATTTAGCCAAAGATTTCCAAACATTATTGATTTGGAGATTTGTAAAGCCATAGTCTTTTTGGTTTTGCAGTGGCAGTTTTGCGGTGTCTGTTTCCAAACACTCCCAGCACAGTCTGAAATTTGCCTTTGGTGAATTTGACACAACGCCGAGTGACATCAATCGATCAGGCTTCAACAATTATTGTTCATGCATTAACGTGCAGACACAGTGCTTTATTGCAGCATCAAAAGCACGAGTCACACGTTGCAGTAGACAGAGCACGACCTCAAGCGCTTTTGATAAATTCAAGGCTCGCAGGAACAGAGTTATACAACCGTCCAATATAATGATCTGGAATAGACACCACTTTTCCGCGTTAGTAAATCACCCGTGATGGTTGGTAACAGCAGCAATCCATTGGTATCACGTTAATCTCTGTGTTTGGTGCAAAGCAGCGATCCATTCTGATCACGTCCATCTCTGTGTTTATTGCTGCGGAGATTGGGAGATCAATACCAAAGAATCTTTGCTAACAGCAGATTTCTTTTATTGCTGTTAAGGAATGGTTCAACATTTTTGTCATTTTCAAATGCAAACACAGTTTACTTGGGGTCGGGTTCCGTGGTGGTGCACTCTTTTAACGGTAATTTCAATGGTCGTCTGCTTCATCCATTCTATTAGCTATTGTCCTCTGTGAAAATATCTTCAATGAAGATTTCCGGAAAGATTTGTTCATATGCCAACTGTCATCGGTTTTTATTGGCACATCCTGCGTGCGTAGCGCCCAGTATGTGCCGAGAGAGGCTGTTGACTCAGACCAACAATATGACATTTCAAAGGTTAAAAATGCAGTCCGGGGGTGGGATACTGAAACAAATAACTTGTTTGGTATAATCAAGGAGGGTAGTATCGAGTGTGCAGCCCAAACTTTCCAAACGTACGCTTCGTAGGCTATGTTTTCATAGATGTGGTACCTCAGTCAGAACAAGCGGTTTTTTTTTTTTTTTTTTTTTTTTTTTTGAAGTGGTCTGAGCCCATGATTCCCAAAATGTTATGTTTGGTCATGGTTATGAGATAGTCAAAACGACAAGTGCAAATTGACTTTCCGCCAGCATTGCTTTAAATCCTGATGCCAGCAAATGGCGATAAGCATTTGCCATGATGCAAGCCACACAAAATCGACACACCAGTGCTCGGTACTACTATTTTTGGAAATAAGAATACCTTTTCCAAGCATGATGATTTCAAGCTTTGTGGGTACATAGAAAATACGACTCATTTTTCGGAAAAAAAATCTTTCCAAGTCATTGTATTTAGAAGAGCAAAGCATTTTGTCCTGTTTTGATACATGGATCTGCCATCACGTACTGGTACATGTACTTTAATATTGAGCTATACGGGCTAGAGCAGCCCTACTAGCTAATATAGATGTGTCGTATTGACCTATAATTTTTGTCGGACCCACTTTTGAAGATAATTGAGAAAATGCACCGTAACTCCTAGAGGTCATTTTGAGACGTAAGGTCGCAACAAGTAGAGAGAAGAAACATGAAAAGGTACAATTTCAAGGAACATCTCCCAAAGCTTAAGGGCATTACCACTATAAACTGAATATACCCTGCACTAATATCTGTATGATATTTCAACTTTTGGTCCATTCTGTAGCTTGGACTGTTAATAGTATTTTGTATTTGGATCTGCCAGGTGAATGTCCCTCTACACCTCTCTTTGCCAATGCCTGAGATAATTCTAAGTTTGATATTCTACACGATATCGTTCACAATGATATTTTGTGCTGCATTGTCTGCAATAGAATTGCAGGAGCTATTTCACGCGAAAAATTGGTACATTTCTCTGCAACACAACAGTTGCTTTGAAATTGTTCATGTGTGGATATTTTGTGTTATTATTTAATTTCACTTCATTTTATTGTATAATTCAAAGTCATTGTCACAATCATCATCATTATCATCATCATCATCATCATCATCATCATCATCATCATCATCATCATCATCATCATCATCATTCTTCTCGGCACGAACATGAACACAGCTGCTCTGGTATTGGCAGCCAGCGGGCCAATAATACAGGTCCGCTGTTTTGTTTGTTGCTGCCAGTTAGAGTCAAGATCTTGAAATATCCTGCGTGCGTTCGAGTTTCGGCAAGCTTATGTGCTTGAACATAAAATAGATTTGTTGTCCGTGGTAACAGTAAAGGTGTGTAGCTATCTGGCAGGGTGTGTGGCAAAAACTGAACAAAAAAATATATGTTTCGTGTAAGTAACTTCCATCTATGTACGGGCAGGGACAGTATGGTACTTGGCTCTGGATTTCTGTCATCGAGGATAAGGAGGTTTATGGGAATTTGGGGTTTGTGACATGTACGTCTTTCTCCTGTTTGTCCGGTGCTTTGATAAAAATTGCTGCCCATTAATCCATGTAAATTTCAGCAGCGGACTTGCACATCTGTTGCCAGCAGATTGTCAATGTGAAACAAATTTGTACATCCATCCATTTGTTTGAAAATTTACTTTATGAAATTCATTTTAGAAAAGACAGTCAATGATATTTTCTTCTCCCTCCAAAAAATTGTCTTTGTTTGGGAATATGAAGTATCTCTGGAAATGGTGGTAATCACATACCTGTAAGGGTGGAACACTTTATTTTTGCTTTATTTTAACAAGCCAAAACCTTAACTTGCCTTCCAAAGCGACCTGCCACGGCAAATAAAAACAGCTAACTTAAGATTTACGCATATAGTGCTTACTTAAATATTGGTTTAATACAGTTGCATATTATCTTTAATCAGATTGATCTGGCCCAGTTTTCAATAATAGATGTTTATAAAGTCAAATGTATTTTCTATTGTTTGACATAAATGACTTTTTTCCTGGTACAATAAAGCTTACACTTCCCGCCTCGTCGTTACGCAAGATTGTGACTCCGAAGTACTCTTTTGAAAAAACAAAAACAAATGTAACCTGTGAATATGAAATTATAATGTGCCACCAACTGTTGTCACACATCCTGCGAATGTATAGACTGACCGTGCTCCACATGATTTGTCAACTGTATTCACAAAACTTAAGGAAACTCAATGGTCATATACGGCCGTTGCTTTTATAAAGCTGCAGTGATGTTTCATATGTGCAAACGACCTGAGTGAATGTTGCCTGACATAAAGATAAAAAGTCCACCAACTGGTCTCTTGTGCTGCAGATAACGCAGGGTATGTTCCATCCTAGAACACGATCGATTACGTTCTGACAGTTGATGCACAGTCCCTACCGTTGACTTGCAGTCTCTAGCGGTTCAGGAAATGCGATATTCGCTCTGTATACCTCAGAAGAGATTGATCCTTTCCCTCTCAAGTTGCCCAAAAGCGGTCGGGTATGAATTGTCACGTGCTTTTAATGTGTTTACCTAAATTCCTTGCTTAGTATTTTTTATGAGAATTGTAGTTAGTACCCATTATTCTAGCATACCCCATTTCAACAACTTTCCATAGCATGGATTGGATGCATTTTGCACAATACACAGCCAGGGAAATTGTTGACGGAGTCGTATCATAACCTAGTAAAGGCAAGAGTATAGATCGTTCCTCCCGACTTTAAAAGGCAACTTGTTCCTTGCAAAACGTTTAAATTGCGCGTATTGATTTCTTATGTTTGTGTTTCAGGCATATACTATTGCATCAATATGGTACTTATCGCCTTTTCTACCATGCTGTCTGCAGTCGTTATCAATATGACCTACTATCTTCAGAGAAAGCGGGTGCCTAAAGTCATCAAGCAGGTCCGTGGACTTTATAGCCTGTAACATCGATTTGTAAGCTTCCCTGTTTTGATAGGTGCGGGGACAAAGATAGTCGTCTCTCAGTTAGGGTCATTGTTGATTGGTATAACTGAAAACCAATGGAATTATTCCCGGTTCAAGTAGGCAATCGCAGAACCTGGTTTACTAACAAGGGATTCCTCACCCATAACTGTAGCATTCCAATAACTCAAACCAAAGTTACTCAAATTTCGGGATCTGAAACGTAGAGAAAAATATGATAAAATAACCCATCCTATATCCGATATTTTGATTGACTCCCGACCTGATATTGTCACGACGCACATATACTGTGACGTAGCAGCTCTCAGAATGTGATTTTCAGTCTGTCGACATAACAGTTACCCAAGAAGCTTTATTCCTCGAGTCTAAATATAGCCAGATATAAAAATGACTTTGAAAAAAAGTGTGCACATTAAGGTGTTGATTGGATAACGGTCTTTCTACGTTTGCATCATTAATACCCTTACATTTGATAATTTCACAATTCTGTTAGAATGATAAATATAGACCTCTGTTCTGAGATCATATGTCCTGTTTGACTGATGTAATATACGAAAGGCCGATCGCTCGATAAGCCCGCTTCCAATATGAAAATCCAATCAGCGATGCTGAAAGAGTAAAACAACTGGAGATAAAATGAGTTTTGAGTACCAACAAAGACATCCACTTCCGGCCATTTTCACGAGAAGTGCCTTGATGTAGTCAATGACAGTAAAATTACCCTTGGAAATTTGCAGATATATGCATTTTTATTTGTTTCAGTTTATTGTGTGACCGGTCGATGAAACTGTAAAATTTGAAGAGGCCAAGTTATTTTTTTCAGATTAAACCGTCATCAAAATTTTTCATAACTCTTTGATATATTTTCTCCGGTTACCGAAGTTTTTTGGATAATAGAGATAGGATATTAATAAAGATTAGCTGTAAAGACAAGCTTAAACATAATAGTAGGTACGGGAAAAGCCATTCGTCAAATCATAGAAGTTCCAAAATAATAAGGTAAATGAGCATGGAATTGCTTGTGTTTAGAGACATGTCGGAAAAAACTGCCTGAAAGGTGGCATTTAACAATTCTATGTATAGCTGTTTTTGTGCACTGATGAATATGATAAATATTTTGTGTTTATGTGACATCTGCTACAACTGAACTTGCATGACTCAAAAAGGGTGGGTCAAAGCCTGGTTCTTACAGGTATGATGTGTGCATAATGACTATCTAACTACTGTCACAATACAGCAACAGTACTAATGTACCTGATCATGGAACAAAAATACCGAAGAAGTCGACACAATTATAACTTATCTCAAAAAAGGCAAATGTCCCGTAACACCTACATTATCGATACCATGACTCCATTAGTCAAGTTCAATACGCTCCATACCACACCTGTGAGGGCTTATAACTCTAAAATATATCTACACGTACATAAACACAGAGGAATGTGTTTTATATACTCACTTGAACCAAGATAGTTCAAAATATATTTTTTGCGAACCGGCCAGCTAATTTCATGATGTCGTTTATTTTGTTGTTACTTTCTTTTATGTAATATATCCGACTGCCCATGTCCAAGCAAAATTCTTAATATATTACGTAATAAACGTAGTGTGGATGCTGCATGTGCAGTACTGATTGAGACATTATAATACTGTGGCTATTTTCGGCATGCATTTGGCCGTAATTGTTTACAACAGTGATTTCACATGCACATACAAATTCCTCCTGATTCCTAATGGTGAAACCCATTTTATTGCTGCGATACCAAAAAATATCGTGCGCTTAATACATCATAAATCTAGGTGAAATGCCTCATTATAGTTTGTCACTTTCTGTGCGAGTGACCTTCATGTTTCAGTTTTGTTGGGCATGGATAGCGTGGGATCGCGCAGCAAGGAAAGCTGTTGATGCAAGGGAGGAAACAAAAAGGTTGACCATTGCAAAGTGCGGTTTCGACAAAATGTCTGTAATGTTACTCTTCTAATCTTTCTACTCTGGGAATTAGAGAAAAGTACATTTTTAGAATAATCAATTGGAATGGTTCCACGAAGTAGTTTGCACTTCATAATTGGCATGTAACCATGTGTGAACGTGGTTTAAATACATTTTATTCCACATGTATTTTAGAAGAACGTTTACAGCACAAACTATTGTTGAAGTCAAAATTTGTTCTTTGCACACATCTCACTGACATACGACTCGTATCGATGTATTTGCAGATTATTGTAGAAGGTCTGGGTTCCTTGATGTGTGCCCAGGCTGACATTGTCCACATCGGAGACCAACTGGAGGAACAGGATGGAATTTTACCTATGGACTCAAACCGCCGTGAGAGCAAAATGGGGAGGCACAGCTTACACCACGCACGTAACGTGGAGTGGCGCGTAGTGGCGTCAGTGCTCGACAGAATATTCTTTCTGCTCTATTGCATAGGAATTGTTATTTCGTTAGTGTTGGTGTTTCCCAGGTAGTGCCAGAGTAAGAAATATCAGACATCTGCATGCACCTGCCAGCCTTCAGGTTAAAGGTCGTGGGCTTCCGGCATTTTGATCTGATACAATTCGGCAAGACGCGTAATATCATGTACGCCCATGTATTCTTCAAATACATCAATGTTGAACGTTTCCAACTTTTCTACCTTGAGTTCGAAAATTCTAATAAAAGCGCTCATAAATTACAAACTTTATGAAGCACACTTCAATTTAGCCTAAATGACCAACTAGTACGTCAACATGTCTTGTTCATACCAGAAAAAGATCATCATTTGTACGAATAATGTAAAGGGTGCACGCTTTATTTTCGTTGCTTATAAGTTTGCAAGCATGGTGTCATCTAACGCACAGATGGTAAGAATTCTAATCAGGATCCTTGATGTATACAACATATATATATATATATATATATATATATATATATATATATATATATATGTACAATTGTCATTTGTAATTTAAATTATTCATTTTGTCCGACAAATATAGTCTCGCGCACGATTATGGTCACAGGTCCCGCTTCAACCACAAAGTTGTCGTCAAGACTAGTTCACCATGTGGCTTTATTATCAGATGCGTGAAAGTGCAAGGTTATACCACACAGATATGAATATACTCAAACACTTTTCTTTTTTATGTTCAAAAAAATCATCGCTGGAGTGTGAGTCAAAGTTCGAATTGTGACTGACGAAAAAGCATTTCTGATCATACAATGTTTTAAAATATAGAGTATATCACGTAACGAGACAATGCAAATTTCCAACGAGAATAGACGGCATAGTTCAGTTACCATCAACCTCTTTACTCTTTATGTAACTTTTTAAAAATATTATTGGATGGACCTCAAGCCTAGCAAAGTGCAAGCATTACACACATAATTAAAAATTGAGTTTGAAGAGAAACAGTTAGGTATAAATAAGGAATCCACTGCATTTAAAAATAATCTCTACAAAAATGTGATGCAAATCACATGAGAACGTGTTTGTAAAAGGTCTATACCATTATCCCAGAGCGGGTCACTGTATTTTTCCTTTATCATCAAACATGTTTTCACGTGTATGGTGGCTTAAAACACAGCTATATCATAAATTCATTTGAACCCGAAACGTTAAGTGTAAATTAGCACAAAAAGATGCCTTCTTGGAAAAATATAAACTTTTAAAGAATCTAAAAAGTCAAATAACTTTACTTTCCACACAAACTTGCGTATATTTTGACGAAATGATTTTGCAACTGCCTCAAGCAGTTCCCCTGTTTGATAACTAAAAATATATGACTGACCGCAAATCTGTAATGTAACTTTAGTTAAGAATGAAAGCTATCACTGTGTTTGAAATCGGTTATATAACTCACAGTGTTACTCTAATCAACTTAAATAGTAATGCTTGTGAAGTGAGCGGACAAGACTTACACAGGCTAGACAGTGTTAATATGTTTTTAGCTGTAACTGCAATTTTCATACATACATACATACATACATACATACATACATACATACATACATACATACATTCATACATACATACATACATACATACATACATACATACATACATACATACATACATACATACATACATATAATGTACCAGCGTGACATACTACTGTATTTTTGATGGAGGAAAAATATAATGACTTTTGGCTATATGATACCAAAAATGAAAACTTGTTCTTTCCGACAAGAGGGATTTACATGGGGCTTTGTCCTCTTTCCCAATTGTTATCTATTATTACTGTTATGATATGTACTGCAATGTCCAATAAAATATGTTTATGTCCAAAACCAAAATTAAAACTGATGCGCTCTCGCAAACTGATACCCATTATCAAGATAGTTATCTTTTCACGCATTCCTTTATACCACAAAATAGAATGTTAAACCACAGCCTAATAGTGGTATTGAAATGAAAAAAAATCCGCCATCTGAGACTCGTTGGAGGTTTGTTTGGTACGTGTACCATGACTCTTTTCAGCCATAGAATTTCCTCTGAGCCTGCTCGGTATTGTTTGTGGGGTTAGAGATTTAGGATTATGGGACTATTGGGTTTTCTTAAAAGGATTCTTGAATTATTTGCTCCAAAAAGGATCATTGGATAATTTCACCTCATAAAGTATTTTCGGATCGTTAAAGGGCTAAGGATTTGAGAGAAATGGCGATATTTTTAGATTATTGGATTACTGGGTAAAAGCTATAGATTTTGTATTATTGTTACCCTCCCTAACAGGATCCCATTCGTCCTTTATTCACGTCACAGTCACTAGGTACGACTTTCTATCAATACCGCACAGTGATCAAACTTTAAACTGGAAAAAACTGGTCTAAGTCATGGCTTGGTTGACTAAGAGTTCAACAGGGCAGGTCACTTCCTGTATTGAAAGCTTTCTTACCTGATCAGTGTTTGTAGCTAGCTGTGTTAATATTGTAACTTGGCTTGTTGTAATGCCGTTTTATTACTCTCCGTCTCACACATGTGCAGAGAGTATGAAGCTAACTTACAGAAAAGACAATCATTCATGAATAGTTGGACAATTGATCTCCAATAAATCTTGAACACACAATTAATAACGGCTGGGATCCATTCCGAAAATCAGAATTTTCAATTTTGTGATTTGTTGTAAATGTGACTCGTTCATGAATTGCTCACATCAGATTCAATTAATTGGCGACTCGTTAAAAAGGAAGCAATTTATTGAAGGTTTCCTCCAACTAAAGCACGGATGGAATGATTTGCTGCCGAAAAGTCGACTGACAAACAAATCATAGAATGTTAAGCTCATTTTAAAATTCAAAAGAGAGAATCAGGCAATCTTTGTAGAGTGATCCTATCACAATTAGTTACACGGCCAAACATATTCAAATATGTAATTTTAAAGCTTAACCCTGTAACTCAGTATGTTAATTGACAAAGATGAGCAGAGGATGCAGCTAAGCGCCCACTAGTTTAACTGAATCGAGGTTAAATCTACTTACTTCCTTCAGACAATGCGCTACTGCAGCGCACACCTAACTTGGCTGCAACCTGGCTGTTAACATGTGGAGCATAACAGCTAAACGCTATATGCTATACATGTATGCAAAAGATTACAGATGTAGGTACATATAGTAGTATGGACCTAAATTGTGTATGAGAATCATTATGTTTATTATATGCATGAACAAATTGCATGCATATGATGTACGTTGCGCTGAATTGCAATTGCTGAGAATTATAAACAACTTATACATAACATGTATTATTGAGCCTTTCAAATGATATTAGACTTGCAAAGTGCTACAATGTAGTGGTACATGTATATACCTTTGCGTAGTGTATGGGCATGATTTGATATAGTTGTAGAAGAATTAAACGATTTGACCTAACTTTACAAAATAATTACTTGTTGATTTTTAGATAATTTTGGTGAAAAGTCAATAGTTCACTTATTGAATTCAGTGTCCTGCTTTTACAAAAATCATGGCTTATGGTCTCATTTGTATGTGAAAGTTTTATCCTAATGAATTGGCAAATCATGGTGTCTCTTGTCGAAAGGAGAAGAAAAACTTTGATTTGATATGAATCATTTCCCACTGCTGAGATATTGTGTGCATGTTGAAAACAACAGTCAAACATAACGGCTAACGCCTTAAAACACCTCGACCGCCCACAAAGGGGATCTGGTTCTCCTGATGTTCTGCGCAAGAATTCTGGTGACCTTCAAATCAAGTAAAGGTAACTGACCTTCAAACTTGACAGAAACCCTTAGAAGGGCGATTATCTGTAAATAAGCAATTCTGGTTTTCCTGATATTGCGTGCAAGAAATTCATAGAGAATTGACCTTGGTGACCTTAAAATAGGGTCGAGGTCATTGTCCTTCAAACCTGACGTAAACTTCAAGCAGGCTGATCAACTACAAAAGGTTTATGATCCCAGCTTATCTAGTTCTTCCGAAATCGCGCGCAAGAAGTCCATTTCTAAAATTCTCATCTACAAGACAATTATTAAGGAGAAAAACTGCCTGTGGTGACCTTCAAATTAGGTCAAGTCACTGACCTTCGAACTTGACGAAGCCCCTTACAAGGGTCATTATCGGTAAATGTTTCATGTTCCTAGCAATTCTGGTTCTCCTGATATTTTGTGCAAGAAATTCATAGAGCATTGACCTTGGTGACCTTATATTTAGGTCAAGGTCATTTTCCTTCAAACCTGACGTAAACTTTAAAAAGTTTCATTATCCCAGCTTATATGGTTCTTCTGAAATCGCGCACAAGAAGAAGGGACACACGGACGGACGGACAGATGGAGTCACTTTTTCACACACAGACTCGGGCGATAGCAATACCTCCCCCCCTCCCCTTCCGGGCCTACATGGGCCAAAGGATAAAAACGACTCGCCTTTTTGTCTTGCACCTCACCAGCATGAATGATTGCCTTAATTGACATGTCAATTTTTTCGAGAATTTAAATCTGTTTTATTTAGTGATTTACGTAGAACTACAACTGCAAGCAACTTTGTTCAATACCTGATACATTAGCTGATTCATTCAAAAGAGTTTAACAGGATTCATAGCTGAAGTTTTTTCTGTATGGAAGCAACATCGAATGGCGGTAACAAGGGGCATGTGCTGGTATGGCCCCTAGGTGCATCAGTGGAAAACTATGCCCCAATGTGTCCCCATACCTGGCAAAAGTTCTGTGTTATATTCTATACCGAGATTGCTGTGTGTATATATATATATAAGACAATATACACTTGCGCGCAAGTGATGTTGCTAGCCACACATTGTTTACTTTAAATAAATTTTATGTTGTATATTTTGTATGTATAGACGATCGTTGTTAAATGTGTTTGAGTGACTGCGTGACTGACACATTGTATGTCCAATGTGAAAAATTATCGTGAGACGAAATCACCGTTTGATGGATATTGCATCTCTGTGGAGCGTTGTTTTAGTTTATTGTATGTTTTGTATAAAACAAATACGGTATGGCCCTATTTTAGTATCCTATATCCAACATTTAACACACTATGTCCTAATTGATTATTAGGTGAGTTTTTGATCTAAATATGCCTCATCATCCTCGCAAAAATCGACCTACACGTGCCTGCATGGTCCTAGCCGCAGGCGCCGGACTAGTGTGGGACCTATTTGCTCAAATCTGACGGTTGTTGGTATGAGTGTGTGTGTATATTAAAATTCTGTGGTAATAAAACGATGGAGGTTGTCATCGGGTTCATGTGTTGTTTTTATGTCAAGGCCAATTATTTTGCATAAAATTCAACCCTTTGACACCTTGGACAATTGATATATTCTTAACCCTATCGTGCCCTGGTGGACTGATGGTTACGTGGATGAATACAAAGTGCAACACATACAAAGATTGGTATATTTTCAATGTTTAAAACTACATTTGCACGAATGAAATGCAGATCTGTCTCGTCTAAGAAAACAATCTTGTAAAAACTTAAGCAGTAAGTTCCTCGACACAGGATCTTGTGCTGACATAAGGATCTGCACACGTCCTTTGTCTGTCATTGTGAAGAACGTCGCGAAGTCGGTAGAAGAGAAGAATACCTATCGATTTCATAATTTTGCTATTTTTTTACATAATTCCGTAGCTTCATCCATGAAGTGTCCTAAAATAAGTGGCTTCATTTGAGTGAGTCGCAGCCGGCTGACGAATCAGTCTTTCACAGATCAAAGATCTGTGAAAGACTGATTTTTTAAATGTGCAATTCATTTTAGCTGTAACAATGAGTCGGACGTATTTACGACGGATATAGAGTGTCTCTCGGGGAAAGGTATGATTCCCTGCATTTGTTTATAAGTGAATTCACAGTTAATTCACAGGTGGTGAAAATAAGCTTGTCGTACATTCGGAATTCAGCGAAAATTCAAATTATGCGGCATGGTATGTACCTGATGCCAAACAGATTTCAGAGCAGTATCACGTGACCGGTTTCTCCTCTGTGATGCAATCCCTTTCTCATGTGATATTGAGCAGACGATGACCACATACCATCTTCACGGGTAGGCCTGACTTGGTTGTACTGCAATCTGGCAGAGAATTTGAATTCATCGACATTGAGAGACATTTTTTTTTTGTATTAAATATATTAGCATTATCGGACTAAAGCTTTATCATAAATGAAAAATTAACAGCTGAGCTTGACAGAGAGAATTGTATGGCAGGCAAATGCCTCGTACCCTGACGAATCCGCGGTCTTCTTTCTGTCAATAAATCTTCTGTCAAACTTTCCCTTTATTCTATTGCTTTATTAAAAGTACAATACAACGTAGGAAGAATAATCAATTTGACGCCCAGATTTCGATATCGTCCGTGTCCAACTATTGCAAAGGCTACCCTGACCCACCAGGCTTTAAAGTAGTGTCCAGCCATTTTAGCCTTGGTGTGTTCATTTGCCGTGTCTCTTTTAGAGAAGTATCAAGAGAAGTATATTTGTTTTGTATGTTCTGTACCTAGTATATATATAACTATGCTCGTGCTTTTTTGCCTGAGTTGGGCGCTCACCTCACCCGGAACACACTCCGCGGAAAGCTGTTGATCCGGTGCACGTTACCTTTTGAAATCCCATCGATAATTATCGCTCATATTGTTTTTCTGCGGAACAGGGTAATGACTACTAGGAAGTGGTTCTGGACAAAAAGACACAAATACAATACTGCTGAAACTAGTCAAAATCACTGAAGCAGATGACATATGGCCACTAACCGGTTTGGTTGATTTAAACTTTGGACTTGAATACGATTTTCTTGGGTATTCCTTATTTTCTCCCATTTCTCCCATTTCAGAAAAAAGTGTATCTGTCAAGATGTTCCCCGAAATACATTACAAAAGGTAAACAAGCATTCAGGTATTTAGTAAGTGAGTCAGTCAGTTGGTCAGTCAGTTGGTTAATTAATTGATTTACACCTTGCGCTTTTCTCTGCTGCATAACTAAAGTCATTATGCCGAATACCGGATGAGTTGAATGAATGTTTGAAATTATGCGACAACTTAGCTGTAAAATTCGTGTGTTGACATTTCAAGGGAGACGCTTTTTAACTGTGCAACAAACTAAATAATATTTCCAAGGTTTCAAGCCATATACTTAATAACATGTCTCCGTGAATTACGAGTTTGACTGGATAATCAGTGAAAATCACTGGTGAGCTCCCTCATTTAACTAATATAGTTATAACCTTATAGATTGTTTTTTAGTTGTTGTCTTTGTTGGCCAAAAACTCTCATGATGTTCAATAAAACGTGTGAAACATGCTGGTCCCACTTTGCCTGAATAGCCAGCCCTCTGGTGACAAAGTCAAAAACTAACTACCATGATATTTAGTGCATACACATTCGTTTATCCTAGACTGCCCAAAAGTACATTTAGACACAGAGATATACACAGTATATGTCCAAAAATGAACAGGACATAAATAGCTACCGTGCAACGCGCCAATGAAGTATGTTTCATAATATATACAGAATGGAATTGACACAATGACTCGAATAAACGAGAACCCATCGCATTAGTCATATAATGCATTCCAGGGTAACCTGGAATAAACAAATTAAACTTACAGCATAAAAATAATTCACAATCAGCGGTATGAACTCTGTTTGTATGATAGTTATGACACTCTCTGGTGAAGAAAAATTCTCCCTCAGAAAGCCACAGGCATGCATGTGAATGTACGTAGGTGCACATTATTAAAATTGTCATTTTTTCTTCTATTTTGTATGTGATTCATTGACTCATATTCAGTGCTAAAAATTTATGCTGCTTTTTTTTCGTTTAAAAATGACGATGATGTTGATGATGATGATGATGATGATGATGATGATGATGATGATGATGATGATGATGATGATGATATTTAGTCGGCATACTTTTTTGTTGTGCAGAACCATTTAGTAATACACATTTTATGAGGCTGTAAAACTAGAATTCAGAGTATACATGCTCTTAGTGCTAGTGCTGCAAAAAACATTTAAAGGCAACCTTTTTCTGGCACTGTAGCGCAACTATTAAGTCGCTTACTTTTTCAAATGCTGTTAAAACCGTTTAGTGGCATATATTTTCTAGGTGCTATCCAAACATTTCGTGGCATACATTTTCTGGTGCTCTAAAAACTATTTGGTGGCATACCTTTTCAGACACTGTGAAACCCATTCTGTGGTATACAGCCTCTGGCGCTGTAAAAGAAAAAAAAAGAAAGAAAAGAAACTATTTGGCAGCATACCTTTCCAGACGATGTGAAAACCAATCAGTGACATGTATTTTCAAGCGCTAAGAAAACTATTTAGTAGCATACATTTTGTTGCACTGAGAAAAACCAATGGCCTCGGTTTGATCCTATCTGAAAAATGACACAAGAAAGAGAATGTCGGACGCCCTGATTTCCACAACACCGTCTGTTTTGATAATAAGAATTAACTTATTTACGTCATCAAAATCTCTTAATGTTACAAAATCAGAATCACCCAAATATGACTGTTCTTTCTCACGTTTTTAGATATCTATACTTCAGTGAAATTCCTCTTATTCTTTGTAACAATTGTCAAAATTGTTTATTTATTTATTGCAAATTTTAATTTGAGCACATTTGATTGCTCGCTTAGCAATAATAGGTGTTTATGAGGGAAAATTATATCAATGCATACACTATTGCCTCCGGCTGTACGAGTGCCCCTGTATAAATATATTCGAATAGAAAATTGTTACACTGTGGGGATCAATAAATAAATAAAAACTGATTTGTTGGTCAGCAAATGACTCTATGTGCCTAGAAAACATGTAAAATTTTCAGTTTTTAGTACATATTAAAATTATTGTTAGGTACCAGGTCAATCAATCAATTAGTTAACAACCAAATAGAAGGCCGCCATGTGGTCTCCTCGCAGGTCAATATGGTGGAAATCTACAAGATCATTTTCTCATTTTCTCATTTCCCTGTGCTACACATTTAAAAGTATACACAATTTTATCCTTTGTTTAATTATTGTTTTTAAGGTTTCACTAAACCTGATATAGTTAAGTTACCAAATAATTATTTTGAGCGGAATATTATGATGATCAAAGATTTCAAAACATTTTGGAAGTAAAAACATTTTGGAACTCTTTCAATACTGATCACAAACGTCATGCATGTTCATCTGAAAAAAACAATACTGATTGCAAATTCAAATTCGTCATGAAAAGACGCTTCATTAAAGTGCAGATATGTCCATCCCTGTGAGGGGGCCGGGTCAACAGCTTTATGCAGCCCAAGCTCAGCAAAGCTGTCAAACCGAACCTCTAACTTGGCGCTGATAGTTTGATATGACAAAACTTGTCACCCTATATTGGTTGAAAGCTGCACGACACAACTCATCAATCTGACCGTAATAAGTTTTGCCTGCCAGATGTTGGCATTCTTCACCTCATTACTTGGTTGGTGCAAGGTATATCCTGTCAAAAAACGTTGAGTAGAGAGCCAGCAGCTCCTTACGACTTGCACTGTGTCAATTGAGGGCATTTTCGGTCAAGTGTTTAATAGCTTTGTTTCTGGGCAAAGTTAGCAGGTATAAAATGACTAACATAGCACTGGCCAGGGTGGGTACAGGTGGCTGGTTTGACTTACTGCCAACTTTAACCGACAAGGATGTGTGCTGAATTGACGTGGCGATATGAGACAAACATTTCTTGTGAAGCGACATTTCGTTCAAGTACCGGCACTGGTTGAAGTTAAAATAAGATAGCATAGACAACAAGAATGGTTCGAGTCAACAGCTTTCCTCTCCCGCTTTTGGCCCATTGCGCCAAGTGCACGAGGAAAGCTATTGAGAGACAAAACTTGGCAATGAAAGAGTGAATTCATGATGCAGATAACACGTATTTCATGTAACTGCATACGTTACATGAAAATATAATATATCAAAACAACACTTTGAACATTAGAAATGGTTAAACTGTGCACCCGTGTGTTTTACCAATAAAATTGTATGAACCATTGTGAAGACGCTGTGAGACTTCACTCAGCTGATGTACTTGCATCCGATACTATTACTAGCAGTGTCCGTGCCAGCAGCATAACACGATCACGTTTTTTTGTTTCAAAGTGTCTGTGTAATCATTTTTATGAATATGCTAATTACCATTACACTAAAATCTTGACTTTGATCCGTCCTTTGATGGTCACTCAGACAGACTCGGTGAATATATCGTGATCTGTTGTAGGCCTTTCATGTGCTCAGATTTCTATGCCGTGTTGGAGCAACCGGTTAGAATGTTGCCTGTGGTTAAAAAGAAAAGTAAAAGACCGGACAAATTGCCGTTTAATGGAGCCCGTCCGTGCGTATCAATTGCGCCACAGGGTCGCCATGGAGGTCGAGTATGATTGTTTCCCAGCTTAACAATGGACCTGTCGACAGCGTCAGGTAGTTTTAAATGTTATCTGTTTCATCTTCTTTTTTTTTCTTTTTTTCTTTAATATTGCACTTTCTCTGGATATTCAAAACAAAAAATATCGGAGGACATTTACCTGGAAAACGTGTCTGCAGTCGACAACTTTCCTGAATGCTGACAAAAGCAGTTGGCCTAGGCTGGTATAATACCAGTCGAAGGGTTAAGGCAGCTTAGGGTCATGGCTGTTCAAAGATGCACTTGCTATTTTCCTCTTTCATCTTTCAGCGTATTTCACCATATAAAAATCACTGCTTAAACTTTACCGGGGTCATGGTATTATTTTATGGATTGCTTCTGCCACATGCCTTGTCATGGTACTGGTCGCAGATCGTGTCGCGAGATGGCAGCAGTGTCATCCTCAAGGGACACGTATATTCATACTCCAATTGGCTGTGTGGTCTAAGTCTTGGGCCAGTAAACAAGCCAATAAAGTTGCATATTAAATTGACTGTATCTACTGGCCTGTTCCTAACATTTAAAAGTTTCGTCGACACTATACCCGCCATTTATTACAAAATCACGTCAATGGGTGTAATATTGTCAACACGAACATGGCGCAAGGCGCTGGGTCTGGGTACTGCCTGTGCTAATGGGTACATAGGCTCCCTGAACAGTAAAACCCCTATTATATAACAATACTATACATTTTCTCAAAACGGGGTGGGGGGGGGAGTCAAACCTATTTATTTCTTATTTCTTACACTGTTTCTACCAGATACCGGGGTTAAAATCCGTACTTACTAATAAAATGTAGGGATCAAAATTCTACATAGTTGAAAAACAGGGTTTTTTCCGCAGCGCCTATTTAGCCAACACGGTGATGGAATTAAATATTTTCTATATTTATCCTTTCGTTTTGCTTTCTGTTGCTGTTCCCCTTTTTGCTCTGTCTGTCTATTTACTCTTTTTCTCTATCTCCCTTCTCTCATTTTCTATCATTTTTGTGTCCTTCTTCCCTATTTTGCCTCGCCTACTTAATCCTTTTCCTACTTTCATTTATTTTTCATTCTTTCTATTTTTGACCTTCATTCTCTCTCTCTCTCTCTCTCTATCTCTCTCTCTCTCTCTCTCTCTATCTCTCTCTCTCTCTCTCTCTCTCTCTCTCTCTCTCCAAACTTCTCTGACTTACTTATTGCTTGTTGGTGATGGATGGTAACCTAAAACGTGTTCGTCATAATCGACTGATAAATGCCTTTTAAATTTGCTGGTCGGCTGGTGACCTTGACAAACTTTTTCAGCCCAGGGGTACCTGTTGACTTTTTTATTTAACAATGCAGAAAACTGAAATCCGATCAGGACAAGACTGCCCATAATCAATTGGCAAACGTCTGGCCTGTGTATGTACCGGGCATACATAGGACTTCTTTGACTTGAAGTCCAAGGTCAGATAGCTCTTCCTGCTGCGTGTCCAAAAGCTGCCCGGAGCTGTATTTCAGCTATGTGGCATATCTATGTAAACATAAAATAGATTGGTTTCTCTCAAAGTATATTTTGCTCCAGCAGCATAGAAATAGACAGACAAGACCTCTGTTGCCCAATTCAGCTTGCTCCATGCCATACAACATATGCGTATGGACAGCATTGTGAGTAGGGGCACTCCTTGGGTTTGCTTAATTATAAGGAGCCTTTGATTGCATGATAATGACAAGTTAACACAACATGTTGAGTTGATTCATCACCCATTTACAGTCTTCTTCACCCCATATTGTCTAAGATGTGGTTTGTGACTGTTATAACAAGAGATCTGGTAGCATGGCGCCCAACTGAAACACATGTCGGATATGGCCCTGGTTAGAAGGGGGCCATCTCCACATTTGAACACAAGGAGATTGAAAAATATTGAAATATTTTCAATATTTTACAGCGAAATAAAGGAACAGCCAGAGCATTATGCCTGGTCACTGGGCCAAGAGAGCGCATGTGTCTGTGTTTGTATACCCTAATTATCATATTAATGACCAGTGATGGGCACCACTGCTGGGATAGTGATAGGCTGCCAGGAAACTGCCTGGGCAGCCTGCAGTTAATGAGACAGCCCCTGAGCTCATCTCTGGCTGGACAGACTGCACATGGTCTGAAGCCTCCTCGGTGTGACCATGGAGGAAGGAAGTTTCCTTCCTCCATGTGAAAACTTACAACTTCAATTTGCGGACACATTCAAGCTGGTGACACTCAATAGTAAAACACAAAGTTGAATGTTATGTATGACAGTGGATTAGGTGAGCTACATGTAATAGTTGATATTAGTAGATATAGTCACGTAAATGGTTTTATTTTCCTGTAAATAGTGAACTCAAATACATGTACATTATAAATACATGTGTACATATACATGTTTATCACTGTATACACGTTTCATTTCGATGAAATGAAACGTGTTTCGATCATTTTATACCCCAGATTCACAATGGGAATCCTGTGTTGATATGATAACTCTTACTCTATAATTTCAATGGATTTGCCATCATATTTAAATGTCATGTATTTATTCAAGTTAGGGGCAATTAAATTTTGAAAAGCTCTGTATGTTCCAACCAATTTCTGGTCGACACAAAATTAAAAATAGTATATACAGGTTTGCGACACCTTTCACTCTAATGGATAATGCATAAAAACTGTAGCATTTGAAATCATGCCAATTAGCAGCATTTGAAACATTTAAAAGAATATCTCCAAAACTATTATAAATATAGGTGTCAGTACAACCTCCATTTGTAGGCTTGTGACATAGCTGAATCCAATGAAACATGAACCAAGGTTGTAGCATTTTGATTTATATGAATTTGGTGAATACACAAAATGTAAATCTTTGAATAACTCCAAAACTATAATAGACTGAGATGTCATTCAAACTTCAATTCATAGATTTGTAGGAGAGTTACATACAATGAACTATGAATCAAAGTTCTAGCAGTTTGATTTATATTAGTTACGCAAATACACAAAATTTAAATCTTTGACTAGCTTTAAAACCATAATAGATTTCAAAAGGTGCCTTTCCAACTTCAATTTATAGTTTTTTGACATAGCCAAATAAAAAATACTTTTGCAGGAATTAAAGAAATACTGAATAGGCATTTTTCAAAGGTTTTCTATGCAAACAGACTGATTTGCTGACAAGCAAATCATTTTTTTAGTTGAGATGTTTTTTCTTGAAAGTTTGCTACAACACCAAAATTATTGACCATTATTGAAGCAGACAGCATTTTACCTCCAGTCGGTTTTGGTCAGTTAAATCAGGAAATGGTTCATGAGCACAATAAACTAAGCAAACAAGATGTATTATTGCTGCTTTTTTATTTTCCGTTGGAAAGGTCTGCTCTTGCACAGACCCATGTGATCCGTGCTTTAACGTACTTTCAAGTTTGACGCGAGGAGCCTTTCGATGTTTAGCCAGTATGTAAAATCTTTGGTCTACCCAGTGACCTGCATGACATCTTCTCCCAGATGGCGCCACTGTTTATAAGTACCCTGGTTGCTAAATACTTGCTGGAGGGACACCTGAGGGATAAAAAACCTGGACTCTCCTTATTGGCTGGTGGTTGTTAACAGGAAATGGTGTGTCATAAAAATGTAGCCTCTGAACTAGTGCTGCCACCTGCATCCCTCATTCAGGTGGGCTCTAATGAACCAAGGTTCTGGTGGTGTGTGGGGGTTATTATCGCTGCTCACGTGATCATGTACTCACAAATTGGTACTTGTATACAGGTAGTCAAGCTTTCCCCACTTCCACACATTCCACATGGCTGATGCATTAGAACTCGGATGAGTGCCTTCACTCTGCCCCTTCTACCAGTATGCAATACAGTGTACATGCTTATATAGTTCCAAATTCCACTGATACACTTGTAACACAAATCTCTAATTTGTTTCCAAAGCAAACGCATGGCCAAAACACCATAAATGATTATTTAAGTTAACCAAGAACATGCAAAGTACTTTGGGAATGCCGTAAAATATACGCACGTATATATAACTACACCGTTGACAATGCTCGGCCTGTTGGTTCACACACATTTAGGCTTGAATTCTGACAAAAGGCCTAAATAATTATAAACGCGTAAACCTTTCAAATCTGAACGAGAATCTTGAGTTTACGTAAACTTAGACTTCCATTCTAACAATTGCCTAAATAATTTCGAAAAAAAAAAATAAAAACCTTTCAGAACTGAAAGAACAAAAAACCTATTATCCAGCAACAAAATGATTCAGATGACCTTCAAAAATATGTGCGGCCCAACGAGGGGGGGGGGGGGGTGTCAAAATATCCATAGTCTGAAGGTGGAGACATGAAGAACATTGTGATGGATCATATCAAAATCCTTTGTTTAAAGTGGAGCGGTACGAGATCGGGCGCTTCCCCATACAGTCGGTAAGAAGCGGGTCGGAAAACGTAGTGCCATTATAATGGCTTAGTTTATTTCATACTAGGCTAGAAAAAGGATTATTATGGACAAAAAGTTTGCGGTGATTGACAAAATAAGTGTTGGTCTTTTGACCCTTTTCCAATAATCGTAATAAAGGTGGTCCCTTGCAACGTTCTGTCTGGAATTATACGCAAACCGATTTTAACAAGTTAAATAATACGCTGCATGACGTTTCATGGCGCATGGATTTTGCTGTCTTTGACGCTGTTAGCGATAACGTGTCTTGTTGGTCTACCTTATTCACTGACAAATGTAAACAATTTATTATAGGCGGAATCTAAATTATTAGACCAAAAGATAAGCCTTGGATAATCCGTGAAATAAAAACACTCGTCAGACAACGCAATCGGGCGTGGGACAGGTTTAAACGCTTAGCGCAACAGACCAAACTTCATTCTCATCTTACTACCCCGAATATAAAACATTTTTACCAGCTCTACAAAACGAAAACAAAATCTCACTGTAAATTCTATTGAACATTAAATTTGACTATTTTGCTTAAGTTTGCATGGAATCCGATTCTAAAGAAATTAATCCGACAAAACGGAAAAGCCTAGGCCAGTCAATTCTCGGTGGTATACTCCACCATTCCAACCCTTATCCACGATAGCCGAACTATTTCAAGTAACACGGAAAATTAGAATTTTCAACACATATTATGCCAATCCTTGCAAACTTCCTGTCCACGAAAATCCTCTACCTCTACCTGACTTGATCCACTGGACAGACGCTCGCCTACACATGTTTAAAATTAAAATGGAGAATGTATTGAAAATGTTAAGGCCACTAAAGGCAACATCTGCTCTTGGGCCAAATGGCATAGGAAATCAGGTTTCAAAAGACTGTATACTTGAATCTGCCAGTCGCTGGCCAAAAAGGGTCCTTTTATGTAGCAACTCCTGTTTTTTTTTTTTTTTTTTTTGTTTTTTTTTTTTTTTGTGAATGGAAGATATGCAATCTCTGTCCGGTGTTTGAAAAGGCAACAAAGAATGCAAGGAAAAATTACAGGCCCATCTCACTCATGTGTAATTAGACTAAAGCCTTTGAACGTGTGGTATACAACAGCTTTTACGATTTTCAAACAAATTGCTTTCCATGAAAAATTCTAGACACAGCAGAAATGGCTTCACCGTCAACCAGCTAGGTTGTCCCCATTCGTCATGATATATAAAATGGTGTGAGCTTGGCAAAGAAGCTTGCATTGTGTTCCTTGACATACCGAAGCTAAAGGCTTTTGATAGAGTCTGGCACACCGCCCTACTGCTCAAACTGAAATAGTTAGGCTTTGAACACTTCATTATCAGGTTTGTCGATAGCTATTTGTCCAATCTTCGCCAAACAGTAATTATTGGAGGCCAAACTTCTTCGTGGCGTCCACTTGAAACCAGTGTGTGCCAAGGTCTATTCTTGGTGCTATTTTGTTTCTAGTCTGTATCAATGATATCACTGATAATGTAACCTGCGACATGAGATTATTTACAGATGACATTCATGTCTGGAAATTGTTCATGACTCGACTGAATCTGCGGTAAATCTTAACACTAATATTCAAGGGATCCATTTTGGGGGTAGGATTTGGTGTACGGCCTTCAATGATATCAAATCTGTTTCAGTTATCATCTCACCCCCACCCACCCCAAATAAAAAACAAACTGGACCACCCTGTTCCTTTTCTCCATACTACTCCCATACCTAGAGCCCATCAGTGCACATCTAGTATCACACTTTCATATAACCTCTCGTGGCAACAGCATTACATTCATTATCGACAAGGCCAGGTAAAGCCTAGCTCTAGTATTACCTACTCTGAAATATATACTCTCTGAAAAAAACGAATTAGGTTGTACAAATCCATGATACTCCCCATTTTTGACTATGGATACTTGTTGTTTGATAACCATGACAACTGAACTGACAAGTTGCCACAATCCCTTGAGGCAGCCTAATGAAAAGCAGCCAGAATATGTCTTGCGCTTTTCGACAGACCCCTGGATTCCTCCTCCTAAATGAGCTCATTGCTAAACGTTGTCTAATCGTAGAAATTTTTTTATACTTATCTTGTTTTGAAAAATGTACAATAAGTTGACTCTATCATTCTTATATGAACCTTGTCCCTTGCGACGTTGCTTTAACTACTGGGCGCCTTCTTAGAAATCAAGCGACCTTATGCATATGCCAAATCAAATTTTCCACGAAACGTGTCGGTGAGTCATTTCTGCCATCCACCATCCGTCTCTGGAACAACCTTCCTATCGCTGCACCTAATTTTAATTCTATAGGTGAGTTCAATCTATATTAAGAGTTCTAGTGCTGCCTGTCCACGAGAAGTCTAGATACTACGCGTATAGTAATCGTTTTTCGTACATGTCACACGCAGCTTCACTTACTGTAGGCTACTAAGACTTGAATGCTTATCATAACGATGTAAGCATTATTCCCGCCTCGTCAGTGCCTGTTCACATCCTGAGGAAGATACTCATCATTATTTCCTGTCCTGTCCTAGATTTACAACACAAAAGGCTGGCCTCCTGAACGCTGTATCATACTCTTGCTCCGAGTATCAACCCGACATTAATTAATAATCTCGCAGGCAACTTTTTGTCAAACATCATATTTTGAGGTAGTGAAGCGACAATGAAACTACTTTTCATGCGGTTCAAGTATTCATTTTAGTATCTAAAGGTTTTGTCTCTCACCATAATCACCCTTTCATGCAACATGTATTTATATCTCTGTAAACTGTATGCAGTTACCTGTGCCATCTTTTGATATACCTGTGTTGCAAGGTTTCCTTTGTCCTCTTGTTCTAGTCCAGTGTGTCTTGTACATAGTACTGCGTGTCCCTTTGGTAGTGGAGCACCATCAGATTAGTATCATTTGTATTACCTAGGAAATTCAATTAAGTGAAAAGTACGATAACTTTATGTCGACCTGTATGGGATTCGAGCCCACTACCTTCGGCACACTCGCCTAACCAAATGTAAAGTCGAACACGCTGACCTCTAGGCCATCGGGGCAACCCAAAAAGGTTGACCAAGGACCCAGGGTGATGTTATGGCAGGTGTAGTTTGTACATTGACACGGTAGGGCACTTCCACAGACCGACAATTTATGAAATACAACTCTAATATCGTGTCGAAAGTCGTAAAGTCGAACACGCTGACCTCTAGGCCATCGGAGCAACCCAAAAAGGTTGACCGAGGACCCAGGGTGATGTTATAGCAGGTGTAGCTTGTACATTGACACGGTAGGGCACTTCCACAGATCGTTTATAAAAACGTTTATAATAATAAAAAGATAGATAATCTTATGAAAACGATCCTAAGAGCATTAATACGTGGTTGGCCTATGCATTTTATCCATCATACTAACCAGACCTCCTGCCCGGAAAGGGGGTGTTAATGCTATAAATTTTGGTAGAAATATGCCTTTCGATTCATCCGTACAAGACGCAGCCTGTCTCTGGTACTTCTGCACAAAAACGGTACCTATTCAGTAGGGTTTTTCTTTTTTAGCAAAACAGTGAACAATATTGCCAAATATTGGTGTCGAAGGCACTCAAACGAGAATATCTTTGCCTTGGTTGGAAAATTTGATGCAAGTTTGAGCCACTTTTTTTTCACATTTGTCGTGGAAATTTATGACCCAGTAAGGACAAAGTACATTGGCCAACTGTACCTTACAGTCACAAAATATTTTGTGGGCTTTTTCAACTGAGTATGCTAAAGTTCTTTAAAAGCCCACTTAGTCATACGAAAAATGTGACCTCCTTCTGTAAATTGGTCACAAGGACTCGCATGGTTCTTTGGATGCAGAACGCATAACGTGTTCCAGAGGAATTGTCATGCCCTATGTGAAGTCACTTGTAGATCAATATAATTCTTTGCGCTTTTTCCATTAAGCCCGTGCTAAATATTTATAAATTTAGGGGCTGGTAGGTCTACTTGTAAGAATAGCGAGTACATCTTTTCATGTCCATTTTAAATACAGAGCTTGCCACCGAACGCTTTTAATATCTTTATAATCTTTTATGTTTTCTTTCGGGAAACGAAACAGGTTAAATTTTCGTCACATCTCGCAGTATTTCCCATGTACTGAATGATATTTAGAGATGTTAAGTGTTAAACAAGTCCAGCAGTTGGTCCAGCAGCGATATGGCCCATAGTGGTCAATAGGGGGTTTTCACCAGCAGCCACATTGAATGAGGGCTTATGGGATGGTGACAGTTCTCGACCGCCATACTTAGAATCAGCGCATATAAAACTATATTGTATAATCTGACTTAGGCTAGCGTAAAATCCCCTGTAAAATGCCAAGATGTACGTGTTGTGCGCCACGGTGTTTTCATAATATCGCCTGGGACAAAGTATGTTCCTTTTATGTATTTTCAACCGACGAATAAGCCCTAACACCTATTTTTTCATACCACTGACTAAAGTACTTCTATCTGAAGAAGAATTCACATTCTTACTTGGGACTGGAAATATAACTGAATCTGTCCATACAATAATGTCTGTCATCATTGCGTTATATCAACATAACCCGGTCCCATTATAATAAAATATGCGAATCCTGTCGTTTTGCAATGTCCTCTGATCCAAGGATGACAATAAAACCTTTATTCATGTACATGATGTAGATTTTCCGGGCTTCAAAACATTACTATATGGCCTCATTCTAAGTGGTATTAGAACTTTTGTGACTGAATGAGATATTACAGAAGAGAAATAAATCACGGTCAATATAAAGAAGTATATCAGCCAGGTCGACCCTCCCCCTCCCCCCCCCCCCCACACACAAAGTTATTCTACGTGCCAACAACATTGACAACGTGCACGGCAATACATAAATGTGTCAATCTACGGGTTCGATTTCAAGACATGCACGGAAAAAAATAACTATATAATACATGCCTAACACGTCTGAAACATGTGTACAGCTTCTTTGTTAATTGGGTAACTTTGTTCATGTTTTGTCATGTGTGTTTTGTAATATACTTCTTCTGTGTCACTCCATGTTCTGGAGAACCCCCCCCCATTAGTGACATCCGATAGGGAGGCCGAAGGTGTAGAGCTTAATGGCAATAACAGCCACATAATATACCCCTTAGGGACTATAAAAAGGCATGTCCGAAAAAAGCACTTTAAAAATCTGGCAACAGGATCATGACCTAGCGCATCTTGTTCAAGTTATGGCTCATGCCTCGATAAAAAAATCTATAGCAATTGAATATAATTTCATTTTGTAGTATATTGGTATATAGTTGTCGTATACAAACCACGGAGACGGAAATGCCAGTTTACTGAAGCCTTTATTGGGAGCAATGGGACCCGGGAACATAAACGTGCGCCCGTATAGGCGATACCTTTGACCGCGGGGCGGTGACGCATATTCACCGTGTATGCTCCGTACACTCTTCTGTGCACTTCTCCATACAATTCCATAATTTTGATTCCCTGTGAGATTCCCCATGCGACTCCCATAAACTGGAATATATGCAAAGGTACAAGTAGCCCATATTTTACTTCATGAAATACGTAAGCTTCTGAGAAATCTGTTTACTCTTTAAGTACATATATATATATATACATATATTATCCAATGCGAGTACAAAGATTATTATTACTTTAAATTGTTCACACATTACGTGAATCCGCGTAAACAACTTTAAACTTCGCGTATGTATTCATACATTTTATCCACTTTAAATCATGTAATAACTATATTTCAGTTATTAAATGTACGTAAGATTTCGCGTAGAGGATATTTATGCTCTTCAGTACAAATTAAGCACAACTTTACGCGCATCAACAATCATGATTTAAATACCTTCCTACAAACGCGGAATTTATACAGTGTATCCAGTGATACAAGTACACTT
Source organism: Hermodice carunculata (assembly GCA_964020975.1). Taxonomy (NCBI): domain Eukaryota; kingdom Metazoa; phylum Annelida; class Polychaeta; order Eunicida; family Amphinomidae; genus Hermodice; species Hermodice carunculata. The sequence goes on from OZ026617.1 coordinate 98,490,771, forward strand.
TTATACATTTGCACTATATACTTACAGCTCACAAGATATAATTACTTGCATAAATACATTTAACACGTTCAAATTATGTTTCATTTACATTGCGAGAAGTCTTAACAATCCACACTCAATATGTATGTACTTAAATATGAACTTTCGCGTGACGTAGACAAATTTATGTACTCTTGATACAAATCTTAACATTCATAATGAGACGACGCGTCTGATAACAATATGACTTATTAGCTTTAAGTTATCCGTGGCGTAAATTCAATATAACATAAATAGGTTTGAGTACAAACCTTAAAGGTGCTTTCAAGTAATAGAATTAGACTTTAATGCTAAATTTCCGGTAATAGTCGCGTCTATAAGCATACATGTAATATTAAATTTTCAATAAGGCAAACTTTCATATCTGGGGCGTGGCAAGCATATATATGACTATACGCGATAAATTTCTTTAATAAAGCTTTAATAAGCCCAATGGATGTGATATAGATATGCACGAATGATTTAAAATTGTCCTTGCGCTTTTTACGGGAGATTGTAGGATACGATCTAAATTAAATATTTTAATACCGGAGATAATAGGATACAATCTGAATAAAATATTTTTACAAGATACATTTTAGCTTCAGTATATACAAAATATGTTACATCAGTTTTTTAAGTTTTGGCCTTCAACTTATAAACTATCTAATGATGCAAAACAAATTTTCAAATATATAAAAGTAAATTAGTATTTCATATTTACGGCTTTCATAAATGCAAACTTATATTTAATCATCCATAGACCACACAGATGCGAAGGGAAAATTAACTGTTTGTTCAGACTGATATATGCCGTGGGCGTAGGCCGTAGCTGTTTCCGTGAATGCTATAGTTTGAAACAGTACAAGACCTAACCCATCCTGACGCAAATCCCAATTTATTGCATTCATATTTGTTCTTGTTAAACGAAAATGAAATATAGCAATTTTGACCGGAAATATTCTGCCCAGACGGCAAGATGGGATCGTCTGGCTGTACCACGGTTGCACTCCCTGCAGTACTGGTACTAGGTTTCAAGGCGTCCCCTCGTGTGTGTAAGGCTGAATGATCCTTTCATCTGCTGTTTCAACTGTTCTTATTAATTCTTCTTCATCCTCGACAGAACACGTAAATGAAAAACTTTATTCAGACTATCCGGAATCACTGTGCTCTGTTGTATCTGCCACGACTCTTGGCAAACTGAAGACACTTTGGCTTATGACACATGCACCATAGCCAGCGGGTTGCGTTAGTGACGTCACTAACACTTTCCCACATCAAGCATAGTCGAAGAAAGTTCGCGAGTTTTCCTGTCGCAAATGTGGCGCACTTTTGGAGCAAAAAACACAATTCGAAAATGAAATTTAACATTTTGGTTTTCAGATATCATATCTAACCACCCCAAACATCAACTTTCTAATTTGTGGTACCCATTCAATCAAGAGAACGTTTAAGTTGTGTCTGAACAGGTGGTCGTTCAATGGACTAGACGACGTGCTGAGTCGAGAGTACAGTACCTGACCTGTTCGAGAGCCACAGTGGAAGTGACTTGGAACCTTTGAGGTGGAATTGTTAAGCTTAGTCTTAAATTAGGAGATACTGCTTGCGTTTCTTATGCTAATATCATAAGAATTCCATAATGCAATTGTGGCAAGAAAAATTATTTTTCGTCTCATCATAGTTCTACACAGAGGTATCGGAATATCACTTTCATTCCTCAAATTATAGGTCGTTGGAGTGTTCGTGGGGAGGCGATCACTTAGATATAATGGAGATAAACCGTTAACCATTTGTACATAAAGGTCAATTTTATGTTTCCCTTCGTTGTGCTAAGCTGTCCCAATTAGTCTCTCCATATAAAAGTCTACCTGAAGCGTGACGCGTAGCGCCAGTCACTACCCTTTGGGGCGCCAGGTTTACACGCTCTAACATTGACCTTAGCCGGTCAGTGCAGCCGTGCCAGAGGACGTCAGCATACAGTCGAAATGCTGAGACATGAAGGAGATTGACTGGCTACCAACAAGCCTCAGTTGCAAGTTGAGTCTTAAGGCTGTGGCGTCACCAAGCTTGACAAATTCAATATGGTGGCCATGTTATTTACTGGTATCACATACAAAAAGGAAATCAAAAAATAGTGACACAAAAGATGTGTTATGATCTCTTACCTTTATATATCGTCTTTCCACAGATATAAATCGACATTGTGGTATTATTCCGGTTCAACTATAAGGCCATGTTAATCCAGTATGTCCATTTCATTTCTGACCTGTCAGCCATTGTTGACTCAAACATTCAGAAATCATGTACATATATTTTTATTAAAGTATGTACAAGCAAGGTGATGACACAATATTTTGCCATCTACTCCACTAATATTTTCCTGATGCAAGCAATAAGATGTAGGTCCGAATTAGAAGGAAATAATGTTGTAACCTGACTTTGAACTTCAACCTCTAAAATCCGCCATCTTGCCAACAAATTCACGTTTTTGTTTAAAAGGCTACTCTTCTGTAACATGTGGTCTATTCCCGCAAATTCGCACCTAGAATGCACTGCCAAAGCGTACAGATCCATAATACAATGGGGGTGGTGGGATAATAACGACCCTGTGTCCACCTTCCAGCCAAAAAGAAAAGAACGCCAATATTCCATTTTTAGAGGGTAGGGCCCTTTTAATTTTGATTAAAAGTGTATAATTTTGCCCTACAATGCTCAAAAATATTTTTTCACAACTTAACATATCAATTGGTATGAAACTTGGCATAATTTATTTTATTAAAGAAAAAGTTTTATTTTATCAGTTGTCCTAACCACCTAGTACTTTTCATAAAATGGATTGTTCCCTTATTCAAATTGCACCACTTGTATCTTGGAAATTTAGCCCACCCGAGTCTCAATCTATACTATATATATCTTTGAAAGCATGGACACTTGTTGATGAAGTTTCAGCATGAATGATTCCTGGGTCTGTTTTAAATTAAAATACCAGAGCAGCATCTGGTCGGTGGGTGTTCTAAACAGACATCTCTTGCATCTTCATTGGGGTGTTGGGTGACAGGAAGCTTGTAAAATGACCATTAATCTGGAGCCAATAAAGGCACCGACTCTTATATAAGTAATATATCACTTATCACACCCCTTTAATGTGATCTGAATCTGAGAGATGAATAAACATAGGGCTGGCCATTTTGCATGATGACATGGGCACAAGGGCTCTGTGGTTAACTGTTTACTCAAGATGGCCTCCATTCCCATGGAAACAAGAACCAAGCAGTCACCTTTACTGGATGCTGAGCCAGTATTTTATCCAGTTTTTCAGCATTATACACGGAATGATGCAACAGCATACAATACTATTTGAATTGATTCCTTTCACAGAACCAGCAAAGCATAGAATTTTCTCAGCTCCAGCTGCCTAGAGAGGGCATTGCGGAGGGTGAACACTTGTGGGCCTAGGATAATGGCATGCATGTTAAAAGTACCAATCTTCAACGTAAATGTGAGGTCAACTTCAGCAACATTAACATAAATTGTAAAATATTTGATTAGTATGCATGTCAATATCGGTAATATAGCAGTCATTTTTAATTTGAAGATGTTAGAAACTTATTACAGGCAAAATTGATGAGACCCTCATACAGTATCTGTGTCCTGACCACCACACATGCATAGGGGTCAATTGGTTTCTCACACATGTGGGGTTAATCGCCTGAGTAGTTTTTGAAACCTATAAACTGAGTACATTTTGGCAACATGTGCTCATGGTGCCACATCATATGGCTCTGTGGGATATAATCATTCATACAAATCTTGAGTTTAAAGGGTGAAATTCCATTGTTTCAGTAATGCCTGATGGGAGACCCTTCACCGATTAGGCAAGCTTTACTGCCCTAAAACAGTCTTAACCTATTGTTATCAGTTCAACATTTGATGAAAGGTTTCATTCAATAGTTTAGAGGCCATTTTCCTTCCACACTTACACTTGTTCAGCTGACATATTCATGTTATTTTACCATGTAAAACTTGCTCTGTGGCAGGTGCCTATGTTAAAACTATACAAGCAAGTAGTCTTACCCCAGCAAAGGGGCTTTCTCAAGGCATTGGAGGAGAGAAAAATCACTAGGCACAGTGGTTCATGTGTGTGGGAAAGTCCTGAATTAATACAAAACTCATGAAACCAGGATTTGGCAGGATCTTAAAAAATAAAGTCATATGCCCTACATTGTCATTGTTTATCTCTAGGTCCAGTCGCAAGCATATGAGAAACTGTTATTCAATGTTGTAACTACAGAGAAATACCTAAACATGATATGTTCGGGTAAATATACATCCATTTTGAGATGATTACACCTCAACACTCGCAAATAACAGAGACTAAGATGTACCCATGCTTCTTTGTTTACATAAGCACTGTCCAGCTGTACAACTGAGAACGAGGCTGCTGATTTGACCCTTAATCTCGCATCTGATGAAACCCAGGTCAGCATCTCGACTGATATTCCATAACAGGTCGTATGTAAGTAAAATACAATTTTCCAAGTGTCTTCCTGTTTAAGAAATGACTTAGTTTACGCAAGCAATCTACTCTTTTAATCGTCGAAACATATATCAAATTTACATGATTTTCCCAAGTTCCTTTATTATTAAAACTTGCATCTGAGTGCTTATCATGCTCTACTTCCTCAATTTTATGACCGTTTAAATACACAGGTAAATGATTTGGTTTGGATTTGCTGATCGCCAGCAATACAGTTTTACTTTCATCATTTTTTTATGAACCACTCACTGATTGGCCCACGTGGCTATTGCTCCAATGTCACCATTCGGGGTCATTGTGGCTATGTCTTTATGCCCATGATCAACAGTTAGGAACAATGGTGTGTCATCTGCGAACATGCGAATATTAGATATAAGTGTAGGTGCCAAATCAGCTATGTAAATTTAAAAAAACAACAAAGGACCAAGTATGGATCCCTAACTGATATTTATCCATGTGGAAGACTGGCTATTAACAACGCCTGTTTGTTTGCGATTTTGTAAGTAATTTTGGAACCAAGACAATAATTTTCCTTCTATGCCAAATTGTCAGAGCTTCTGAATGAAACCTTTGTGCCAAACTCTATCAAAAGCACGACTGACATCAAACAAAAAAATTAACATGCTTTCCCTCATCAATAGCCTCACATATTAAATCGTATACTTCAAGTAGTTGTTACACAGAAGAGTCACCTGGCGAATATGCAGATTGCCAGCGGACAAGTAATTTATTCGAAACACAGCAAGTATATACACGATTAAAAACATATTTCTCAAAAACTTTCCCAACACAACTTAAAACGAAATAGCTCTATAATTTTCTTTGTGCTGTTTGGAGCTCTTCTTATGAATAGGCGAGATATTTGCCTCTTTCTATTCGTCAGGGAAAACAGATCCGTCTGGAGACCTTTTGAAAATAATACACAAAACTTTCGCTGTAGGCTTGCAGTGAATTTAAGCAATTTAGTACTTATCTCATCAGCACCATTCGCTTTTCCTTCTTCCAAACAAGACAAGATATCCAAAATTTGAGATTCAATGATTAGTATGTAGGAGAGACGAGCTTGGGTTTCAAAGTTAATTTCTGGCAAGGTAGCGTCATCATTTTTCACTGAAAAAATCCCGCTGAAATATTTGTTCAACATAGCTTTCTTCGCACTGGTTGATACAAAACCATTACCTTCTACAAGAGGCGGATAGCTGGACGATTTACTGCCCTTGTCACACATGAATGGCTTTACCAGTTTCCACCACAGTTTTGGATTACACTGACCATCATTTTCTGTTTTGTAGACAAGACTGTCACTGTACTGTTTGTTTCGCTTTACTCAAATCATTTGTGACCTGGTTCCTGACTTGTTTATATGGTGACCACAGTTTGGGGTGTCTTTTCGTTTTGGTTTTCGGAAGATACCATAACGTTTTCGCATTTGCCTTCTCAAATCGTTTGATACCCAGGGAGGATCACTCGCTCTGACTGTTGTATCTTCGGTAGGTATATACTTCTCCGCTACAGTCAAGAAAAAAAAATCAATTTATTTTTGTACCATTTCACTGACGTTACTGCATTGTAGGAAATACGTATTCCAATCTATCGTCCCACTGTCCGCCTGTGGAACCTGCTGCCCATTGAAATTTGAAACACTGCTTCACTTGCTCAGTTCAAGTTAAATTTAAAATTTATCCCTAGTATCCCGTACAATATGTAGAACTATTATGCTATGGTAAGCGCCATGCGGCTATTAAACACACATGACTGCGCTTGGGCTGCAGTCGTCTGAATTGTCACCTGTTTAAGATCGGTGTGGTCGATTCTCCTTCATGTTCGTGCGGTACTGGTATCGAAGACACCTTTCATTACTCTTTAATAGGTCCTTTGTATCAAAATTTGAGGATTGACCTGAGTAGTAAAATCATTCCAATGGCAGCATTTGCCTAAGCAACAGTACTCTACGGTAACAAAGCCTGTTCTCTAATTAACAATTGTACCATTTTCGCAGCTGTACACGAATTTATTGAGAAAACTGAGAGATTGTAAGTGTACGGAGTCACGTTATGAAGATCCACTTATGTGTATAAAGCACCAACCCCTTTATCTCTCATCGTCTTGTTATGTGTCTCTTCTGTATGTTTCTGTGCTGTCTTTTACGTCCTGTCTATATGTTGTCCTTTTTCTTCTGCGAGAGGGGTTAATATAGGGTTTCCCTGTTCCCCAAGCGTTTTCATTTGAATAAAATATGTTGAAATCAAGTGGAGGAGGTAGCAGTAATACGTGTGGCAGCAGTGAGGAGTCGTGTCAGGTTGAGGTCATCTAGTTTAATCTGCAGTTTGTTGTTGGGCTTTAATTGGTCTTCATTGAAATTATTAGATATCAAAATATTATTAATATTTGTCTCTTTTGCAAGTGCAACAGAATATTCAGAATTTGTCCAAAAGGAAGTTATTTCAGAAAGACTTTACCTTGGTCTGTAAAACGTTCCAATAAGACACTTTCTGTTATCACACCTTACTTCCAACCAAACACATTCTATACCGTGAAGTTCCAAACCGTTCCTTCGTGTTGCACTCAGTGCTTGAGATACATATACGCACACGCCCCCCCACCCCCCGCCTCCATTGGAGAGATCTAGTCTGATTAGTTCATGGAAACCGTGTATACGTGTATCATCTGATGTCATTGGATCACTGAGCCACGATTCAAGAACAGCTATTATGTCATGATCAAGTGCTTCAATCTCTAAAACATCGATTTTATTTCGAAGACTTTGTATGTTTATATGCATCAAAGGAAAAAATCTTTTTGTTGGGTTGGTTTGAATCCAAGTGAGATTCAAAGAATCATCAATCATCAACATCTGTTGAATTGAAATCACTCAACAGAGAGCTTGTTTTATAAGTTTAAATTTTTTTCCACGTCTCCACAATGATACAATATTTAATAGCAATATATATATATATATATATATATATATATATATATATATATATATATATATATATATATATATATATATATATATATATATATATATACCCCCAATAAATAGTCAAGAAATCACTATACACTGTATGTTTGTACTTAAACGACATAGTATACAAAGTACTTGCAATGTTGAGAGCGACCATGGTTTTGGAACGAGGCGAGCTAGTCAGAATAAAACGCATGTGCTCAGGTAACACCCACGAAGATGTCATAAAGGCAGACTAGAAGAGTGAGGTTAACTAGATCGATTCGTTAACAGAACCAAATTTTGTAAACTGAGTTCATACGTTTAATGCTCGTAGGTCCATGACCTGTAGTGGAACATAAGCGTTGTTTGACACTCAACCTTTATAATTATGTCTGTGTGCCAACACAGACATACTGTTTTTCTAGGAATTCTTTATTTCTTTCTTTTTTTTCTGTCTTTCTTTCTTTCTTTCTTTCTTTCTTTCTTTACAGGCAAATTTGTCCGACATTTCATTTGAAAAGTATTATGCGTAGAAACTCCAAACTTAGCACAATTATACTTCTATAAATGGAGTCTTGCCTTTTTATAATGAGAGGTCATGCTTTTCAAAATTATGGAAATCAGGGCTAATTAAAGTTTTTAATCTTCAATATCTTCCATGCTATGGTAGATGTGGTTCCGGGTGATTGGAGTTCGATCATAGCAAGGCAAAAGTCATCTTAAATGTCAAAGTCATTTCAAGGTCAAAGGTCAATTTTAGGAGAAAATGTTATTCTAAAGGTCCAGGTTCTCCTCAGGTAGAGGTTATCTGAAGGTCAAAAGGTCAATTCAAGGTCAAAGGCCACTTTCGATGGTGGCTTTCTTCTAGGCATTACTTAGTCAATTTTTATCCAATTTTTATCATGTTGGGCTCAAATTGTTGCTATTGTAACACTGCACATTTTTGAAACTTACATGTGACCACTAAAGGTCAAAGGTCAAAGGTCAACGTCATTTGGACCTTTGAAAGTTTTACCTCGCTTTAACTCGGACAATTTCCACGCAATTCTCATCATATTGGACTCAGATTGTAGGTTTTGTAGCACTGCATATTTTTGTCCTAACATGTAACCTCTAAAGGCCAAAGACAACTTTTGAAGGCACACAGACAAATGCTTTGAACGAATAAGCATGTCTGTGTGCCAACACAGATATATTGTTTTTCAAGAAATTATTTCTTTTTCTTTCTTTCTTTTTTCTCTCTTATATTCTTTTTTTTCTTCTTTCTTTCTTTCTTTACAGGTGTCCGACATTTCATTTGAAAGTTTTACATGCAGAAACTCGAAACTTGTCATGATTATACTTCCATACATGGAGTCTTGAGTTTTTGTAAAGATGTTCAATGGTTTTGAAAATTAAGGAAATTAGGTCCATATGATCAAATTTTCAATATCTACCGATCCCACTTCAATTAATATGTTTGTAACAATGCGCATTTTTTGTATTTTAAATGTGGCCTCTAAGGGTCAAAGGTCAAGGTCATTTGGACCTTTGAATTTTTCATCCAGCCATTATTCGGTCAATTTTATTCAATATGATTATGTTGGGCTTAAATTGTAGCTATAATAACACTGCGCATTTTTGTAATTTACATGTGACCTGTCAAAGTCAAAGATCAAGGTCATTTGCACCTTTGAAATGTTCTTCTAACAATAACTCATTTCATTTTAATCCAATTTTGATCATGTGGGGCTCAAATTGTAGCTACATATTTTTGTAATTTATATGTGACCTCTAAAGGTCAAAGATCAGGGTCATTTGGAGATTTGAAACTTTCATCTACCCATTAATTAGTGAATTTTAATCCAATTTTGATCATGTTGGGCTCAAATTGTAGCAGCTGTAACAGTACAGGTTTCTGTAATTAACATCTGACCTCTAAAGGTCAAAGCTCAATGTCAATTGAACCTTTGGAATTTTCATCTAGCCATAACTCGGTCAATTTTAATCCAATTTTGATCATATTGGACTCAAATTGTAGCTATTGTAAAACTGCACATTTTTGTAATTTAATAGTGACCTATAAAGTTCAAAGGTCAATGTCATTTGGACATTTCAAATTCTATCTAGCCAGAAATTGGTCGATTTTTATCCAATTTTGGTCATGTTGGGCATAAATTGTAGCTATTTTAACTCTTCAAATTTTTGTAATTTACGTGGGACCTCTTAAGGTCAAGGGTTAAGGTCATTTGGGTCTTTGGAATTTTCATTTAGTCATAACTCGGCCAATTTCAATTCAATTCTAATAACATTGGACTCATATGGTACGTATTGCAACATTGCACATTTCTGTTATGAACATGTGACCTCTAGAGATCAAAGGTCAAGGTTATTGAGCCCTTTGGAAGCTTTATCTTGCGATAACTTGGTCAATTTTCATCATGATTTGGTTCATGTTGGGCTTCAATTGTGGGTATTGTAACACTGTACATTTTTGGAATTTACATGCGACCTCTAAAGGTCACAGGTCAAGCTCATTTGGACTTTGAAATTTTCATCTAGCCATAAGCTTAATGGAATGTGAAGTACCAAAGGACAAAAGTTATAGCATTTAATATTTGCAGCTTTTGAAGGCACACAGACAAATTTGCTTTGAAGCAAATCTTCTTTTCTAGTCTTTTCTAGTTTTACACATGTTTTTCGAGCATGAATGATTAAAGACATATAGAGCACATTGCATGAAAACCATAACTTTTCGATGGAGAACAACAGTGAATATAACAGTAAACCAAGCCTTGAAGGCAAAAATATACAAAACATGCGTTTGAAAGAAGTTGTAACAGTAAATAAAGCTGTAAACGCGACAATAAATAGAAAATACATGTGGGAACTTTGTCGTTGGTGCAGAAACAAAGAATGCTATAAGCCCAAAAATCAGCTGCTGGTGGCTGTAAAATTATATACGTAGTATTGTAATATATCATTTTCGAGTACAGTACTTGTACAACAGGAATATTTTTGAAGATAGCGCTGTCCTGTCATCGTACTGTGGTTGGTGTGGTCACCCAACCTAGCAAGTTTCTGGCATGGAACTGAATGAACAAACCGCAGAACCTTGATGTCATCGGTGACAGAGCTGTGAACTTAACTCTTTAGGTGAAAGTGCAAAACGTTTACCATAAAAACTGAAGAAAAAAAAACACACACACAATGGAGTGTTAATTAAGGTATCCATATGGTCAAGTTTTGTCGTTTTCTCGCGGCTGGCAGGCTGCGTGGGCCAAGCGGTGGCACTAGTCGCCCCGATTGCAGACTTTCAATCACATGTCATACGTACATATGCCAGATTGGTTCTCACAGTTCATTAGTGTCCATTGTTTGGAGCTCCTACAGATGTAGGGGCGGGGGGCGGCACCCACGGTTGTCCAGTTCTTTTGTTGATAGCCCTTGCCTATAAATGTAGCCCATATTTAGATGAATCCAATTAAATACAAAATACTTTCACAAAACATAACAAGATGCATAATTTTTATTGATATGCCAGAATACTGCTCTCTATCTTAAGTTAAAGGTAATAATTCCTTAGAAATAATACATCGACATTATGATAAAAATGTCGACTTTCAGTGAATAGCTGGATCAAATTGACCAAGTGACATTGATATTGACCTTGACCTTGACTTCTGAGTGACTCCATATGTGGAAGACATTTGTTTACTTCAAAATGTTACCCATACATATTCTGTAGACTAAATTTCTTTTCAAATGTAATAGATTTTGTTTTCAGGCATGAGGCATTATTTGAACATGGTGTGCTACATGTAGGTCACTTGTTGCCAGGTTCACAAAGTGCATATTTTTGACACGTCTTTTTAAATTTCTCAAAGGTCATACACTATATGGCTGTTTTGGCTACTAAGTTCAGCACTCCTGGCATCTGTATCATGATTTCTAGGGTCCTTCTGGGATTTCACTGCTCGAGTACATGCGTAGTTTTATTCCTCGATCAATGTTTTATTTTGCGGCAAGTCTTTCTCCGGCTGCCATCATGAAAAAATATTAAAATTACGACTTGCCATCTGGATACCTTCCGTGAGGAAATTGAAAATGTATTTTAAATTTGGACGCACCTAAATATATTTCAAAATCCGATAATATTTTTGCAAGGGCATCTGGAACATGTTCGGTGTTTCAGTTGGCGCGTGGCGTGCTAGGTTTTAAAACACCTGTGACTGTTAACCAGATAACTCGATTATCAAAGAAGAAATATTTTTCTCAGGAACTTGGAACATGCAATAGGTATTTTATTGAACTAGTTGTAGGAATGCTTTGAAAAACAGGGAAAGAAAGGAGACTGTATCAATATTGCGAAACAAGTTTTAAGGACGTAGCTGGCCTTGAAAGTGGGGTGACTGGCTGAAATGAAAAAACTTAAGATGTTCAAAATGATGATCAAAGAGTTCGATAATTCTGTAATTGTGCATTTGATTTGTAAACAGAGAATACGGTTCCTGCACATTGGTCTAAACTTTAATTTTAGATTCACTCTTAATCGAATATCTTTAAGAAATGTTGACAAAATATGCTATCTGATATCATCTTGTAAAGTGACCAATAAAATACTTGAAAATTTTTATATCGATTCGAAACTTATTTTAACAAATCTTGACATCTGTATAACAAATAAAATGTATATGGTTTTGTAGATGAAATATGAATAGTTCATCTCTGCAACGTCGAAGTCGCGGACTCGTTGCGCGCGGCTCAGCCCCCTTCGCTTTTTTCAAAAAAGCAACCTTGAAAGTGTGTTGACTGGCTGAGAACTCCGGCACAACAACGCTATTTCACGCCAGCTGTTGTGAGAAAACACGGCATGCATTGAAATCACTAAACGCTTGCACTTTGGCGTCGTCAACAAGCCGCCTGAGCCGTGCTTCATTGCACCAGATGCAAGAAGTATACTGTCCTGTCATCGTCAGAAGCCGGGTTAATGTCACCTGCCCCAAGTCGGTTTTTTTTTTTTTTGTTGCCAGCGGCAGCAGGATGACAAAACCGACTTCCAAACCAGTTTGTCACACGTTTGTACAAAGACATTAGTTTAAATTCTTACCACTATTTTGTCTGTTTGTTTGTTTTCTCTTTAGTTGGCATGATTGTTCACATTTGTTGTGTGCTACTGTATGAAAGTCTACTTTAATGTTTTGATTCAATATTGTATTCACCTAATTCTGCTGATGACTTACCTGCTCAGCTGACAAGGGGCTCTGGCCTGTCGGACTGGAACCTGCCTCGATACAAAAATTCCCTGAGAACCGATGGCACAAAAGCACAAAAATAATGAAATAAAAGGAACTTTAACATTAGTTCCATCGGCTCTATGTCGAATATAGTGAAATAAATATGTCAGGTAAAATGCCTGAAATGTAATAACTGAAAATTTGTATACATGAAAATAGATACAATCATAATGTACTGCATGCTTCTTTGTATACTGCAATACGATCATAATACATGTGTTAAACACAGTATAACATGTCTAAGGAATAGTGGGATTTAAAATTTCATTCAATTTCTAACATCCGAAATATGCCTATTATGAATCGTTTTGTATCAACAATAAAATGGGAAATAGACGCCAACATATGTGTTATGGAAACCGCTTAATAAAGGCTTGTCCTGCTTTGCAATCCATGAAAACACATTGGGTTTATACTTTTTACATATTATGTGTAACTGATCAAAACTTACACAGTGAATGATACACAGGTCCTGGTTTGATAATGCTCACGAAAGAGTCAAAGTATATCATAATTACCCCCCCCCCCTTTAAAAGGGAGGAGCTTAATTTTTATTTTATTTTTACTTATTTGTTTTTTGTACAGTATATATATGACGTTGGAATAAATGGGAACTATAGCCTAGTATCAGCAGGGACATATTCCTCTCTAGATATGGTATCACTTATCACGGCATTTTACACCGGCTGTGTACCCTTCGCTTTGTTTATTGAGCTGCGCAAGTTTAACATAATACAAAAGAAAGTTTATCAATATGCAGAATTACATAGGTTAGAGACACACTGTATGAGTATATCTGAAAAAGCAAGTATCGGATTTCACAAAGTTTTTTAATCTGAAAACTTACATGACAAAACAAGCTCGACATACACATACCACACTTTATAAGATAAATAATATTGACGCAGGTGGCGCTGGCATAACGTTGATTCGACAGCAGATTGACAATATCAGTTCTATTCCCCCTCCCCGCCCCCTCCCCCGTACTTCCCCAAATTTTTGGCGAGTGTGTGCGGCTTGACCTTCCAAAAACCCACCCTTTGCTAGGGCACTTTTTCACAAAAATGATACCTTTGTTAGGGATCTTTTTTACCGAAATAGTAGAAAACATGGTCCAAAATTGGCGTGAAGAGTGCTCCAGAAAATTTTGACCTTAGAGAAATTTTCCAGAATTTTGGGCCATAAATGAGAAAAAAATACTTTTTCGGGAATTTTTGGCAACACACTGGACCTTTGCTAGGGAATTTTCGCTGAAAAGAGGGACCTTCAGAAATGCACATACCCAATATCGTCACTAATACATAATGGACCCCCCCCCGCCGAAAACACTATAAACTTTAGAAAAGCATATCAGTGTACATGCACGCTAAATGCAACCTTTGGTGTCTGTTTATAACATGTTTGCCTGTCAACTGTATGCAAATGAACGGATTAAACAATCGGGATGGGGCGGAGTGCAAGGCTAGTTTTGTATCCAAATATTACAACATCTGGCAAACGTAAACCTTGGCTGCTTAAAACATTCGTTGCCTCGCTTTAGACATCAGCATATGATAAACTTAAGCCAAGTGGATCTGGCTTGAGGCAAGCGGATCAGATTGACCAGGACTGCATGTTAGAAGTCCCTTTACCTGTAGCTTATTATTGCACGCAAAGATGAAGTCATGACTCATGATGAAGGTAGCATTTTCAACCACCGACTTTCGGTGTTCCTAAGGGAGCGGTCATTATTTACGGGGGGGGGCAAAAAATTCTCTACCCAATTATAGGGGGGGGGCACAAAATTACACATGCTCCTAATAGGGGGATCATAAAATTGCCCGGGGGGGGGTCATCATATTGTGAATCAGTTTATAACAGAGTCATACAACAATAACTAGTATAAGGCTGGGGGGTCACAAAATCCTGCAAACTTGCGGGGGGGGGGGCGCAAATTCTTCTCGGTTTTTCGAGGGGGGGCACAAAAACTATGATTATAAGCCATCTCAATATCCCGAGGCCCCCCCCCCCGTAAATAATGACCGCCCCCTAAATTGCAAGCAAGCGCGAGAACACGGGCACATATAGGTGTCATATGATAACTTCTTTTTGGAGAGGGATGACCAAAGCAGTATGACTTGCATACCCGTTAAATTACTTATGACCGTCCGCAGCGTTAGCATTCAGAGAGTCAGACAACACAGTGACTTTCTGCATGTGCTTTTGACGTGACACCGCATGCGATAGCAAGGTGACGGTGTCAATTTCCCAGCTTCGTGCGGGTTGGCATGACGATGGCGCACAAAGCCAATCATATACCTGTAGTTAGGCGACCACAAGTGTTGCTGGACAGGACACGCTTTACCTTCTTCTTATTGGAGGGGGGGGGGGACTATGAAAGTACAGCCTTACATCCATGCGTCTTTCCTTAGTTTGTCCATTTTCCTGGTATGTGCATAGCAGCCTTGAGTCTTGCAGTTGTAGACAGGCATTCTGGAAGAATGGAGCTGCTTAGAACAAAAAATGAAATCCTGCTGAATTATCTACTAGATTTTTGCACGCACTTCACAAGCTATAATAATGATATGTCCAGAATGTGTCCCTTCTTATCGCAAAAGACTGCAAAATCACGGTGAGCGAGCCTTGTGATAGAGACAGACACCAGACATTTCCTTGTGGCATATTTCTGAACTCTAAAAAGTTACTTGTTAGTGCACAAGCCATGCCCAATGAATTTTTTGCGCGCTAAACCTAAACACTAAAGAAAACCTACCACAGGCCAGTCCGCAACTCTGGTTTAGCTGAACTTGATGCAGTGTTCCCAGTTAGATTGAATCAGCCCGGTCTGAATTGTACCTGAATTTTTGTGGAGCTTTTTTTTTTTTTTTTTTTTTTTTTTTTACTTTTTTACTTTTTTACTTTTTTTGCTTGTTTTTGTTTTTGTTTTTTGTTTTTCAAATTCAATCTCACTCTATTTCACTCAACCCCATGGAGAGCTTCGAGAATAGAAGGATACCATGTAAGAGACTCAAGTCACCTTCAGACATATGTGCAAAGATGTGATTCGTTTATAAATCAAGGTAGTGATCGACCTTAAAAATCACATTTTCTCTAATAATTTTTTGACTGGCCAGCTCAGTCGTCACTTCATATTTTTATTTTGTTGTTTGTATATTTCGTTCAGCACCTGTTACTGAGGGAAATTGTGCATCCTGATACAATGAAAGACCATGAATACAAGGGCAATAAATATAATAAAACACTGCCATCACATAGTCTACATCCAGTCATAACTGAAAATACAGTCATAAACAGTACTGGCCATAAGAGTCACAAGTTTGCTCAATAAACCTGCAAGCGTTTGCTCAGAGCTCCATGCCTTATTGAAAATATTCATGGTGCTTGGTTCCTGAATTTTTTTCAACCGTTTTTTGCTAAGCGTGATTCAGGTTGCATTTTGGTCTCCGAAACCGATGGACACATTCTTTGTGTGTCATTTTAAATGACCTGGTCCCTGGTTCCTGTGTTATATATTGACGAATAACACGAGAAGTAGCAATAAAGCGGGCACCTTCACTGTCAACCGACGTATTTCAGACCCCTTTCTCCAAGCGCATAAAGCTGCAGTCAGCCACAGAAAAAGATCAGTTGGCATAATATACAAAGGAAACGGAATGTCTGTGATACTCCATCGAGTCAAAAAATGTCAAATCTTCAGGTGGTGTCAGACACCACTTTAGTTTTATTGAGTGGGTCTTGCAGAAAGCCAAAAGCGTCAGTTGTTACTCACCCTGCCATCGATTACACATTCAATAAAAAACATCGAATCCAACGCGGGGAGAAAGTAAAATCACATCATAGTTCATGAACATACAAGAATCTTGTAAATTTTTCAAATTGATAGCTAGCTCCTGTGCAATTGACAGCAAGATTGTCTCAACAAATTGAAATATTACGTTTAACTTCAAATTTTGATTTATAGTTGGCCTTTTTTAACCCATGAGCAGAGGTTTTGTCACACACTGACTTGGGAATGTGTCAAGACAATCCATCTCTTCTTGTCTACATAACCAAAACTAGACTCGCGTGCAAACATGCTATAATTTCGACTTAAGATGTCTGATGGGATAATAAAAAAAACTATTTGTAGTGCTCTGCTGTCCATAATCAATCGAACATCGTGTATCATTTGGTAATCACTCCCCAGGAATATACAAAAAAAAAATATATTTGTTGCAAGTGAAATGAGGCGTACCTATTATTGGCTGAAGTTAGGTGGAAGGGCAGGCGTTTCTCCACCAGCGATTACAAGTCTATATTGTCAAGGCAATCAAGAGTATCGTCACTATCTCGAAAATAACGAGTGGCTATAGTCACTTTTGTATGAGCAAGGAGGGTAAAGAGAGAGGAGGGAAGTCTAAGCATTCAGGCTGGCGGCCGATCCTTTTTGCGCAATTGAATTCACTGATAATGTGATTGATAAGGCAAGCTAGTTGTGTATTCCAGTTCCACTCGAATACACGCGTCCCGCTGCCACTAAAGCTGAACCCTTGGCCTCAGCACGCGGCAAGCGAGTACACTTGAACATCTTCATCAGCTCACCGTTGGCCCCTATTGTTTATTTACGTGCGAGCGTGTAGATTTTATTGTAGACAAACTTCAATACTTCCGACAGGCTATTTCCAATTTTTGCTTAAAATGAGTATTTCTCAGGCAGATGGATAAAAATCTAACACACTCTCTCTCTCTACCCTCCTTGGTATGAGCCACATGATAACACGTGATGCATGGGAATTTGACTCGTGTTCTAAATTGGTAAATAGGATATTCGTGGAGGGGGGTGGGGGGCTAACAGACGAATAGTATGCAGGTGTTGAGTATCGTAAAATTCCTTTCTAATATTACAGCCTGGGATAAAGATTTAACGTCTGGTTAAACTTGGGTAAATGCGATTTTGTTGCCCAAGAGATATCAGACACAACATAAGCTGACATCATCAAAATACTTGATTTAAAGTTGTGTCAGAACTTTGGATTATTCAATCAGGGGTGCTGTGTCACTTCGCTGAACAATTGGAGAACATGAAAACCTCTCTCTCTCTCTCACACACACACACACACTTGTGTTGTTGTTGCTATTATTATATGTTGCCATTCTTATAGTTGTGCTGTTGTTGTTGTTGTTGTTGTTGTTGTTGTTGGTACTGCGTGGTACTTAAGAGAAACTCAATGGTCTGGGAAAGAACTCTTTTTCACCGTAGATCATCCACCAATGTGATACAAGCCGCCAGTCATGGCAGCTGAATTAAGTTCTTGCAATGGATATGTTCACTTTCAGTCTTTTTATAGTAATGTTCTTCCCCAAGCAATCGTTTACCAGGCACGGTAAAACATACAATACATGCGAGTCATAATGACACTTTGAAATGTGGTACTGATCTGTCTCATAAATGCATTTTTCGATGTCTGAAGAAGAATGTGAATTTGAAAATGGTGAAAATAATGATGCTTAAGCCTTTAACCTGTCGTAATAAGATTGAGGAAACAACTTCCCCTGAAGCAGATCTGGCCAAAACTTTTTTGAGAATACTATATCCGTATCATGGCGTATGCGTACAGACATAAATGCTGACATAAACACTTTACAGATCATATATGTATTTTTAAAAATAATTTGATATCAGAAAATGTTGGCAGCACCAAGGCCATACAATATGCATTGGTCCTCATTATGCCCATCAACCATTCAAAGTTAGAAATTAATCTGACAAAAGATGCAAGACTAGTTGATTATACAGGTTCAGTGTAACGGAAGGACGTACAGACACGGGGAATCCTATACACCACCTGCGGGGGTATAAAAACAAAACAAATCCTTTACATACTAGTAGAAAATACCATTGCTGTCAATTACTGTGGGAGTGAAAGGGTTTAAACAGAGAAAGATACGAGCAAAAACATAAACGAGAGTTTAGTAGTTCCCCTGGCATTTTGCACGCCATGTCCCATCAAATATACTTCAGCTTCCATCCTTTGGCAAATAAAGAGTTTGCAGCCTTGGGAGTCAAATGTCAGACGTGTGGGTTCCACAAGAGAATCGTGGGCAATAAAGGAAAAATAAACTCCAGCTACGCACGTAACTATGTGGCCATTCTATCAGCATATTATACATACGTGTATGTATGTATGTCTGTATGTATGTATGTATGTATGTATGTATGTATGTATGTATGTATGTGTGTATGGATGTATGTATGTATGTATAAAGAAATTATAGATTCTGCACTCAGTGGTAATAAGTGATACAGTCTTAAACAGTTAACAGGCTCGGCAGTCGATGGGATCAATCTACTTTCAATTTAGACCCATAATTTTTCGAACAGAAGAAATAAAAGCATTTTCCACTGATGACATAATGTCATCGAGTCGCTTTAAGAATGGTTGTAATATATGATCACAGGGTAGTTGTAAAAGCTTGAACCAGTAATTCGTAATCGTTTATTTGTTACTTAACTGGAGTTGAAGCCTTCAAATTATGGTGATATGTGGTATTCCAAACAGATGCTTTTCCGACTTTTCCACATATGTGTGCAGCCATAGCGTATTCAATCAACAGTGAACAGAAGGTACAGTGTGAATTTTGTAAATTAAACACATTTCAACTTTTAAACCTTGAATAATGTAAAAGGTACAAAAGATAGACATGCAATTGCAATCTGTCGTTATGTTATTGACCATTGAGAATACCATAAATGGTGAGAAATACAAAATAGCAACATTTAAAGCCTAAATACTGAACGTCTTCACCACTGCCAGAAAGGAAGATACTTGTCATAATTTGACCTGGGATTTTTTTTTTTTTTTTTTTTTGCGACCATTATGCATCCAAAATTAACTGTGTCTGCTATTTGTATTATTTCATTAACCATTTACCATCTTATGAAAACTGAACAAAAGTCATAAATTCTTTTTAAGTTTATGTCTTGAATATCAAATCGCAAAAACAAAGTATGAAAGACAGATATCTGTGCCATTCGCATCGGGACCTGCAATTATCCTTCGCAGCCGCAGACAGATTTGCTGGTGCACAAATCCACCGTTCTAGTTGAGTCTTGTTTCTGTCCCTCTGTCATTTGACGGTGAAAGTCCCGGATAGATGTGTCCTCCGCCCACAGGTGTCGCTGCTCGTAGGTGGATTGCTTCAAATCCCCCAAGGTGCGCGCATCATTGTTGTCGGATCTTCACATGTGCACCAGAGGTCAGCCGTGGGCGATGCACCAAGCCACCCGCTGTTGATGACATCAGTTGTAGTAACTGACCCTTGCCAACACGCAGGTAAACCTTCGATTTGGATTTCTTTAAAACTAAAAAATGCAATACACGCACTTTGCATGAGAGCCGTTGATAAATAGCCGGTGCGTGACTGGTTTCTGCCAACTCCTTGACTGTAGTGAGTTGACATCATTCGTAGCTCTGTTTTTCAACTCCTGTCTCCTGGACTCAGTCATGCCATGTTCAGAATTCTGTTTAAATACAACTGATTTCTTATTTGCCGGGTGCAAACTGGTGGCTATCGTCGGGTAAGTATAGGCGTGTTAGTGCAGCGCACAAAGGCAGTGACTAATGATTAAAGGCACCCAGGTACTTCAATGGATTTAGATTTGCTTCACGCCTTACACACAATAAATCTGGCACTGTTTGCATGTGCCTTTCCTTTCTTTTCTGTTTCGTCACAAGTGAACTACTGACTTTGGGAAGAGTGAATTATACCACGAAATGGTCGAAATATAGAAAATGTGTGCAAGTACATCGTGATCGTAATATCAGTGTGACGTGGGACGAACAGATATGATTCTTGTATAACGTGTACCGGTCAGGATAGCTTTCGACCAAGTAAAAGAAAAAAAAACTCAAAATAAACCCCTGTCCTTACCTTTTAAGTTTCAACCGGTACCGAGAGGACAGCGCAATGTACAAGAATGTGTGAAGTTTTCTTTGCGGAATAATTTCGAGTGTAAGTAGGTACTATATTTGGACATGCATTACTGGTCAGCCAAGTTGGGCCAACTATGGTTGAGTTATCAGACTTGAAAAGGTATAATGTGTAGCTATATATGTTTCTATGACCCGTGTTCCGTTCTGTTTGTTAAAAGACGCAAGCACTGAATCGCATGCAAGCTGTCCCCTGACGTCTGTAAAATGCCCCGCATTTGAGGACATGGATGCAAATGGTGCCTGGTCGTGTGCATTGCATAATACTGAAAACGTTCAGAAAATGTAACATAGGCTCTTTAACCCTCTGGGGACTTTTACGTCACAACTTTTCTGGCCACCCTCTGGGTGCAACAGCACACAGGCGAAAGCTGTTTTCTAGATTGTCCGTGTCATTCTTCATGAAATAACGAAATAGGAGGAGACGGAATTATGAACCTAGATCATTTTCTGTCATTTAAAATGAAACAAGTTAAATGCCGGTTCATCGGCTTTAAGTCCGTCGGGGTGCAAAATATCAGTCAGCGTGATGGGCTGCAGACAGTGGTCGCTCCGTCACGGGTCACGACCCCCATGAAATGATCCGGAGAGCCTTTGGGGAGGGTAAAAAGTGCATGTTTCAGTCAGGAAAGGCTGTCAATTTTATCTACATTAATTTTTGTCGGTGTGTTTATGCTTCAGTTGGAGACTACGGAAAAAGGCGTAAGAATCACAGTGCTTCATGAAGTTCAGGCCGAAAACACATACATGAGACGCTGGCTGGAGTGTGGCGGACGAGGAAAATGACCGCTATTGAAGTCTCGGTGAGGTTCCTTGTGTTGGGGTTCTTGTGTCTGATTCCTGTCGCCATGCCACAAGACGACTGCCCAGCCATCAAAGTGTGCAAATGTGAATCTAGGCTGTCCATGTTTAGCCACCTATTTTGTGACGCCTACACAGGGCAGAAAATCCCAAAATTTAACCAGTCGAACAGAGTGTTTGACACAGTGCAATTTCGGGAGAGATCCTCGGTTCGAATCATCCAAAGAGAAGCTTTCAAAGAGATAAGGTCAGATAGTTTTAAACTTCAGAATTTGGGTATTCGTACTATCGAGGGCGGTGCCTTCCTCGGTCAACCCAAGGACTACACTACTCAGATTCATCTAGATGAAAATGAAATATCATATATACCGGGTGCGGCATTTGAAAACTTGCCCAAGTTAACATATCTAAACCTAGCCAGCAACAAACTTACCAGAGTGACGTCTGACACCTTCAAAAACAATAGGGGCTTACACTATCTCATGTTATACAATAACAAGATCTCCGGGCTGACAAGGGATAGTCTGAGGCATATGACTGGATTACAAGGATTGTCGCTGCACCAGAACCGCATCTCAAATCTAGCGGAAGAAACATTCGCCACCCTTACACAGTTAGCCGACCTGGAGCTTCACAATAACATGCTGACTTCACTATCCCCTGGCACTTTCAAAGGACTAACCAAACTGGAACGTTTGTCATTAAAATCTAACTCCATTAAAGTTTTACACAGAGACCTTTTTGCTTCTCAGTCATCTCTAACACATTTAGACATCTCAAAAAATCAAATTTCTTCATTAGATTCTCAGTTATTTCGGAAACTGCAAAAAGTTAAATATGTAGATGTGTCCTTCAATCGCATTGCGCAGTTTCATGTCGATCTGTTTAGTGCTTGTCAAAATATGCTAAAGCTGACAGCCACTAATAACTTAATAGATGGAATAAAAGCTAACACATTCCGAAATCAGGGAAAGCTAATTAGACTGTATGTCGGTTCCAACCGAATCTCGTCACTTGATTCTGACAGCTTTCTCGGATTAAGTGCCCTCTATGATATCGGCTTAGAGAATAATCGGCTGTCAACTTTAATCAAAGAAACCTTCAGGCATACACCAACCTTAGTATATTTAAATTTGGCTCAAAATCAAATATCCACATTTGGTACCGATTTATTCAAAGAGTTGAGGAAACTTTCAAACGTGAAGCTGAATAACAACACGATATCTGTTTTGGATTCCTCCATCTTTTTTAGCGGAAACCAAATAACTGATTTAAATTTGGCGTTTAATGAAATTTCAGACCTTCGCAGTACCTTTTTTAATAACTTGAAAGAGATGTCTTTGTTGCAGTTACAAGGAAATAAGGTACAGACATTGCCAGCTAATGCATTTTCCGGAAATGGCAAGCTTACGAACCTTCAGTTAAATCATAATAAAGTGGAACGCATAACCAGGGATAGCTTTAGAAGTGCAGGTCAGTTGCGCCATTTAAACCTGGGATACAATCTGATCGTAACCATCGAAGGCCACTCTTTCAATGGTTTAAAGAAGCTTCTACGGCTGTTTCTGAATAACAATAAATTGAATGCGCTTCATGAAAACATGTTTAATGGTCTTGAAAAGTTGGAATTCTTGGAGCTTGCGCGTAACCAGATCAGCAGAATCCCTAGTAGTAGTTTTACATCCATGGAAAAACTGCTCGTGATGGATTTTGGCAGCAACCGCCTTTCTGCTATATCTCCAGGAACGTTCATTGGCCTCACAAATATCTCTGATATAAACTTGGCTAACAATTTACTGCGAGGATTGCCCTATGAAAGAATTAAGGACCGGCGTCATCTGTCTGCGCTCAGGCTGAGCAATAATCGATTGCACTGTGATTGTGAACTTGCTTATTTGAGGACATACAAAGGATTTGCAGAACACGCTACGACGAAGTGTTCTAGCCCTAGCCAATACAAGGATCAGCTTGTTGCTTGTTTTCCAGCAAGTTTTTGTTGGCAAATTAGAGGCAAAAATGTTACACAGAAAAGCAAGGATGTGTGCAACCCATTGACTACCACACCCACAAGCACCACAAGAGAAACGACAACTGCACAACGACTTTCCACATCAAAGACGACAACTACACAACAGTCTGTCACAACGAGGACGACAACTACACCAAGTCCTGTTCCAACGACAATTAGCACAGCTACAGAGCCTGCAGCACATTTAAAAGTCAAAGGTGAGATTTTAAAATTAATTTACTAAGTGTGTAAATTGGTGTCGCGGGTTCTGAAACACAACATGTGGTAGGCCAATATGTGATGCGAACAGCCAATGTAATTTCTGCATTTAATATTTATTTAAATTGTCCCAAAACTAGTCCCAGAACCACAACGGGGTGATAAAATTTACCGTATAATCAGCTCAATTAACACACACACACAGAAATATACTCGTGATGATTTACCAGTGATCTTCTATCATCGAATCTGAAGTGCAGACAAAATGAAACAGTGGCAGGTCAGTATATATGAGGTCTGATTGAAGGCCGATTCAGGCTGGTTTGCGCTTGACTGGCACAGGCACCAGGTGACCGCCGCAGCGATCTACCTGAAAATTGCGAGTGTTACAGTCAGATCGCTAAAGAAGGAGGTTAGCGAACATGGCCAACATTTCATAGTCATGAATAGACTAAATTTTAGCGAAAAGAAGTGAAAATCTGAATTTTCTTTTGTATCTATTGTTCAAGCATTGTTTGACACGCTTGATTTGCTGACTCATGGCTGACCACTGTGACTGGGGAGGCCATGCAGTGATTATAATGGAATACTGTATTTACGAATTGGAAAACAAAAGACCATCTTCCAGGTCACACTGTCAATGGGCAAGTGTTGAAAACGTTGGACTTTGAGATGCAGAGACTATTCGGTCCAATCGACATGTCGGCATTTTTTCCTTTTTTTTGGGGGGGGGGGGGGAGGAGCCTATTAAAGGGTGAGGTTGCCTGCGAAGCAGACTCTTGTTTTTTTATGTTCTGATGTTCATATACTTCGCTGGGGGTAAAAGACCTGCTTCGCAGACAAAGGATGAGGAAGTTCGGTAGAAAACCTTCTCAATTTAAACGGGTTGGATAGTCACAAGCACCCGTGGACTCGGTGGGAAAAACGCAAACAAAAAACAAGGATAGAGAGGGAGCGCGGAAGAGTCTTCGAAAAACACAACTATTGTCTTCTGATAACAAAGGAGATGGATCGGCGGGGAGTCCAACAAGCTTGAGATAAGCCTGGTGTGCCTTAGCGAATATTTTATTTTATTTTATTTTATTTTAAATGTATACA
The DNA here is from genome assembly GCA_964020975.1 of Hermodice carunculata. Taxonomy (NCBI): domain Eukaryota; kingdom Metazoa; phylum Annelida; class Polychaeta; order Eunicida; family Amphinomidae; genus Hermodice; species Hermodice carunculata. The sequence goes on from OZ026617.1 coordinate 98,515,648, forward strand.
GTCTGGCCAATCAATCCAGTGCCTTCAAGTGGCTTTGCCCATCCCCAAGATAAGTATTGTGGGCTGCCCATTTTGTGGTCTAAAGGCCCAGATACATGCTTTGATTCGTTGCGGGGAACGCATTGCATGAATCCTGTCAGTGTCACTGCGTTGCAGGCAATTCCTCCCCAGTAACACTTTATGTCCCATGCAAAACATTGCATGCAACAAGTCACATCGGTCTGACTAGCGACTTGTACAATATTCAACATCCCGTGCTGCGCCAGAACGTATTACATCGTGTATCTGGGCCTTTATGTACAGTAGCGGTTACACTTTCGGATTTCTCCGCCAATGGGATGTGAACGATCTTTTCACGAGTTAGCGCATTTCATGGCCTTTCAAGAGCACTGAAAAATGTGACTGTATTGCAGCAGTCTTTGTGAAGACATCCCTTGCTTCGCCAGGGTTCAAGTGGAAAGTCACATTTTGTCCCACACTTTTTAATGCTGTCAAAATATCTTGTTCTGTCAATTTAACTCTTATTGTTACCGATAGCCACAAGGACTGTCAAGGTAGTCTTGCGATGATAAGAGGGGTTCCTCTTTTTAACAGTAACACAAGGCACGGATATAAATCTCGTGTTTTTGGATGCCACAAAGACATTTTACCGGGTTGAATATGTTGAATTTATAAGTTGAATACCAAACACATGGCTACACATACTGTTTTCATGACTCTATGTCATGACCTGCATGGTGGACAAATGTTTGATTTGTATATTAATTTCCCGCAAAAAACAAAATTTGTTACCCTGTGGCTGGGCAATAGTGACCATCAGCCGCCGTGACACTTGCGTACTGATGAAAAGCCAACGTTCTTGATTACGTACTTTTTGTGCAAAAAAAAAAGATATTTAATTCAAGCATATGACAACTCCTTCTTGTTGTAACACGCTCGATGCGTCTTTTAAAGGTCAGGGCTACGAGTTTCTAAATAGCTTATTTCATCCGAGTAGCTACTTTCGCAAGAGCAGCCTATTTTGCCATTTGATAAAGGAATCTGTCCCGCAACACATGATGGCAGTTATAATATTTACTGCATAGATTTATTCATGTGAGTTTGCATTTTAGTAATATTACAGAAATACTGACTTTAAAGAATTCATAGGAAAAATCAGTAAAGCCTACTTCTGTTCTGCCTGGCAAACAGATCAACAAAATGAAATTTCTCCTGGACTTAAGTAAAGGCTTGCCTGCGTAGCGACTGGTTACGGGGCTCCACTTCCTCACTGCCCGTCTGACCAAGAAAAGTTGTTTAGCAGGCAAAGTAAAGGCGAGAACAGACAGAACTGAATATTGTGGCGCCTAGCAAGTTGTGACGACACACTTTAAACAAACAAAACATTGAAAATGTTTCAGAAGCAAAACGAACACGTATGTACCATACCATGTTATCTGGAGTAGGTTTTGTGGCACCAGTGTTGCGGAGAGAGCCAGATATATACGTTTCTTCAGGTACCATAACCGGCAGACAAGTGGCTTCACTTCCTAAGAGATACTTGAATGTATACCACACAAAAATTACCATCGCCTCCCCCCTTCTCTGTACAAAAGTAATGGGAATGGTCTCTATATCGAGTGTATCTTAGAAGCAGAGCTGTCAATGACGGTTTTCCTTTTCGCACAGCTTATTTCTCAGTCCCCTATACCGCAGCTGACAGACTCCTCAGTTCCAGAGTTCAGTGGATGAATCTGTCCCCGGCGTCCGTCATATGCTGACTGGTATACCCATGATATTGGCAGATGGTAGGGGGTTGTTGACCATTGCGCACCTAATGAATTACAAATAAAAATTGTAGCAATTTAAATTATGCTAAATAGCACTATTAGAAATTTTAAATCTTAAATAACTTCAAAGCAATAAAAGATAGAGACCCCATTCCAACTTCTAACCCTGTGTTATGGAATAGTTGTACATTGCCATACCAATATGCTTTGAAGACACACACACTGATTTGCTATTCAGCAAATCATCTTTCCTAGTTTCGTATATATTTGTTCACGTTCTGTGCTAACCATATATTGATCAGCCGGTTTTTTTTTTTTTTATTTATTTATTTTTTTGTTATTTTGGAGTTAAAAAAAAACTGAAGCGACAACTGAATCATTATCAAGCTTGACGGGATGCACCTTGGGTAGGTGGGTCTCAGTCTGTAATGCTTCCGTAACGTTTGAGGTTTGGGTGATTTTTTTTCAATTTTTATGTCACTGTGACATTAATTTGAAGTACACAAAAACACGTTTTCGAAGGGAAACTTGTTCTTACTTTGTTCATGGAGGTAGAAACCTCCATGCTTTGTTCGTTTAAGTTGTATTGTCTATGACCTATTTCCCAAGGTCATCGGGCAATTTCAGTGACTGGATCGTAATTATGCCTGTGTGCCAACAGAGGCATATTGTTTTTCTAGGAATTCTTTGTTTCTATTTCTTTTTTTTTTAAGAGAAAGTTTGGTTCTGGTTACCACGGTAACGAAACAAGTTGAATGGAAAAGGGACACTTCCTGTGTTTAATGACTTCTGATCTCAAACAGTCTGCCTCTTGGCTGGGCAGAGATAGCCACTTGGCTTTTTCCCAAGATCAGAGAGTCATTTCAGTCCTTGTATGCGAGGGCTGCTGAGCAGGACACTGTCACACCCCCACCCCTACCCCATGGGGGGGGGGGGGCGGTACTTGAAGTGGAAAAGACGGAGAAGGGTAGGTAGGCGCCCTGGAAAGCTTGAACCCTATATTCTAGATATACTTTTTTGCCAAATATATGGGGTCAAAATTCTACATTTTGAAAAAATTGGAGCTCAAAATGCTACATTTTCAGTTTAAAACTAATGCTTTTCACACATACAGCGCCAAAAAAGGTAAAAACTTGTCATTTGTAAAGGTTAGCAAGAAAAAAATCACTAAATTTTTCTCACATCTGAGAAAAGGGTGTCAATCTTCGTAACTGCGTGCATCAAACTGGGTCAAAATTCTAAATGGGGTGGAAAATTGAGGATCATTCGCGTGGCGCCTATATACTGCCCCCCCCCCCGTCACAACCCTCTGTTTCTCAATGATATGTCGCAGAAGCAGATAATGTGTCTTCGAAGACAACTAAGGAACATGGTTGTCCGATATCTGGGATTTGAACCCCTCTTGACACGTGTTTAAGGGTATGTTTTTCATAAAATTCTAAAGGTGCCTTGAAAATTTTGCGTTACAGTGATCTTTATGGCAGGTGGATGTACAAAAAGTCAATATTTTGTTTAAGTTGTAAATCTTTTGATATCTTTTGTTACATCACTATCCACACACACGCCTCCGAAGTGCTTTTGCTAGCGCCGACCAACATTGTCTATTTTGGCAGACGACACTTTTGCAGGATAGCGCTCCAATAGCTTAATTTTCCTTGGCACGCTTTGCACATAAAACTCGCATTATTGACCAGGTTTGAACAGACCTACGACCCATGATCGCAGGATGCCACTAATTTGATGAAGAGTGGCCGGAAATCGCAGCATAGTGATAAACTATGTACGTACAGACTCCAAAGTCTCCAAAAGTACACCTGAAATGTTATTTTCATGACACTACACGCAAACCTTGACTTTTGAGTCAGATACACCATTTTCGTTATGATACATCACGCAAAACTCCGACTGTTCAGAGCATATTACTTACATGAAGGAATGTACTACGTCCCTGTCCCGAGTCAACTTATAATGGCCAACGGTCATTTAAATATCACCATTGAAAAAGAATCGTCACTACTACAGATAAATCATACTCATAACAAATTTCAACTTTTTTTAAATAAAATCCCGGTCTGTTAGGGTTATTTTGTTTGTTTTTCCTTTTCTGTTTTTTTTTTTCCTTATTTTTTTTTTTTTTTTTTTGTTGGGGGGGGGGGGTGATTTGGTGTTTCTTTTGTTTTTGATGCTCAGATGAGCGTGCATGAGACATAAAATCCCAAAGCTGAAATATAAGAGGCCCGTAACAAAGTTTCAAACCATGCATCATATTTCAAGGGAAAAAACAATGGAAAAGCTACACAAAGAGGTGAACCAAGAAAACTGGCAATAAAAGACCAGAGTGTGGCTCTACGAGCAGTCAACACATTTCCAAGTTGTGAAGACACCCATCAGAAATCATGGGTTGATTTGACCCTTTGGGAATGTGCGATACGTGAGTAAAGACCTCTCGAAAATACTTTTTTGTACACCTTAAGCTCTCTCCTTTCCCCTACCTTTTACAGCAGAATCTGCTATTGAGTCCATCTCCGTAAAGGGACCATTCCTATATTTAAAAGACCACCACTTTTCAGTCTTTTTTGTTTATCTTTAATTAAATCATATCCCCATTTAGAGCACATGTCTCTGTCCCTTCGGTGGTATTAATTTGGGATACTTCTGTAATTCTCTTTGGTTTAAACATATTTTATTTGTAAATACAATTGGCCGACAGGCTCACCAGCCTATATTAGGGCCTCTTGTACATTTATAACAGGACAACATTAAACAGAAAAATTGTGAACATCAGTACACGGATAGGTGACATACGGGACCAACAATAAGAAAGGAAGCAAGGGGAATGATGAAGATGATGAGTGAGCATTGTTTAAAAAAAATAATACTTATACTATTTGCAGACTTAAATCCAAGTTATATTTTGAATCTTCCAGAAAGTCTGAGATAATTGTGCACGGCCTTGAATATCTCCTCGTTTTGTCTTGTAAAAATTTCGCTTCCTTCGATTCCAAATAAAACAGTTTTGAGGCAAAAGTGCCAAATGTGGTTATTTGACATTGTAGTTCGTTTCTCAGTATAACATATTTGTTGCATTCAAAGTAAAAGTGGTGAACAGTCTCCCGACTTGCTCCACATGAGCACGATGGAAATTCAACAACTCCAATTTTGTACAAATCAATTAATTGAATGTAATTCTCTTAATCTCGAGAAGAATTCATTTTGGACCATGTCCTGTTCTGTAATCAAATAATAAAATATGTTGAAGCCGTACTTCAAGAAACAGCTGTACAAGCGTGTATCCATAGTTACGGCAGTGAAACGTATGCACTTTACTTTTTCATAACGTAACGACAAGCTCAGGTCGCCTGTTTTTCTGATGTTGAAATCTGGCCCCATTCACCACTCAGAATTCCCTGGGAATCCCAAAGTAACATGATGTAAATGACCGTTTTAATAGATTTCGAATGGAAAAAATTTAAATGCCAACAAATGGAAAGAATAAAGCACTTATTTCTGGAAGGACGTTTTCCAATTAAATACATCGGTTGTGTGGATTTCTGTGAAGATGATTTTTTTCCAACGGTTGAAGCTATTGCCAAACCACAGGAATGTTTTGAACTAACGTTGCGTGGACCCATGCCAAGATGCACAATGAGATAGAGATTCGTTCCCGAGTCCCACATTATCTTTTTGGTTATAAAATAACGTTGTATTTGTGTATGTTAAGGGTCTATTTCATCGCACAACTAAATCTGCGCAAAAATCCCGAGAATGATACTGCCCGGGACAAAATAAAGGTAACTAAAGCTACACAGTTTCGCTTATTTTATCATCGTTGAAGCTTGAGAACATTCTTACTCACGATGACGCAGACAAGAAATTCAAAAATAACTAGGAAAGATGATTTGCTGCATAGCAAATCAGTGTGTGTGTCTTCAAGCATATTGGTATGGCAATGTACAACTATTCCATAACACAGGACTAGAAGTTGGAATGGCATATCTATCTATAATAGCTTTGAAGTTATCCAATATTTAAAATTTCTAATAGTGCTATTTAGCATAATTTTTAGCATAATTTAAATTGCTACAACTTTTATTTTCAATTCATGAGGTGCGCAAGGGTCAACAACCCCATAGTAGAAATAGGAATGACATCTCTATCTATTATTGAGTTGAAGGTATTCAAGATTGAAAGTTTCGAATACTGCTATTTAGCACAATTTAAATTGCTACAACTTTTGTTTTAGGTTCATTACATACGCAATGTCGAACAACCCCCTAGTAGAATTTGAAATGGCATCTCTATCTATAATAGTTTTGAAGATATTCAAGTTTTAAAATTTCCAATGCTGCTAAGTGGCATAATTTAAATTACTACAATTTTTTTTCAACTCATTAGATGCGCACTGGTCAATAAACCCCCCTAGTAGAAGTTGGAATGACATCTCTGTCTATTATACTTTTGAAGATATTAAAGATTTAACACTTCAAATGCCCCTAATTTGCATAATTTTAAACATCTTCATTCCGCTGTATAAAACGTATGGAGGTACAGTCATGCCAAGTTTGGAGTTTCTATGTATAATAATGTCCGAGAAAAGTGTCGGGCAAATATGCCGGTAAAGAAAGAAAGAAAGAAAGAAAGAAAGAAAGAAAGAAAGAAAGAAAGAAAGAAAGAAAGAAAGAAAGAAAGAAAGAAAGAAAGAAAGAAAGAAAGAAAGAAAGAAAGAAAGAAAGAAAGAAAGAAAGAAAGAAAGAAAGAAAGAAAGAAAGAAAGAAAGAAAGAAAGAAAGAAAGAAAGAAAGAAAGAAAGAAAGAAAGAAAGAAAGAAAGAAAGAAAGAAAGAAAGAAAGAAAGAAAGAAAGAAAGAAAGAAAGAAAGAAAGAAAGAAAGAAAGAAAGAAAGAAAGAAAGAAAGAAAGAAAGAAAGAAAGAAAGAAAGAAAGAAAGAAAGAAAGAACAAACAAACACACACACTTTAATTATATTCAGTGTCCGCAACTGGAATAGCCAGTTTCTATGCCAGGTAAAACACCCCATAAAATTCAATGCCCATACAGTTAGCTGTTCCGGTCTCCTGCAGTATCAGTCCGGAACCCCAGTCAGCGGCATGGAGCAGCCTCCGTTTCCTCGGACACTGCTTTTCCCGGACCTGATAGTAGATTTTGCCTTTCGACAATCCTATTCCCCGGCTATTATTATGAAAGGATGTCAACGGAGCTCGAGCCGGGTTACGATGAGATCACTGTTGGGTGGCTAGAAGGGTATGCCCACGCAAGCAATAGTACATTAAGCAGGCCAAGATTTTTAATTTGGGAGTAATGGATGACAGAAAACAATTATGTATGAAAGTTATTCCATTCAAAAGTGTGAGATATCCTATTACGGGTTAGGTTTCATGAACACTGGATTATTGAAGTACCCACTGTGACTCTTTTTATGTAAACGTGCGTGATACCCCGCAAATCGTTACCTGTATTGCTTTCTTTCATGTTTTTCGCCTCCTACGCAAGGCATCAACCTTTGATTCCCCCAGCCGTAAACCCCCGAAGCTCATTTTAAATTACACACCGTCGTCGAATGAACAATTTGGTACAGGATTGTAAAGAAATGTTAACCCTTGAAAGACCGTAATAACAAGACTGTCAGTGTTTACCACTACCAACTCAGCTAAACTATTTTCCTCGCCGCGCTTTCAGTACAACGCCTCCAAAGCGCTCTAATGTCAGCTGTTGATTCAGCATCCAAGCTAGCACTGAAAAGGTTAAATTTAACGAGGAAATGGTTTCCCTGGTGCGTTCCGAAGAAATGCATTGACAAAATACTGTGTTTTCTCAGCGCTATCTGTGGGAGTTCACACGAAGTGAATGGCATTTAATTTTCATTTGCTTTCGATTGTTCTATATCATGAGGCAAATTCAGACAACGGGGAGGAGAAGAGGAGGAGGATTTATTGGAAGAGTACAGCAGACCATGACGTCCTTATCGCACCCCTTCTGCTTCTCTTTATCCCAGCCAAGAAATCAGTTTATTTTAGTCTTTTTTTTTCTTTCCTTCTATTGACTTCTTAAATCATCACTGTATTTTCCTTATTTTGGGATTCGAAGGGGCTCAGAAACCACACTTTTTTCTCACATACCTCTTCAAAACTTTCCGGGACACAATTCCTAGAACTCTTTGTAAACAGAACGGTTCAGGTTTTTACTCTCCACTGCCACCCCCACACCTCTGTCTTTCAAATCCTGTATCTCCACTGACGGAGGACAAGTGAATAAGCATAAAACACAATTATGTGATTAAACGGACGGGCGGTCAGAATACAAATTTGAGACCAGCCATCTTCCGCCATAATCTTGATTTGACATTATTGACAATTCACTAAATAGGAACATTAAGTGATTTTTTTGTAACGAAAGGTCTCTTATGACACAAAGCCACATACATTAGAATTTAACTGCATGTATCAGTACATGAATATATCAATACACAGGTTTATTATTGTACGAAATGTTTAAAGAAGGCACAAACATGAATGCTACCAGGTATGTAGGCTCCACCATTTCAGTACTAATAACATATTTTGCTTTTCACGATTTGTTAATTGCACTCTTTGCATTCAGACTGCCAATAACTTTCATATGGCTGAAAAGTAAAGTGTGCAAAAAGGTTCTACAAGCAACGAAAACGGTTAAAATGGTTACATGTTCAGTAATGTAAAGCAGACATTGCCACTTAGCCCGATCGCGAAATGTCTTGATGACAGCATGGTGGTAGACATTTCAGTTCAGCATCCAATGACGTTCAACTGTATATCCAGACTTGCTTTGATGTCCATGAGGGCCATTAAAATATAAAACCAAAAACAAAACAAAAACAACATACACACACACTACCCGGAGTCCAAAGAAGCATGTCGAATCGATGAGTAAGTTACATAGTACGTATAGAATGTCACATTATCTTCTGACTCAACTCTCTATTTATTTGTCAGCGTTTCCATTTTCGTTGATGAATGGTATATATCAAACTAATGTGAGAAAAGTGTAAATAAAAGCTTCAATAAAATGTACTGAACAGCAAAAGCTTGACAAACTGCTTTCATTGTGTCAAATGCTGTTGTATCACTGTGGCGACCAGTTAAGGGTAATTCCTCTGCAGGGTAATTACAATGTGAAAAGTATTACATCTTATTTTTGTCGGGTTTAATCAGGGATATCTACTTACATACATATATTACAGCCTCCTTTTTGTGATCTGCTAACTTGTCAGTAAGCTGAACTTCTTTCGCGGTGATCACATGTCGTCAGTCCGTTGTATTCGACTTGTCAGAAACGTGGACTGAATTATCTTTAAAGTTGGTGGGAATATACTTTGGTTGGAATTCTACCAAGATTGTTTAAAACGTCACCCATCATCAGTTTTGTTTGTTTGTTTGTTTGTTTGTTTGTTTGTTTTTGTTTTGTTTTGTTTTTTTGTGTGTGTTTTTTTTCTTTCTTGTTTCTTTTTTTTTTTTTTTTTTTTTTTTTTTTTGTTATGAAAAGCTTTGTTCATTATTGGGTTAAACCTTAAATAGATTTCTCTAAACCCAACAGACGAATCGCCTCGAAATTGCATTGGAACACTTCTGGATATCTTTAACCCGAACGTGTTCCCAGCAGGTGTCGCTGCATGTTTTCCATTCCGTTAATGAATTATGTCTGGGTTCGCACCCAGACATTTTGTTTTCCCAAGAATTCTTTTTTCTTTCCTTCTTTCTTTATGTCTGGGTACCAACCCAGACACATTGTTTTTCCTCGAATTCCTTCTTTCCATGGCACCCAAATTTGGCCACGCACAATCCCAGAAACTGCTTCACCCGCAATCACCATATTTGGCACATCGATTCATCTATCAGTGAAGTTGTGCACCTTGGTATTGAATTATCATGTCGTTCATACTTATGCAAATAGGAGGCAGTGAAAATTTGAAAGCTTCATATATCCAAAGGTGTCACAGGTAGAGATACCATTCTAACTGTAATTCATAGGTTTATGATATAGCCGTATCCATTAACTAGGTTAGCGCTAGGATTTTGAAATTAGTAGCCAAAATTTTCCTTTTTCCCAGAAAGACCTACACAGACTATGAATTTGTTAAATTTCTGCATCAAAACAAAGAATGTTTGGAAATTTTAGTAGCCATTTACTACTTTTAGCAGCCATTTTGATGTTTTAGTAGCATTTGGCTATTTTGGCTAGTGCTAGCGCTAACCTAGCATTCAGCTGTGAAGCAAAGTTGTAGGATTTTAATTTATGCAAATTAGGCAGAAATGCAACATTTAAATCATGAATATCTTCAAACCTTTTATAGAGAGAGATGCCAAACCAACTCCAATTTACGGGTTTTGGATACAGCCATATCCATTGAATGCTAAAGCAAATTTTTAGAATTTTAATTTATGCAAGTGAGTCACATATGCAAAATTTAAATTTGATATCTTTTAAACTATAATACATAGAGATGCCAAACCAATATCTATGTACAGGTTTGAGATACAGCCCTATCCATTGAACATTGAAGCAAGGCTGTAGAATTTTAATTTATGCAAACTTGGCACATCTCTTTCTTTCTTCTTTGAGACCAAATTTGTACGAAGTTTTTCTCAGACACTATTATTTAGTAAACCACCAAACTTGCCATGGTGATTGACCTGCCAGTGAAATTTTGCATATCGTTTGTAACAGTCTCCTTGTTTAAAATTACGCCAATTAGGGGCAACTAAAATGTTAAAAGCTCCATATTGTCAAAACTATTGCAGATAGACACAAAATTTCAATGTGCATGTATGGGTTTGTGAGAGTTTCTAATATAATGGATATTAAAGGAAAGTTGCAGAATTTGAAATTATGCTAATTAGGGAATTGGGAAATTTAAAAGTATAAATCTATTATAGATGGAGACGCCATTCTAACGTCAATTTTTAGGCTTGTGGCGAATCCGCATCTACTGAACCATGAAACAAAGTTGCGGGATTTTAATTTATTCAAATTAGTTGATTGTGCAAAATTTAAATCTTGAATAGCTTTAAAACCATTATTGATACTCGTACCATCTAAACATCAATTTATGGGTTTGTGACATAGCCACATCCGATGAACCGTGATCCAAAACTGTACAAGCTTAATTTATGCAAATAAGATCAATGCAAAAAAAAAAAACTTGAATAACTTCAAAATATTATTGCTGGAGGTGGCATTCCAACTCCAATTTGTAGGTATGTGACAAAGCTGTATCTAATGAACCATAAAACAAAGTTGTAGGCTGTAAGTTTATGGAAATTAGGCAAATACATAAGATTAGTCTTGAGTAGCTTTACAACTACTATAGATAGTGGTGTCATGCAAACTTTAGTTTATAAGTTTGTGACATGGTCACATCCAATTGTAACATTATGGCACTACGTGAGAACATTTTTTTCAAAATGAATAAATATATATTAATAATCATGTTGTAAAAGATGGAATTTTCCCATGACAATTGTTGCACCTGGCAATCTCATACTGTATACTGAAAGGAACCTCCCTGTATGTTATTTCATAACTCCCAATTTCCATTCCAAGTTGTTCTGAAGTTTATGATATCGTTGCTGTGGTCGGCAAGTTCTTAGCTTACTTTGAAGTTTCTTGGTTACAGAAAATTACCTTTTCCCATTTCAGTCAATTTGAGTCAGTGTACATTCCTCAACATTTGGAATGCATTTCTTCATTTATTTTTAAACCAATATCTCTAGTTGGACCCTTTTTAATATTCATAAGAGTAATTAACTTTCATGAATGTATAAAAGCCACCACACCCCTGGAGAGTGCCAGAGCTGAGGACTACACGATTTTGTATAGACGTATGACAACAATATATCTTCCAAGTTCAAACTACCACCTGGAGATATGATTGTTATTATTTCATCATGTCTCGCACACAACGAGAAGAAACAAACTGGGTAACACAAAGGGCAATAAATACAGACTTACTCAAGTTAACAGCCTATTTTGATTAAAATAGATTGACAATTAATGTGGACAAATGCCAATTCATGCTGATTGGTACTTATCAGGTCTAGCGAAAAATTCCCAACCTGAACATTCAAAATAATCAAAATGTGAAGCAGGTTACTTCAGCTAAATGCCTGTAAATAAAAGTTGATGAAAACTTCTACTGGAATCGGCATAAAGCCAATATGGTGAGGAAAATTTCAAGAAAAACAGCAATCCTCCGATCCATCGGAAAAATTGTGCCACTGGGCACACTAAAGCTTCTTTCCAATGCAATAGTTCAACCACGTTTTGATTATTGTCACATGGTAGATGACACTGTATCCAAATCAGATCTATCTAGGCTGCAGAAACTACAAAATAAAGCAGCTCGTCTTATTACAGGATCATTTCGTAAAACTAGCAGATCTGAAATGTTTAGCAAACTTGGATGGCTATCACTCCATAATAATCGTGGAATTCACAACTGCACCATGACATACAAGCGTATGAATTACTTGACGCCAGAATACCGATATAACAAATTTCAACCCAATGGTGCAATTCACCATTATAACACCAGAAATGCAGATGATTTCAGACCACGAAGAGTAAAAACTGAATATATTACAATAACAGTTTTATAGTATCTGGCACAAGGTTATGGAATACCTGCCTACAAGATGCAATAGCAAGATCAAAAGTGTGCCTTGACCTTATATATATATATATATACATATATATATATATATATATATATATATAATATATATATATATATATATATATATATATATATAATATGTATATATATATATATATATATATATATATATATATATATATATATATATATATATATATATATATATATATATATATATATATGTAAACAGGTTACACAGAAAAAGAACAGACACGAAAAACTCGGAAAGATGATTTGCTGCATAGCAAATCAGTGTGTGTGTGTGTCTTTAAAACATGTTGGTATGGTAATGTACAACTATTCCATAACACAGGCGTAGAAGTTGGAATGGCATCTCTATCTATCGTAGCTTTGAAGTTATTCAAGATTAAAAATTTCTAATGTTGCTATTTAGCATAATTTAAATTGCTACAACTTTGATTTTAAATTCATTAGGTGCGCAATGGTCAACAACCCCCTAGTGGAAGTTGGAATGACATATCTATCTATTATAGTGTTGAAGATATTCAAGATTAAAAATTTTGAATACTGCTAATTACCATAATTCAAATTGCTACAACTTTTGTTTTAGATTCATTAGATGTGCAATGGTCAACAACCCCCCAGTAGAAGTTGAAATGACATCTCTATCTATAATAGTTTTGAAGATATTCAAGTTTAAACATTTCCAATGCTGCTAATTTGCATAATTTTAAACATCTTCATTCCTTTGTATAAAACAGTCAAACTCCTTGTATGGAGGTACAATCATGCCAAGTTTGGAGTTATTATGTGTAATAGTGTGCGAGAAAAGTGTCGGACAAATTTGCCGGGAAAGAAAGAAAGAAAGAAAGAAAGAAAGAAAGAAAGAAAGGAAGGAAAAACAAAAAATGTGTGTTGACACACACACTTTAATAATATGGTTGTCAGGAGAATGGGGGGTGGCATGTTTCCCATTTGACTGAAGTGATCTACGCCTGGACACCTTTAAATGTTTAATAACACGACCCTGGTCGCTAAAATGGAGATGTGATAAATCTCATTTACAGTGATGTAAAGTTAGGATAGTCCGATTGAAAGAGACATGCATACGCCATGGGATGCTCAGCCATGCACATACACAGCGCGAGAGTAGGGGGTACGGTTTGACGGGGGTACGGGTTGAAGGGGATACGCCTTAACGGGACTGCTGTTGGACGGGGGTACGGGTTGGCGTAGGTAAGCTTTGACAGGAATACGTTTGACCAGGAACCTATCATTCTATGTTTATTTGTATACGTGAATGCTCGGCCACGAAAATAGTCATGTACTAAGTGTGTTACCAAGTTAAAATAAAATTATCATCGATCAATCAATCAACCAAAGTTGTTTCATTTTAATTTATGCATATCAGGCTAATGCACAGAATTTAGATCATGTTGAACAATGGCAAAGTGTAGCATTTCAGAATGTTTTCATTTTGAAGGCACCCAGACAAATTTGCTGTAAAGCAAATCTTTTCTTCTATTTTCTAAGTGGTGGTCTTTTTAATTTTAATATTTCCCAATGACTGCTGGCTGATTTTCTTCAAACTTGACGGGAATATCTTAAATTATTGTGCAGGACTAATCTTTTCCCCAAGTGACGCTGATGTCATAGTCTTGACTTTTGAAGAATTTCAAAGTTATGTGTAAGTAGGGATGTAATAGGCCCCACCAAGCACAAGGTACAAATACAAAAAGCGTGTATTTTTAACAGTATTTGTGTGTGTCTGTCTGTGCGTTTTGACTTTTTCTCCCAAACCACACACTGTTATCTCGTCAAACAAAGAGAAAAACTGCCTGTTTTGAGATGCACCATATTTGTTCACCAGCTAAGTTGCAAAAAATTTGTCTGATTTTTAGACATTCATAATGAAAAAATAAGGGTGCCTGTAAGCAAGGCCACTTGCAAGATACAAAATGTAGCCCTATAAGTAAGTATAAGTAGTATCAACTTGTGGAATTGCCTGTTATTACTACCAGTCACTTGACAATTTTATAGTTCACTCATTTGCATGCGAAGTCAGCAGTCACAGTCCCTTGGTTGAAACACGAGAAAAAGAGAAGAAAACAAAAGAAAAAAACTGGTCTATATTAGAAACCTTTTTGGAAAGCGACGTAAATCTAGTTATCATGCATACAAGCTGAAACTACAACAGTAAAACTGTGATATTTTGAGACCCATATTTGGACTGGCTGTGTGCAGCTTGATTCAGAATTGAACTCCCTTTCGATCTTAATCCTCAGCGAGTTATTAAAACCTGTCAGAGATATTTACCACACATTTGCTATACTGTCAAAAAGGAAATCGAACACCAAAGGTACCCCGACACTTATATTTATATTCACTTTAAAATTATTTCCATTTTTTCGAAACCAAAAATTATCAGCAAATTAGGAATTTTGTTCGTATTCTTTTTTCTTTTTCGAGGCTTGTTTTCTTGGTGGCGTGGTTTTTGTGCGTGCTTTATTTGATCAATGCCTTCTCACCAAACATTGGGTTTTGACCAGGAAAAAAATTCTAAATGTAAATTGATTCCATTATTTGGCCAGATGTTAAATCAACTTTTGCATACGTTTTTGTCTACTTGCTTGTTTAAAGGAGGACAAATCTAGACAACTGGGTGTCACATTTCAAATTTAATCCAATTACAATCTACGCCACCCCTCTTGTATGATTAATCGTCATGGGAGCGGTAAGGATATGGGGCAGTTTCTCATCTTCACTTCATCTGCACTAATATTTGGCAAACTGTGCTTAGATGTAGGCCTACCTAAATGATACATGTACGCTTCACACACGAGACCCAGTGAATCAAATGCTGTGATATCGCCACGGGGTAATCAAGCTTTGCGCTTCAATGTTTTCGTTTGAAAGGGCACATACCTGGCAGGTACCTGGCTGCGCAGAACAGACATACACCTCACAACCTCTGGGGCTGTCTAATCCTTTCCCGCTAAAGTCGTCCAAAAGCACCTAGATGCAAATTGGCGTTTGCTTGAATGCGTTTTTTTTTTTTTTTTTTTTTAATTTTTTATTTTTGGCAATGTAAAGCATTTTGGAGGAATAATGGAGACAAGACTTACCATGGTATCAAACTCCAAGTCAAAAAATTTCTAGAACGTAGGTTGAACGCAACACCCAAACCGTGCCGGGAAAGCTGTTGACTCAGTTTTATTCTCACAAGGAAAGCTGTTGACTTAGTCTTACTCTAACCGGAAAGGGTTAAAGCCAATATCACATTCGTTAGCAAGCATCCAAGAGAATCCTACTCTTATGGAAACACTGGAGCTATTTAGTATCGGAAGTCGCTGTTATACTCTTTTGGAAGAATTCAGAAAAATGATTCACATTTGGAAAAGTTAATTTTTTCGGGGAGAAAAAGTGTTAATTCTCGATGGTAAAGTAGTATAATTGGTACAAGCCTTCATCATGGTGGAGGCAAAATTTATGTTGTCATACAACTGAGGGGACCACAACAAGTGTGCAGTTACTTTAGTTAGATATGAATACCATATATTCCCAAAAGAAAATTTGTCTGAGGTCTATTCAACCGCAGCTAGCATGATGGTTGTATATTGTACCCCTAGGTAAATATGTTACGGTCATCTTGTTCTTGTGTTTGTTTCTGAAGGTAATAAAAGGTGCTAAACACGATATGGTCACTGATGAAATGTGGTCTTGTCAATCATGAATCTCGAAACCTAACCTGGAACCGTACATGGAAGCTGATGCTGGGTCCTTCCTGTGAGGGAAGGCTAAGGATTTTTCCTTTGACCAAAATATTCATTTGTTAGCGCAGCTGACTTGTCAGTCAGCTGAGCTTTTAGCAGGCTCAGTCGTCCATCGACCGTCCACAATTCCCATCTGCAACTTCTCCAAAACCGGGAGCTGGATCCTCTTCAAACTTGGTGGGGATCTACCCTGGGTGGATCCTTACCAAGTTTATATAAACGATCACACTCCGGTGCTAATCTGATTTTTTTTTGGGGGGGGGGGCAGATCTTAAAAATATTCTTCTCCTAAACCGCTAACCCAATTGCTTTGATATCACACAGAAACACTTCTAAGGACCCCTAGTTCTTAATGTGCTCACCAGGTGGCGCTGCAATTTTCTGTACTTTCTATGATTTTTTTTTTTTTTTTTTTTTTTTTTTTTTGCTATTTTCAATGTCTTCTCCAGAACTGTCAATCAGATTAAGATGGAACTTGGTAGATATGTTCCTTGTGAAAAGTTCAATCAAAGTTGTCCACTGGGTGGTACTGCTGTGGATTCATGATTTTTACATTTTTTCCATCTCGGGTACATATTTCTTAATGCACCGTTCCTTTTGATTACTCTGCAAGTCAATGGGCATTCTAATGTTAATTGACATTTTCGATGTCTTTTCTTAAACCGCCAGCCAGATTCCCTTCAAACTTGGTGGCAATATACTTTGGATGGGTCTCTGCCAAGTTTGTTGAAATGGTCACGCTCCAGTGATTTTTGGATTATTTATTAATTTGTTTGTCCTTTTTTGGACAAATCTTAAAAAAAAATACTTCTCTGAAACTGCTAACCCAATTGTTTTGATATCACACAGAAACACCCTTCTTAGTTCTTGATTTGATCGCCAGATAGCGCTGCGTTTTTTCGTGGGTTTTTTTTTTTTTTTTTTTTTTTTTTTTTTTTGTATTTTCGACTTTTCCCCCAGAACCGTCACTGGAACTTGAATCTGAAAGCTGAAACTGAAACTTGGTGGATATGTTCCTTTTGAAAAGGTTGACAAACTTTTTCACTAGTTGGCACTGCTGAGGATTCCTGATTTTTAAGGATTTTGTTTTCAGTTCAGGTTCTTATTGGTAAATGCACCTTTCCTATTGATTATTATGTAATTCGATTGTCATTGAAATGATACTGATTTAACGTAACAGCTTTGTGATGTCAGACTTGTTAGTCAGCTGAGGTTATGTGTGGTTAGTCTTCCGTCGGTCTGTTATCCGTCGTCCGTGTTCCGTCCGTTGGCGTCCACAATTCGCATGTTCAACTTCTCCAAAACCAGATTCACTTCAAACTTGGTGGGGATGTACCTTGGGTGGGTTTCCATTAATTTTATGCAAATGGTAATGTTTCAGTGATTTTTTTAGGATTTTTTCTTTATTCATTTTTTGGTCAAATCTTAAAAAATCCTTTTCTTCGAAAGTGCTTGGGATATTGATTCGCAATCGCTAAGGGAGACTTGTTCAGAGCTTAATTTGTTCAACAGGTGGCGCTATGATTTTTCAAATATTTTTTATGCAAAAAATGTGTTTTCGCTATTTTTGACATCTGCAACACGGTTTCTGAGACGATGCTGAAACTTAGTGGAAATGTTCATTGCAGAAGGGCCCACCAAAGTTGTTTACAAGGTGGCGTTACTATGAATCTCCGATTTTTAATGAATTTTTCAATTTGGGTACGTGCATACAGTCCAACTGATTATTTTGTAAGTGAATAGGGATTGCAATGGTTATTAACGATTTACTACCAAGTTTGTTCAAATGATCACGCTCCAGTCATTTTTGGAATTTTTATGATTTTTTTAAAAAAAATTATTATTATAATTTTTTTTGCTTCATTTTTTGGCCAAATCTTAAAAAAAAATCTTCTCCAAAATCCCTTGGCCAGTTGATTCAAAATTGCAAAGGACATTTGATTTCATGACAGCGGGAGTTACACAGTACATGGGTGACCCTGATCTTATTCTCAAGGTCACAGGGTCACTTAGGTGTGCTTTGCTCTACAGATGATAACTTGAGAACTATTTCAGCCTCGAATTTGATGTTTTACATGGTTATAATCCTCATTTAGGGACACACTCAGGCAGTATATGAGTAACCTTGACCTCATTCCCAAGGTCACAGGACAACTGACATGAAATTTACGGTGCACTTGATAACTTAAGGTCTATTTTGATTAGGACCTTGATGTTGCACATGATGTTTCTCTATGAAGGCCACGCTTCGACAGTACACGAGTGACCTTGACCACATTTCTGAGGTTACAGTGCCACGTACATGAATTTTACTCTTCAGTGCTTTAACTTGAGGACTACTTGAACTGGAACCTTGATGATGCACATATTAGTGTTATTCCATAAAGGTCAGACTTACTCAGTATAGGGGTGACCTTGATCCTATCCCAAGTTCAATGCTCCGCAAGTGTGATGAATCTCTAGGTCAGCTGAGCATGGGCGGTTCACACAGCCCTCTTGTTGTTTTCTTTATCTTTTCAAATAAATACATAGCTTAATTCTAGATCACAAATAAAGCAGAGATCGCAATGCAATTGTCTTACAAGATATCTACGGTAAAATCTCATTTTGGTGACACTCAGATATCCAACGACCCAAGTTTTGAGGGACGTCACACCTTTGCTACAAATTTCACGTTATTACGCTTATCAGTCGCCATTGACGAAAATGTGAAAACCTTGTCAATATATATATACATATATTATTATTATTATTATTATTATTATTATTATTATTATTATTATTATTATTATTATTATTATTATTATTATTATTATTACTACTACTACTATTATTATTATTATTTGCCACTCCGTGATGAATCAGGGAGATTATTTCACCAACTAGTATAGCATGGGATTTCTTTTACAAAAAAAAAAAAAATGCCAAGCCCTCACCCCCACCTTCACTTTAAGTGGTCGGACCTTAACATGCTAAATACCGTTCACATGCAGATAAATACGAGAAAACTTGGCCACATATCTAGTTCCCTTGAACACGATCAAGATGTCTGCAGTCCCTAATAAATAGTTTTAACTTTTCACCCGGGGATCAAATGCAAACCCAGGACAGAGATGCAGACTTGTTATACTGGCGCGGAGGTAGCGACTGGAGGCCTTGTTCTTGCCCCAGAAAGTAGTTTTCGTTTTGTTTTTACTGTGGAGGCATGTAAGCATATATATCAAATCATTTCCACAAATATTATTACTATTGCAAACAGGATTGGGAAGTCCTAGGGGAATAATCAGCACACACCCAGATAAGCTTACTTCTCCCATACGCCATCGGGAACACCAACATGGATTTCCATGTATCAGTTTTTCATGGAGAACACATTATCACTGATAAACTAAGTTTGAAATTGAACATTCAGCCTTTCATCACCTGTTTCTGTGTCTGGCCAAAACCCTGCAAATCTCGTCATAGAGCATGAACAGTAGGGTTATTGAATGGGTGTTCGCCGCTGTACCGCAGTAACAACGACTAAAAATTGACTTTATGTGCAGCATTTGTGGAGCGTATGGCCATGGGTTCCAGTCTAGTTACCGACCATCGGCATTTGAAGTCCTTTGTGATGGCAGTTGAATAACAAAATGTAGCGTCTTGGACACGGATCAAACTTATTTTATGTCCGTGTAGTCGAAAGGAGAATTAGACGCGAAGATTATGTAAACTTGCCTATGTATGCAAGAATATTTTGCACGGTGTCAAATACGACCTGTTTGACTAAACGGGGAAAAGGAGACAAGGGTTAAAATTATGTAATGAGACGTGTAATGGTCAAGCTTCTCTTCTGAACCTTGCAATGTGATAAATGTCTGCGTCAGCTCAAACCCACTTTCAAAAATGGAGTATCTGCACAGATAGGTGTTTATATATTCTCTCTCTCTCTCTCTCTCTCTCTCTCTCTCTCTCTCTCTCTCTCTCTCTCTCTCTCTCTCTCTCTCTCTCTCTCTCTCTCTCTCTCTCTCTCATATGATAAAAAAAAACGATTCGTCTTGTCTTTTCTTGGCCACAATAACAGATACCAGTGATGCTAAAAAAATATTTCTATAAACCACTTGGGGCAACCGAGATCGAAATAAGTTGCGTACTATAGACGAAGCATGAATGCTAATATCAATGTGGACAGGTATCTCCTTTTTTATGTTTCTAGCTATTTGATTGGTTAATAGACATAGAATGCTGTTCGCACTGAATGGTTGCAAAAAACAGGCCTCCACATCCCCTGGCGGCATTTGTATTGCTCTGAAATTCGAAATGTAACTCAGCACGGTTACGTGACCATTGGAAACCGCCATTTCAGGCACGATGGCTGGTGGAAAGAGGGGTACGGTCATCGATAACTTGCACACTATCAGTGGTAAACGTGCCAGAAGGGTAAAAATGGAATAAAATCGCTATTCACTGAGTGCTGTGTAGTAAGGCGAGCATCTCACACGAGGCAAAACCTAAGCAATACCCGGGGCGATATTACACAGTACATCAGTGAATGACTCACCGTGGTAAATTATAAACGCACAACCGATGTGTTATCACTATCATCTTCCTATTCAGGAGTGTTATCAGTTTTTGAACTTTTGAAATGTCTCAAAAAGAGATGGTTGGATTACTTAAAAACTGGTGATGATGTACTTTGCCTTGATCTCATTCAAAAATGTTTACTGGGCTGCGCTGGTGTCATTTTCTCATTTTTAACATCTTACATCTTGAAATGCGAAATGATCAACCAATGGACACATTAGTATCAAGGAAGACCGGCGCAAATGCATATGTGTGTAATTTCTCTAAAACTGTTTACCAGCTTTCCAAATGTGCAGTATTTCACTGATGAAATAATATTAATGGGCGATCTGAATGCTGACTTTCAAACAAATCATCATAAGAAATTAAATTCATTTTGTGTTTCCAATAATTTGACCGTACTTATAAACGAGCCTACAAGGATAACCGATCGAAGAGATACTTGCTTTGACCAAATAATTACCAATGTTACTAGTTTTGTGCAAGATACAAGTGTGCTTCCACCAGTAGCTGGTAACGATCACTGTACAGTAGCTACAAACTTATTATTTAGGCATAAGAACTCTTTTTTTTTTCAAAAGTCTTTATGGTTATATGCCAAAGCAGACTTTGATGTGTTTCGAGATTCACTGAGCAAGGTCGATTGGGATCCGTGCTTCGATACTGATGATGTTGATGAGATATGTAAACTGTGGACCAGTACTTTCTTGAATGTAGCACGACAATATATTCCTAACAGGACATTTACAGTCAGAGACGGTGACGCACGCTGGCATGGTAGTCGCCTGCGGGCTCAGAAAGGAAGGTTGATGGAATACACCGTGAGGCCAAGTGCACCAGAAACTTGAACAATGCCCATATTTGGCATTATTTTCGGGCCATTTTCGAAACAAATCCATAAGTGATTTGAGGGCAGCCGAAGAGGAATACTTGAACCGTCAATTTGATGTTGTAAGTAACCCTAACAGGAAAGAAAAACGCTGGTGGAAAACTGTAAATCATTTCTTGAATGGAAGTCAGGACTCCCCTAATAGTCATTTATTGGTCGCCGACCCTGTAATTTCGGACAATCAATGCAAGGTGGCTGCCCTCAACCCCCTTTTTTTTTCTTTCGGAAACAAAGTCGTGTTGACAGCTCCACTTTCCATTCTCCTCAAATGTCAACTCAAAGTAGCTCTGACTATATCTTAGATAATCTAACTATATAAGCGAGGATGACATTTATTGGGTACTGGCATCACTAGATGTTAGTAAAGCAAGCGGCCCTGATGAGATCAGTGCCATATTACTGAAGGAAGCAGCCTCTTCTGTGGCGCCCTCTCTTGGCAAACTATTTAACCTATCCCTCGAGAAAAAACCTGTCCCTGCAACTGGAAGAAAGCCAGTGTTACTCCTATTCTTAAAAAGGGTGACGCTAGCTTGTGCAGCAGCTATAGACCTATCCCTCTCCAAAGTTGTGTTGCCAAAGTTTTTGAACGAGTAATTTTTAACTATGTCTTCAACTTTCTTAGAGATAGCTTTGCTCTGTCAGAAAAACAGTCGGGTTTCATGGCGGGTGATGGTACTGTGAACCAACTAGTATACTTGTACAATGAATTTGCAAAGGCTGTCGATCTACAGAAAGGAGTTAGAATAGTTTTTTGTGATATCACTAAGGCATTTGACAGACTGTATCATCATGCCCTCCTTTATAAGCTACACAGATAGGTATCCGTGGTTCTCTTTAAGACTGGTTCAGCTGTCATTTGCACGATGGAAGTTAACCGGTTGCTTTACATGGTAATTTGTCGTACTGTAGTATCGAAGCCGGGGTACACCAGGCATCAGTTCGTGGTACTCTCGTGTTTCTTGTTTATGTAAATGATATCACTGATATCGTAAGGTCTAACATAAAGTTGTTCGCCCATGATGTTATTTTGTTTATTACCATCAGTTCTGCCAACGCTGTCAACAGTGACTTGGAATCTGCAGAGACCTGGTCTAACCGATGGCCAGTCACTTTCAATAGTACCAAACCAAACCCATGCTATTCTCTAAAAAGAAGCCTGAAGTTCAGAACCCACCAATTGTTTTCCTCGATAACTCTTTAGAAACTATATCAGAGCATAAACATCTTGCTGTAATTTTTAGTTCTGACTTGTCATGGTCAAACCACATAAATCCCCTTGTATGCAAAGCCAGGAAACTAATTGGAATACTACAACTACCACAATATAGACTCAATAGGCGTTCTTTGGAAATCATATACTTCACATATATTAGACCATTACTGGGGTATGGGGATATAGTTTGGAGTGGATCAGGCGGATGCTCCATCGCTTGAAAATGTTCGACTGGCTGCAGCCCGAGTAATAACTGGGGTAACCTGTCGCACCAGTCTTAAATTATTGTACAGTCAGACGGAATGGGAGACTTTGGCTAAACGTCAAGACAAACCTAAATTAATATTGCTATGTAAGACAATACATGGGCTTAACACACGGTTACCTTCATAACTTAACTCCAGTGAACGTATTTTCTGGAAATGCATACAATGTAAGATAATATATATATATATATATATATATATATATATATATATATATATATATATATATATATATATATATAAGGCAGGTATATGCAAGAACTAGTATTTACAGCAATTCTTTTATACCAGCAACCATTTGTCAGTGGAATATGTTACCAATTCAGTTCGAAATTCTGAAGATCTTGATATATTTCAGCGTAAATTAGACAAAGATAAACCGAAAGTTAACGATTTATTCTACATTGGCAATCGGAAAGTAAACATTTTTCATTCTCGAATTAGAATGAGCTGCAGTCAGTTGAACCACGACATGCACAAAATTGGCATCGTGAGTTCCCTTAGTTGTGCTTGCGTAGCAACAGTTGAAAATTGTCTTCACTTTTTCTTTGAATATCCTCGCTTCATTACCGAACGTAACTCTCTTCAAATGTTCATTTTAACCAAGGCTCCGTTTACATTAAATACACTACTTAACGGAAGTTTAAAATGTTCAAAAGTCGCTCATGTAGCCATCATTGAATCTGCACATAAGTACATTATGCGCACTGGCCGATCCAGCTGAGGCCCGCACTGGATTTACTTGGTAGCTTGTATGTCCAGTTATTATTTTTGTTATAAGGGTATGGGTAGGTCTACCATTTAAGTGGCCGTATGTTGGCAAACACCAATACTTTTTTAATGACTATTCCAAACACTGTTTGTATTGTACATCTCTTACATGCAATGGAAAATACTTATTACTGAGACCACTATCTGTGACTTCCGGAGGTGTTAACAACTTGCATGCTGTGATGTGGGCGTTAATGTAGTGTCCTGTGGCCTGTGTCTGTATCTTCCACACCGTACTCTGTATTTTACTCTCTCTCTCTCTTTTCGCAAGAGGAATTTGTATAGGCCATGCCTGTTTTCCGATTGCATTAATAAAATATATTTAAACCAAATGTACATGATGTGTTTCGAACAGATATATATATTATAATATATATGTACATATATATATATATATATATATATATATATATATATATATATATATATATATATATATATATATATATATACACAAAAGCAGATAATCTTTTTATATTTTCAGAGGAAAATGTTCGAATAAGTGGCACACTCTTCAACTCAGGCAACCACTTAGGGAGGTCATACAGGCATATAGAGCGAATGCTTATGCTGCCCATCGAGTTTGCAGAAACCGCCAGACTTTTGAGCATCAAGTTCCATCTGCTTAGAAATGGGAAATCAGTCGTTATTCAAATATGGAGACCTGTTGAAAAAAATAATTTTAAATATATCTACCAGAAAGAGATAATTGCAGACAAGGCCAGTTACGAGGTGAGAAATGTTTTTCATATTTTTGATTAACTGTATATACCTTGCGGAGAACCTACAGCTTATTCCATACAAAAACTTAACGATATTTTCAACTTATAATCGTCTCGTGTTGAATGACCTACTATATCACACAGACCCAAAAATCTTTTAAATTCCGATTGGCATGATATATACCTGTATGCCAAATGCGAGTCCGATTTGTCGAGATATGTACGAGTGATCGTGGTAGCAAGATTTGGTTGGAATATGGACGACCAGTGCCAATGATAAGCTGCAGTTCCACTCTCGTCAGATTAGAGGCTTAGAATTATTATTATTTTTTTTTTATCATCAACTGTTTATTTCTTGAATATCCGCCTTACAATATTTCCTCATTTCATCGGCAGACTGAAATGAGTTTACAATAACGAAACAAACTTAATGTATTTCGCATTTTTATATTTATCAATTACTTCTGAGACTTTTCGTCGATATTCTAGCTCTTTCTTACATAATATATAAACATCCGCATTTTTTCCATCCTGTTTGATACAAAAACTTTTAAAAATGACAAAACAAATAAGTGTTATAATTTCGTTTACCCAATAGTAACTTCCATTTCCAATTTTGTAGCCTAAAATTAGTGTCTTCAAACAGAGGTCTAAATTTTCAAATCCTAACTACTTAAATGCTTTTTTTCACATTTTGCCATAATATATCTAGTCTATTACAATTGAAAAATAAATGTTCATAAGAATCAATACAATCACAGAATATACAAAGAGGAGTAGCTTTAAGCTTCCATTTATGTAATAACTGACCACATGGTAATATAAGGTGTGTCAGTTTAAACCGAAATTGCTTTATCTTGTTTTCCCTTAAACCAAAAAATATAAATTTCCACAGTGCATCCCATCTGAAGTTACTAATATCAAACTTAGTAACCCACATTTTTTCAACATATGGTTTTTCAACCTTATTTTCTAAAAAAATTTTGTAACAAAGATTATCTTTGACTGAAAGAAAATCAAAACTTCTTTTTCCATGGAGAGGCTTAGAATTAAGTGTTCACCAAAAGTACCGTTGTAAAATTATTAACCATTGTACCATCCTACCATCCGTGTACTGCTTTATTTTCCTGTGGTGACAAAACATTACAATACACGTATAGCTACTTGTGTGGTAATCCTACTGTATTTGGGCGCGGGGGGGGGGGGGGGGGGCTAATGTAAAGATATTATTCTATGTCTTATTTTCGAGTCCCACAGAGCGGCAAAGGCCAACCAGCCGCTGCGTGTGTGAAACCAATATTTTGTTTGAGGTGCCTGAAGAGAGTGAGCCAGTTCTGCCCATACGCCATAATAGTTTGGGCCTTTTTGATGAAAATATGTTGAATTTGGAATAAAAGGTCTTTAGCTGGCCATGATTTACACCCCCGAACCGTGCTTTCCCAGTGTATATTGAATCATTGATTCTTTTGTCGGTACATTGTCGTAGTTTCCCCGATCCAACCCCTTGCATGTGCTGTCGTGGATTTTTTATTGCGTCAAGTATAACACTTTTTGGTATTTATTCTTCTCTTTTTCCATGATATGACTTCAGATAAACTTCGAGAACGAATGCTTTGGCGTGAAGAAGGGAGATCGTCTTGGTTTTATGTTCAAAAAAGGTCCGGGTCCAATACCGTACAGATTTTCCGTCTTGAAGTTCTTCCAACAGCTGTTCGGCACTTGTAAAGGCTCTCCTATACCATCCTGCTATTTTGCATTTCATGGATTTAAACGCAGGGAAGCTTATCCCACACTGAGGCAGAATTTGAAACTGGATGGTCTGCCATTCCCGTGGGCTTTTCCGTTCAAAGTGAAATATGAAAATAAGCGTCAGTGCTGAGTTCTCTTGAACAGCATTGGCGTTTAATGGTATGCTGCAAACTTAGGCCAGCATGGCCTCACCTCACTCAGATTTGGGAAAACTCAGCCCGTCAAAGACCATTGACATAGGAAGCCAATCGCAGGATGGTGATGCTACTGCCAGCCAATCAGAAGCCATGAGTATCGCCGAAAACCTATCGACGAGCCATAATAGTTGCCGACAGTCAATCACATACCGTATTGGATTTGTTAGTTGTCAACCTTTGACAATGGATATCATTAATATTTATTTACTGACATACATATGTCGTTAATGTATGGTCGCCAGAAGATGAAATATCAACATGTTTATAAATAGGCGGATATGTCAGGCCTTGTCGTCAAGTCTTTGAGGAAGTGTGAACGTGAGAGCAGTGTACAAAACCAAAAAAAAAAACCTATAATGTGTAAAAGAGAGACAGCCAAACAGAGGCATGAGGGAGACACTTAAAGAAACTGATGACATGTTCTCACTCATTCTACTAATACTGATTTAAAATGTGAAAACGTGCATTACCCGTACGACCACGTCTAGAGCTTGCCAATCACGATGTAAGTCGTTAAATGCCACCATGAATGTTACTCTTTCAATAGGTATCTAAATTTGTCATATTCAAAAATGGGTCAGAGGTTATGACATAATGATTTTCTTTCATCTTCTTAGTCATCGTTCTTCGCTTTCGAATTCCTTTTGTTCTCCAGCAGCTTCTCCTCTCGCCTCGTTTCCATCATCAGCTGCATCTTTATTGAGCGGGAAAGCTAACGATGCGCCAATTTGGCTTTATCTTCCTACATAGTGAGTTGCACTAAACTGCCTCTGTTCAAATCTTTTGATGTACAAACTTTTACTTTTGTAGTTTGCGTATTTCCCATGGTGCATTGAAACAAGTTATGTGATACAAGAGGTGGTGCAATTGTATAACAATGTATGCAATTAAATGTCATGGATTATAAACTGTACATACTGAAGAATTGAAAGCATCAGGACGAAAATTTGCTCAGTAAAACCCAGTTGCCTTTAAATTTAATTTATGCAAGCTATATCAAATGACCAGAGATATTGAGAAAACGGACCTTGAAGCTTTACTTTTGCCTCGTTTATAGAATCGATCTTTACCAGTTAATTCCAGTGAGACTCATGCAAGGGAGTTCTTTCACACCTCCTTGTGCGTAATTAGAGGCTCTAGCATATAAGAATAGTTGGTGCTACATAAGCAGAATGTGAAATGCAAATTAATCTTAGTGTGGGTGTTTTTGGCCGAGCACAAGGATAATGCACCTATATGCAAGTTTGGTTTATATTTAGAAGAATTACATGACCTGCAGGTATGTAATTGAAAAAACATAAAAACATTCTCCAGCGGTTATATGGACATTTTTGGAATTTTTTGGGGCCCCGTCTGGTTATGGCCATGTTGCTTTGACAAAAATTAATTCCGACTCGGCAAGTGAAAGTACAATAATGATTGTCTTTTCATGCATTATCTTGAAGGATAACAAGTTGGTTTCTTTCTTTTGTACGGACGAAATACAATATTAGTCGAGAAACATTCTAAAATAGAAACTCTTTAAGAAAATTACATTTTTATCAGATCAAGGATTCAGGAAATATGGGAATAGCAAAGGCGACTTCTGTCCGAAAGCAAAGTAATATGACGCTTCCTTCAAGGTGATTAATTTTTACAAGACAGACCGTGGAAGGGGTCGAAAAATCTGGTAGCCCTGCCCCCTTGACCACCAAAATGTCTTGCTGGGCGACCAATATGCTCAACTGATGACCATGTACAGACATCAATGGTAGCTCTGTGAAAGGTTTGAGCTACCACGTTCTTACTTTTTTTTCAATCCCTGCATGGACTTAAAAAGTCCAACAAAATGAATGACTACAACTGTGGTTTGACTAGCGCATATTTGACTACACTGGTCCTCATTCTGGGTTTAGATGTATAATGTTAACCCTGGGTTTGAGGTCGAGGTCAGCGAGCTGGAGGCCCACAGCTTCCAGACTTATGTTTTGTCTATTAAAAGTAATGTGAACCAAGAGAAGACGGTTATATTCGTTTTTTAGTTGTCATTCCTTGTCTGTCCGTCCGTTCGTTTGTTTGTTTGTCCGTTTTGACTACTTTTCGCTTCACGTTGTTGCCAAATATAAGCATTGTTTGTAAACAAAACATTCACACTCAAATGTCTTGCCTACACACACACACACACACACACACACACACACACACATATATATATATATATATATATATATATATATATATATATATATATATATATATATATATATATAATCTGATGTACCCATTATCGATATGTTCCTATTATCGATAGGGTGGAGGAAAACACAGTGTTATTATTACTTGCTAATCTATCTTTACATGTGATCAGTTGTCGGTCTTTGAACTGTGAGATTTTGTGCAGCCATGTCTAGCCCCGTTCCCCGGTGTCTCAGTTACGAGGGTAACTGCCTGTAAACGCATATTTGGGCTCCTTACGCTAAGCGAAAACCACACTTTTCAGAAATGCACACGTTTTATATTTTTATAATCGCAGAGACCCTAGCTTTTTAGAGTTTTCATACACTGATTTCATATTTACTTACACAGAAAATGTTTGTTTTGCTGACCTACTCCGAATTTTATTTGTGTGGAGTTTTCAGTTGCTATGTCGAGAAAAGGAACATTTTTTTAGAAGCTCGTCACCAAAATTGAAGTGACATGTCTTGCTCAGACCACCTGCGTTCGTCAAGAAAAGACTATTTTGTTTCGATTTTACCATGGAAGTCCAACTTAGAACTTGGAAGTCTGATTTATAACAATATTTTTCCTTTCTATGGTCAGCGACGTATTGTGCTACATTTTTACAAACCGCACGGCTTAGCCTATCGAGAACTGGCACATCGTGCATATATATCTCGCTTTGAAAAGAATTGTGGACAAGTCCTAACACAACAGCATACACCAAGTCAACTGCTGTCCTTGTCTGAGGTTTAGCCTATTTAAATAGATCATATGTCTATGCCAAAATGTATATTGGGCAATTCTTCCCGATATCCCGATTTTGAATAATAATCCCCGGTCAATCAAATCATTATAATTTGTTCCTCTTTGCATAAGTGAAAAACGCAGCTTCCGCAAAGACACCAGATGCTGAAATATAGCAGAGAACAGCTCATTCAGCTGTAATGGTTGGACAGGAGAACTAAAATGAATCAATAGGAGAGGTTGCAGTTAGCAATTGTGTATGCATTTGGCTGAGTATACAAACCAATACACAACATTCTTGTGGGCTAGAGATGTGTATTCCCATTAGATTCTATGTTAAAGTAATATTCAATTCATTGAATGGTTATGCAGCAAAAGCCAAACGTACATGAGTATTTTAACATTGTACAACCATTTGCCACAAGAAATTTCGTGTTTGTTGGTAGAGTGGATTAAAAGGTGCATAGGTGCAACATAGGTGCAAATTACAATGGAAACTAATAGAAATACACATAGCTAGCCCACCTGCCTGCAGAGCACTCCCCTGAGAAGCTACATAAATCAGCTGACCTTGACCTTGCCTAGTATATCTCCCTTGCAATGCAAATATGTGCCAAGCTGTGTACATAACATTAGAATTATTAGGCCATATATTTCAGGTATTCAGTATAATGGGCATTACATAACAAGAAAATTAGCATACGTCTGTATGGTGTTGAGTCAATAATAAAAAATGCCGTCAAATCTTTGGGAATTTCGCTTACACTATAAATTTGAATAAATATGTCTGGTCTGTTCTTAGTTTAATCGTGCATTTAACTGAGCTCTAAAAATAAAGTTTGCATTATTTCACATCCTTGTTTTCAAAATTTCCGGGTGCAGAGTCCATATCCCTCACCCCCACCCCCAGGGGAGGGGCATACCCCTTCCCACACCCACTTACACACGGCCCCTTTTTGTGCTTCGCGATGACTCCACACCTGAGCTGCTGAAGGGAAGGTATCTGTTTTAGGCACAGAACGATTTCGGGGAAGTGTTACAGCACATTTGACGTTTTGAGACATAGAAATATGTGTGATGGTCTTTGGTGATGTGACAAAAAGAAAGACAGGAGGAAATGTGTCCATGTAGATACCCTGCTGAACTTATCAGTAATACTGACAAGTTATAAACATAATCTAGGACTAATCGGAGCCGGAAATGGATTTTAGGTGGCATTTTATTGGATGAATGCTCTTCATACAAGTATCTCGGGATTCAGTTTTGTAAATCACTTAAGGATACAAATCATATCCATAAGTACTTAAAGCCAAAAGTTTCACGTCTTGTCTGCTACATGTGCAGCATCCTGGCATCTCACGATAATGTTAAAAGAATATCATTCGGTGAAAGCCTGTGGAAAAGTGTCATATTGCCCTCTTTGTCACATGGTTGTCCGGTCTGGTTGTGTAATATTAAATAAAATGTCTCTGCCATACAATCAATGCAATACTCGGTATCTTCTAAGGGATAAGTCCACCCCTGCTATTTCAGCTACTTTAGGAGAACTCGGATGGCTGCCATGTAATATCATTCTAAATAGGTACAGGGTAAACTATTTCAGCCGGATGAAGTGCTTAGTTCCTCAATCCAGACTATGTAAAACAATCTTTGATGACATGGAAATAAATCATAGAAACAGCGGATCAAACACATGGTGCTATTTTAAGGAAATCGAAAATATATTGGCAGGGGTTGGTTGGGATCACGGGAGGTTTGGAACTTATCCCAATCGACCATGACTCATTCTATCGCTTAAGCTTAGACTCGTATAACACATTTTTCGGGAAAATCTAGATACTAAAGCTTCACTGTCATACTATAAAAGATTTAAAACATCGTCTTTTTCGGAAAATTATTTATACGACATATCCGATTTTGTATGGGCCAGATTAACGGTCAAGGCTCGTACATGCTGCTTGGGAATTCAGGCTGACCAGGCACGCTGGGGTCTATCGGACGGAATGTGTAAACTATGCAACTGTGGTCAAGAAGATATTGCCCACCTTCTCTTCATATGCCCAGTGCTAAACGAGATAAAGAAGGACTGTTTTTGGCAGTTGGAAAAGTCAGCTTGGCTCAAAAGATTATCCGATATGGCATTGTTTTATGAGTTCGTCTTTACGTATAAAAACTATCATTTTTCTGTCGAAAGAGAAGTTTGACAAGGTATGTAAGTATTTTCTGAAAAGAGCCTGGTCCTACCGAGGCACAATGTCAAAGCAATGACGCCGTATCATAGGCTATTCTAACCTCCGCTCCCTCTTATTAAATTTATGAAGCAGTGTCTTTTGGGCAATGTACTGGTAATATAATATAATGTACTTTATATGTGACTGGACACAAGATTGCTGGGTCTCCCATAAGACGCGGGGGTTGACTCGAGGGATCATTGTTTCCCAAGGACTGGTCTCTCGGGTGGGCCCAGCCCGTCGGGGGAGCCCCTGCAACTTTCATGTTTTAGTGCTTTGCAACGATACTTCTTTTCGTACATTTGTACTTTTAGTCCATGTTGTAAGCCCTTGTGGGCATATTACGGTGACAAGGAGTGTAAGTCTTGTCCATTTCATCAATGTAAGTTTTATCTGGACGCACCACGGGTTTACCCCGCCCCGGTGGTGCCCCCGGTGTAAAAGGGTAGTTTTCCAATAACTTATTATTATTATTATTATTATTATTATTATTATTATTATTATTATTATTATTATTATTATTATTATTATTATTATTATTATTATTATTATTATTATAATTATTATTTTATATACATACACACACACACACACACACACACACACACACACACATATGGCTGATCTATGAGGACACTGCCGTGCACCCATGCGGTATATTGTCATTTATTATGTCTGTGTGTGAACACAGACATATTGTTTTACCCAATATTCTTTCTTTTTTTCTTTCCTATCTTTCTTTTCGCCAGATTTTTGTGTCGTCTTAAACTCAGACACCGTGCAAGCTAGAAACTTCAAACTTTGCATGGCTGTAGCACCTGCAGTGAAGTTTTCCATATCGTTCTGAATAGTCAAGATTTTGAAAATCATGCAAATTATGGCAATTAAAAAAATCCAATAGCTTCTGGCTTCCAAAGTATTCATCCAATTTTGATCATGTTGGACACAAATTGTAGCTACTGTAACACTGCACATTTTTGTAATTTACATGTGACCTCTAGAGGTCAAAGGTCAAGGTCATTTTGCCATTTGAAATATTCATGTAGCTATTTCTATATGGCGCAAAAAATGTCAAAAATCACCCTAATAACATATCGATATCCCCTGACTTACCACCCATTACCAGACGCCTCAAAGAAGAACTGATGCACCAGAGGAGAAATCTACAAGATGACCAGAAGAAGAAGTCCAGAATAAAGTACATAAAGTCTTGGCTCTACGTTCAACTTCAAATCGCCGGTGAAAACCCTCGCTACCCAAAGATAACCCAAACGGCCCTGATTAAAGACTATCTGGACATTGATTTGGACACTATTTTCAGCTTCAACTGACTTTTTGCTCTCATATATATTGAAATTGTATGTCGTGACTCGCAGCTTACTTACCATTAGCTGACCCATACGAAGCATTTCTCTTTCTGTATTCATTATGATGCGCGTGGCATTTTTGTACTCCCTACAAAATGACCCGTGTTTTTCTTTCATGTATGTGATACCCCTTCATGCCATTTCAGCGACTTTCTCATCCATCGATGGACATGAACACTTTCAGATGTTTATTTTTTCCATATATATTTGTATGTTTTTTCTTATTTAGAATGATCGACTTATCCGTTCCAGAGCTAACCAATATGCAATGTACTTTTTGCGAATGTGTCGCTTTCAAATGCCATGTTTCTGTAGGAAATTTCTTATTTAACGTTTCCCTTAAACTACTTTTTATTGAAACACGTCGGGAGCTCCTCTCACACCATTTAAGTTGTATATCCTTCACATCCATAGAATTGGATACTTTCTTTTGCAGTTAGCAATTGTGTATGCATTTGGCTGAGTATGCAAACCAATACACAACTTTCTTGTGGGCTAGAGATGTGTATTCCCATTAGATTCTCTGTTAAAGTAACATTCAATTCATTGAATGGTTATACAGCAAAAGCCAAACGTACATGAGCATTTTAACTTTGTACAACCATTTGCCACAAGAAATTTCGTGTTTGTTGGTAGAGTGGTTTAAAAGGTGCATAGGTGCAAATTACAATGGAAACTAATAGAAATACACACAGCTAGCCCACCTGCCTGCAGATCACTCCACTGAGAAGCCACATAAATCAGCTGACCTTGACCTTGCCTAGTATATCTCCCGTGCAATGCAGATATGTGCCAAACTGTGTACATAACATTGGAATTATTAGGCCATATATTTCAGGTATTCAGTATAATGGGCATTACATAACAAGAAAATTAGCATACGTCTGTGTGGTGTTCAGTCAATAATAAAAAATGCCGTCAAATCTTTGGGAATTTCGCTTACACTATAAATTTGAATAAATATCTCTGGTCTGTTCTTAGTTTAATCGTACATTTAACTTAGCTCTAAAAATAAAATTTGCATTATTTTACATCCTTGTTTTCAAAATTTCCGGGTGCAGAGTCCATGTCCCTCACCCCCACCCCCAGGGGAGGGGCATACCCCTTCCCACACCCACGGCCCGTTTCGGTGCTTCGCAATGACTCCACACCTGAGCTGCTAAAAGGAAGGTATCTGTTTTAGGCACAGAACGATTTCGGGGAAGTGTTACAGCACATTTGACGTTTTGAGACATAGAAATATGTGTGATAGTCTTTGGTGATGTGACAAAAAGAAAGACAGGACGGAATGTGTCCATGTAGATACCCTGCTGAACTTATCAGTAATACTGACAAGCTATAAACATAATCTAGGACTAATCGGAGCCGGAAATGGATTTTAGATGACATTTTATTGGATGAATGTTCTTCATACAAGTATCTTGGGATTCAGTTTTGTAAATCAATTAAGGATACAAATCATATCAATAAGTACTTAAAGCCAAAAGTTTCACGTCTTGTCGGCTACATGTGCAGCATCCTGGCATCTCACGATAATGTTAATAGAATATCATTCGGTGAAAGCCAGTGGAAAAATGTCATATTGCCCTCTTTGTCACATGGTTGTCCGGTCTGGTTGTGTAATATTAAATAAAATGTCTCTGCCATACAATCAATGCAATACTCGGTATCTTCTAAGGGATAAGTCCACCCCTGCTATTTCAGCTACTTTAGAAGAACTCGGATGGCTGCCATGTAATATCATTCTAAATAGGTACAGGGTAAACTATTTCAGCCGGATGAAGTGCTTAGTTCCTCAATCCAGACTATGTAAAATAATCTTTGATGACATGGAAATAAATCATAGAAACAGCGGATTAAACACATGGTGCTATTTTAAGGAAATCGAAAATATATTGGCAGGGGTTGGTTGGGATCACGGGAGGTTTGGAACTTATCCCAATCGACCATGACTCATTCTATCGCTTAAGCTTAGACTCGTATAACACATTTTTCGGGAAAATCTAGATACTAAAGCTTCACTTTCATACTATAAAAGATTTAAAACATCGTCTTTTTTGGAAAATTATTTATTCGACATATCCGATTTTGTATGGGCCAGATTAAAGGTCAAAGCTCGTACATGCTGCTTGGGAATTCAGGCTGACCAGGCACGCTGGGGTCTATCGGACGGAATGTGTAAACTATGCAACTGTGGTCAAGAAGATATTGCCCACCTTCTCTTCATATGCCCAGTGCTAAACGAGATAAAGAAAGACTGTTTTTGGCAGTTGGAAAAGTCAGCTTGGCTCAAAAGATTATCCGAAATGGCATTATTTTATGAGTTCGTCTTTACGTATAAAAACTATCATTTTTCTGTCGAAAGAGAAGTTTGACAAGGTATGTAAGAATTTTCTGAAAAGAGCCTGGTCCTACCGAGGCACACTGCCAAAGCAATGACGCCGTATCATAGGCTATTCTAACCTCCGCTCCCTGCTTATTAAATTTATGAAGCAGTGTCTTTTGGGCAATGTACTGGTAATATAATATAATGTACTTTATATGTGACTGGACACAAGATTGCTGGGTCTCCCATAAGGCGCGGGGGTTGACTCGAGGGATCATTGTTTCCCAAGAACTGGTCTCTCGGGTGGGCCCAGCCCGTCGGGGGAGCCCCGGCAGCTTTCATGTTTTAGTGCTTTGCAACGGTACTTCTTTTCGAACATTTGTACTTTTAGTCCATGTTGTGAGGCCTTGTGGGCATATTACGGTGACAAGGAGTGTAAGTCTTGTCCATTTCATCAATGTAAGTTTTACCTGGACGCACCACGGGTTTACCCCGCCCCGGTGGTGCCCCCGGTGTAAAGGGGTAGTTTTCCAATAAATTATTATTATTATTATTATTATTATTATTATTATTATTATTATTATTATTATTATTATTATTATTATTATTATTATTATTATTATTATTATTATTATTATTATTATTATTTTATATATATATATATATATATATATATATATATATATATATGTGTGTGTGTGTGTGTGTGTGTGTGTGTGTGTGTGTGTGTGTGTGTGTGTGTGTGTGTGTGAGTGAGTGTGAGTGTGAGTGATATAAAACCGCAATGGCAACTTCAGCTGACACAATTTCCACTGCTCTGCGCTGTGCTGTGCTGTGCAGTTTTACTGTACTGTACTGTAAGTAACTATTAAAGTACACTGTGCTGTGATATCAATGTTGCTGTTGTAAGTATTGCAGTCCCGTATTGTCAACATATATTCTGGAAGCTATTTGTACAGTAATAGGAGACGAAAACAAAATCGATATCACCTAATCTAGGGTGTATATGTATGTGTAAATATAGAAATTCATACTTCGTTCCTGCGCCCTGGGGCGGCCAAAGAGAGTAAAAATATGATACATTTCACAAGGTATAACCCATAATTGGCATGACAATTAATATGTATC
This sequence comes from Hermodice carunculata, assembly GCA_964020975.1. Classification (NCBI taxonomy): domain Eukaryota; kingdom Metazoa; phylum Annelida; class Polychaeta; order Eunicida; family Amphinomidae; genus Hermodice; species Hermodice carunculata. The sequence goes on from OZ026617.1 coordinate 98,552,224, forward strand.
AAATTTGCGACTTATTTATTTACAGTAAAATATATAGTGTAAATAGTAACATTTTTCCACCTTTATCATACCCTGGTAATACTTATGGCAAATATTTTGTACTTATGAGCACTATGTGGCACTAGTCTGTTTTACTGTACTTCATATATTGATATATTTGCGTTATGTGAGAGCTATAGTGTGCAAGGCGGGTTCATATGGCTGATCTATGAGGACACTGCCGTGCACCCATGCGGTATATTGTCATTTATTATGTCTGTGTGTGAACACAGACATATTGTTTTACCCAATATTCTTTCTTTCTTTCTTTCTTTCTTACTTTCCGCCAGATTTTTGTGTCGTCTTAAACTCAGACACCGTGCAAGCTAGAAACTTCAAACTTTGCATGGCTGTAGCACCTGCAGTGAAGTTTTCCATATCGTTCTGAATAGTCAAGATTTTGAAAATCATGCAAATTATGGCAATTAAAAAAATCCAATAGCTTCTGGCTTCCAAAGTATTCATCCAATTTTGATCATGTTGGACACAAATTGTAGCTACTGTAACACTGCACATTTTTGTAATTTACATGTGACCTCTAGAGGTCAAAGGTCAAGGTCATTTTGCCATTTGAAATATTCATGTAGCTATTTCTACATGGCGCAAAAAATCTCAAAAATCACCCTAATAACATATCGATATCCCCTGACTTACCACCCATTACCAGACGCCTCAAAGAAGAACTGATGCACCAGAGGAGAAATCTACAAGATGACCAGAAGAAGAAGTCCAGAATAAAGTACATATAGTCTTGGCTCTACGTTCAACTTCAAATCGCCGGTGAAAACCCTCGCTACCCAAAGATAACCCAAACGGCCCTGATTAAAGACTATCTGGACATTGATTTGGACACTATTTTCAGCTTCAACTGACTTTTTGCTCTCATATATATTGAAATTGTATGTCGTGACTCGCAGCTTACTTACCATTAGCTGACCCATACGAAGCATTTCTCTTTCTGTATTCATTATGATGCGCGTGGCATTTTTGTACTCCCTACAAAATGACCCGTGTTTTTCTTTCATGTATGTGATGCCCTTTCATGCCATTTCAGCGACTTTCTCATCCATCGATGGACATGAACACTTTCAGATGTTTGTTTTTTTCATATATATTTGTGTGTTTTTTCTTATTTAGAATGATCGACTTATCCGTTCCAGAGCTAACCAATATGCAATGTACTTTTTGCGAATGTGTCGCTTTCAAATGCCATGTTTCTGTAGGAAATTTCTTATTTAACGTTTCCCTTAAACTACTTTTTATTGAAACACGTCGGGAGCTCCTCTCACACCATTTAAGTTGTATATCCTTCACATCCATAGAATTGGATACATTCTTTTGCTTTGCAGCCATTCAGTTGTACCATCAGTGTGTTTTTGTGTAACTTTTGTTACCGTGTCTTTCTCTACTTATTACCTGGACACAATGCAGGGTCATGGGTCGCCGGAGGGGGGCAGGGGCAGCGGCCGGACCGCCGCGCGGCCCCAACACCTTAACTTTAACTGATAATTTTCTTTATTGTACAATCATATCAATACGGAATTATGCTAGGCCATGTTAAGTTACTTTCTTTTCTTACTTCATGAATGGTAAAACCGCAGAAAACGATGTTCTTCAACATTTTGGTGGAGTCAACAAAAATAATCTAAACGAACTATTGTCACATCCAGATGATCTGGACAACGCTATATCCACTGTGTCTGACTCACCATATGTTACGCGAGATAATATTGTAGATTATCTAAAAGCGCATATTCATACTTTTTCAGTGCTTAATCTAAATATTCAAAGCATAAATGCCAAATTTGACGAATTTAAATCACTTGTTGATGATCTTGCTATTGAGAATTTTTACTTTAGTGCCATATGTCTACAAGAAACTTGGCTGGGCGAAAACTCAGTTGATTCCTCGTTATTTGAAATTGAAAACTATACGTCCATCCCCTTTAATGCTTCATGTAGTTCCCACGGTGGTCTTTTGTCGTACCTACACAAAAATTTTCAGTACAATACACGAGACTTTTATTCACCTAACGATTATTGGGAAGGCCAATTTTTAGATATTTTGGAAACGGTTTGACAAAAACGATTACTCTTTGTAACATTTATAGACCACCAAGGGATCGAAATGATGCCATTCAGTTATTTATAGATGATTTGTCTAGAATCATTGACGTAATTACAAAAGAGTCATCAGACAAAATCATCGTCGGTGATTTTAATATTGATTTATTAAATTCAACAGGACAAAAATTTTCTGATTATCTTGACGTCATGCTAAATAATGGTTTATATCCGTAAATAACGCTCCCAACTCGGTTGTCTGATAGACGCGCAACATTGATAGATCATATTTTTTGTAGCTTATCAAACAGCGATACTAATTGTCTTTCTGGTATTATCTTCACTGAAATTTCCGATCACTTACCCTCATTCACTTGCATAGATCAAACATAAATAAAGCAAGACTCCCATAAATTTGTCAAGATAGTAACAAAAGACAGTGCATCAATACAAAATTTCAATGACGAAATAAATAATACAGACATGATGCAAAGCCTGATATCCGACCCAAATCACGACCCAAATATTAATTATGACAAATTGGAAAAAATACTGTGTGAAGCAAAGGAGAAACACCTTCCCGTAAAGACAGTGCAGTTTAACAAGTACAAACATAAACGATCTCCTTGGATAACCCTTGGTATATTAAAATCTATAAAATTTCGTGACGGTTTATATAAAAAAACTAAAATCTATCCCATTTTATTCTGTTGAATACGATAATTCTAAACACAATTTTCAAGTTTACAACAAAATCCTAAAAAACAATATCTTCCAACTGAAGAAAGACTACTATCAGTCGAAGTTTGAAACCTTCAAAAATGATATGCGGAAAACATGGGACACAATCAAGTCCGTTCTTTACTCAAACAAAAAGAAGAAAGACTTTCCCCTCTTCTTTTTAGTTGAGAATCAGAAACTTACAAATGAAGATGAAATAGCCGAACGTTTTAACACTTTTTTCACAAATATAGGTCCAAACTTAGCCAACAAAATAAACACGTCGGGCTTACCTTCTTTTGCATCTTACCTCCCAAACCGTACAGATGATGTATTTTCCTTCAGAGAGATCAACCCCAATGATGTTGCATCTATTTTGAAAAACTTTAAATCTAAAACCAGCACTGGTCACGATGATATATCGATGAAACTTCTCAAAGGCATAATTCCTTCTCTTTCTGAACCTCTTAGCGTGATAATCAATCAATCTTTAATGACAGGAGTTTTTCCCGACAAACCTAAGATTGCAAAAGTACTACCACTTTTCAAAAAGGGAGACAGTACTCAATTAGACAACTACAGACCAATTTCACTCCTTCCTGCTGTGTCCAAAGTATTTGAAAAAGTTGTTTATAAGCAACATTCTGATTATTTTTTGTCCAATCAACTTTTTTACAAAAGCCAACACGGTTTTAGAACTGGTCATTCGACTGAAACAGCAGCTCTTGAATTTGTCGATACACTTGTCAGCCTTCTTGATTCTGGAAAAATACCTATTAGCATTTACTTAGATCTATCCAAGGCCTTTGATACATTAAATCACGATATTCTTATACATAAACTGAAACATTATGGTATTAACGACATTCCTTTACAATGGTTCAAAAGTTATCTAACTAGCAGGTTTCAGTATGTCTCTTGCGATAATGTATGTTCAGGCCCTCTTTCGCTTCAAACTGGGGTACCCCAAGGATCTATCCTTGGACCTCTTCTTTTTATAATATACACAAATGATATCCACCTTGCTTCATCAAAATTTGATTCTATTCTTTATGCGGACGACACAACTTTGGTAAATCCTCTCTGTTCTTTTAACTCCTTGATTAGCACCAATACACACGGCAACTTGTCAGATAATATCAATAAGGAATTACAGAAAGTGTACGACTGGCTAGTTGTTAACAAACTATCTTTGAATATAGCAAAAACGAAGTATATGATATTTCATTTCCCTCAGCGAAAAATAAATGAAAGTTTAGATTTAAAAATCAACGATACTTCAATTTCAAAAACATCCGAATTTGACTTTTTAGGTTTACGCATTCACGAGACTTTAAATTGGCAACCACACATGAACAAAATTGGCAATAAACTTTCGAAATTGATAGGTATTTTCAGAAAACTGAATAAGTATTTAACTCTAAACACTCTCTTACTCATGTATAATTCACTTTTTCTACCCCATCTTAATTATGCCATCCTAGCATGGGGCTTCTCATGTGACCGCATTTTCAAGTTACAGAAATCTATTGTTCGGCTGACTTGTCTTACAAGATATAACGCCCATACAGATCCACTTTTTAAAACACTGAACATTCTCAAAGTCGAAGACTTATTCAAACTTAAAGCTCTGAAATTTTATTTTCTATACCTACAGAACAATTTGCCTGCATATTTCAATGACATTTTTGCACAGACACCTGTAAATGACCCATATCAAACCAGAAACAAAGAATCCATAAAACTGCTTGTCCCAAAAAGAAATAGAACCCGAAAATGTATCAGATTTTTAATTCCTTTACACCTTAAAAATACACCTCCTTGCATTAAAGACAAATTTCATACACATTCTCTATCTGGTTTTTCAAAATACGCTAAAATTCATTTCATTAATAAATACCTTGAAACATGTACCGTTCCAGATTGTTTTGTGTGCAACGACTAAAGCGCCTTGTCTTTTCGTTTTCATTTAACTGCTATTCCATTACGTTCAAACTACTGCAGAAATAAATTGTTTTATGTTTACTCATATCCTAGGTGGCCCCAGTGATAGCGGACATCATGTTCTTAACTGGGGTCATCCTGACATAAGCTCTTTTTTGTATAATATACCCTTATCTATCAATGGAACTGTTATGTGTGCGTATTTGTACCTCACGTGTATGTATTTGTGTCAAATAAACCACATCTGAGTTCTGAGTATAACTTGTTCAATTATAATCCAATTTTGATCATGTTGGACAAAAATTGTAGCTACTGTAACGCGGCACATTTTTATAATTTACATGTGACCTCTAGATGTCAAAGATCAAGGTCATTTGGACCTTTGAAATATTCATTTAGCCATAACTCGGCCAATTATCATCCAGTTTTGATCATGTTGGACACAAATTGTAGCTACACTGCATATATTTGTAATTGTGCAAATTTTTCACACACACAGACAGATTTGCTTTCAAGCAAATCTTTTTTCTAGTTTACTATCTATAATCCCACACATGTAAATAGTAAATAATCATATATAGCTAAAACGTAATTATTTGTTTTCATGTAAACCTTCTTGCATATACATCTCAAACACTGCATATGTACCTTTAATGCCAACAGTAGAGCACATTGTTTACCATTCATGCCCTCAAAATGCCTGCCATGGTGTAAAAAAGACTTCATGGCGCGAATATGCACTATCAATGCGACGAAGGGTGTCCAGGCATATCGCATACTACACGTATATGCACAATTAATGGAAAAGGGGATGGTCAGGCTTATCGCATATTGCACTTATATACATTAGATGTAAGCATACATATTCACATACTTTTCATTTAGTGCATATATACGTACAATACCATCCAGGGTGGGCATAAATCATATACAGCAAGCATTTGCATATCACTTGTCCATGTGAGTTGCCATCTGGAGTGCAAATGAGATCGCATAAATCACTATATGTGCTATCAATGCAACCTAGGCTAGGCAGCCATTTGGCATTTAATACAATTGTTTGCTTTTTATGCGCACCTGGCTGTTAAAAGAAGTTCCAGGGAATGCAAATTTACCTTTTGTACTTGCTTTGAAGTGCATTGAGCACACACTCGAAATATTTCACTAGCCTGTGGGCCTTAAATTTGCCGTACGAGATGCGTCTGTAACCTTGATGCCAAATAGAGTGCACATACATCACTCACAGAAAGATTTACATATGCTTTGTGCCCTTCAGACATCAGCCTAAGTGTAAATTAGACTTCATAAATCATGAATGTGCTGTAAGTATAACTGGGGCTGGGCTGTAATTTCGCATACGATACAATTATTTGCCTTTTATATAAACCTACCTCCTCATATACGTCTAAGGCGGTGCAAATACGTCTCGTGCAATGCATTACTATCACCCAGAGTGCACATGAATCTCGCATAATAAAAATTTTGCATAGTCCTTATGTCCTTGGGATGTAAGAAAGTATAAACAATGTATGTGCAATCAATGCAACTGGGGTGTGGCTGCCATGTGGCATTTAATGCAATTATTTGCCTTTCGTGTGACCCTACCTATCGATAGAAGTATCAGGGAATACAAATATATCGTAAGTACCAGCTATATGCACTAAAGTTGTCAGAATTGTAAAGCGCATAGCATAAGTCGCATATGTGTCATCTATGTAACTGGGGCTGGGCTGCCATTTCGCATTTGATACAGTTGTTTTACATTTTATGTGAACCTCCATGTCCAGAGCAGCCTCAGAAATGATAATATACCTTTAGTACCAGCCATGGTGTACATTAAACACGCACGAAATATTTTTGCACACCCTCCGTGTTATGAAGATGTCTACTGAGATGGAACTAACATAGCATAAACAATTTATGTACCATCAATGCAATTGGGGTGGGCTGTTATTATATGCATGTAATACATTCGTTTGCCTTTTGTGTGACCCTACCAGTACACAGAAGTTTCAGGGAATGTAAATGTGTCTTTAGTACCAGACATTTCACATACCTACTCAGATGTCGCTGCTTGTTGTGTACTTGAACCTACATTTGGAGTTGTTCCCGGTAGGAAATTATTATTTATCGTTTGTGAGCATACCAACTAAAGAACGTTAATTTGTTGCTGAAATGACGCAATACTTGACAAAGAAATAAAGATAATTGCCAAAAGTAACAGACCTCTCAAGCGATTTGAGGGGGAGGGGGCATTCAGGTTAAAAGGAGAGCAAAGCTGCGGATGTCCTCATTGTTCAAAGTACAGTAAAACCTGTAAAACCGAACACCTCCGACTACCGAACACCTCTCACTTCCGAACACTTTTTTTCGGTCCCAAATGATTTACATGTTATTTAATAGGAGACCTGGGTGTTCAAACCTGTCACTACCGAACACCTCTCACTTATGAACACCGAACACCTGATTTGGGTCCCAAACCCCAAAATGAACCTGTCACTACCGAACACTCTCATGATATTTTGTAATACCAGCAGTTAAGTAACATCAGGAAGTCTTTCATACACAAAAATTTAGTAGTTTTGAACATAAATCTGTAAATCTATTTAATTTGTGTGCTCTTTTTGTTTGTTTGTTTGTTTGTTTAAATTGTCTAAATGTCACCCTCACAATGTTGTGCATGATATTACATTACACGTACATGTATTTGGCAAAAAGGGAAGGAAAAAATGTAGAATAAAGCAATTATTTTAACTTTATCTTGATGTTAAATTATTTGAATGCTTGGCGGTATGAATGAAACTGTATGAAAGCAAATGTATTAAAAGGAAGAGTTGTGTGTGCAAGACCCTTGACTGTTAACAACTAGGCCTGAAAGACATTCCGGGTATATGTATGTAGTCATATTCCCTACCCTAATGACCAACCCTCCGACTACCGAACACCTCTGACTACCGAACACTTTTGCTGGGTCCCCAAAGTGTTCGGTAGTGACAGGTTTTACTGTACATTGTCAAAGTGAACTTCTGTTTAAGTCCCTCATCACATTTGCTTCGACAATTTTCATAATACTGCATGCATTTCCAGTTGTCATTTATCGCAATCATGAACAGGAAAGTTTACATTAATTTGCAACTTGGTTTGGGCTGGCATATCGCACATGATATATTTGCTGGCTTTATGTATTTTTCTTTGCTAATATTGTTGTCATTTCGCAGCACCTGCTACAGAATACAAGAAATATGAGCGTCTTTAGTCTCAAACACCCAGGCTCAAGTAAAAAAGTAGACCAGTGTGTGTGTGTGTGTGTGTTTGTGTGTGTGTGTACGTGCATGCTGCACATGCGTGCACCCAGAACATCACCTAAACATTAGTTACTGATTCGTGCTGCAGATGTCGCTTCAGTCTATCTATCACCAACAAGTTCCATGGCAAGAACTAGCATGTATCCCGGGCCCCGGACAGGTTATACTTTTACATTAGTACTTTGTTCATGACATGTAAGCTAAAATAAGAACTGTTGAAAATCAAGAGAGAAACGAATCTACATAATTGTGTTCACAGAGATGACAACTTTCAAAATACCATTTCAGGGGCATAAACGTGAGAACTTCAGGGGCAGAGAATATTTACCAAAGAATATATAAAAAAATATTATTGGGCATTTGGATTTAGTGCATTTTGCCACAAAATGAAATAGGATATAACTCTCTCTCTCTCTCTCTCTCTCTCTCCTCTCTCTCTCTCTCTCTCTCTCTCTCTCTCTCTCTCTCTTCTCTCTCTCTCTCTCTCTCTCTCTCTCTCTCTCTCTCTCTCTCTCTCTCTCTCTCTCTCTCTCTCTCTCTCTCTCTCTCTCTCTCTCTCTCTCTCTCTCTCTCTCTCTCTCTCTCTCTCTCTCTCTCATCTCTCTCTCTCTCTCTCTCTCTCTCTCTCTCTCTCTCTCTCTCTCTCTCTCTCTCGTTTTCTAAATCTGTGTATGATTCATTTAGAGACCCTTAGGTCAAGCATGTCATGTGACTCAATCTGACATATGCCACGTTATGTTTTATTAGATTTTCACGCCGTGTTCATCACAGTGCCAACGAGACTTTACATTTATGATATTTCAAGACGGGAAATGAGCAGTTCACATCTTGTAAACGAAAGCATGCTGAGCTTCATGTTATAGATATTCTAGATGACATAAATTAGTTCTGTATTTTTGTTCCAACTGGGCTTTTACATCACCAGCATACTATTATATTAAAACTAGGACAAATAGAAGGAGAATAATCCTCTACACTATTTTAGTATTATAATGTAAAATTACAAAACAAAACAAAATAGTTTGCTTTGCAGCAGGAGAAAAAGGTTGCTCCCAGAAAAAAACACAGCCCCCCCAGGTATCAAATGTTCCGCCCATAAAATGGGCAATGTCCAAATTCAAACTCACACGCACACAAGAAAATCCACACTTGATGGGTTTTAAAATAATAACAAAACTATATATTCGTCCTGAGTTTAGAATTAAAGTTCATCAAAATAACAACGATTTCTTTGTGATAGATGTTTTGCACTTACTGCATTCAACCAAGTACCATCACCATCGCAATCCAAAGCAGGAATCTTGAGACGGAACTTTCCTCGGCGTCGTCCATCGCTTGATGCACCGCTGAAGGGTTGACTGTATATTGCGCACCAGAAATGGATGAAGCAGATGACATTTCATGCCACCCTTGTTAATACATTTGTTGAAAAAACTGCTAAATGACAGATTTTAAAAGCCAGCTGCATTTGGCGTACATATTTTCTACAGTTAAATGCCTGACAAAAATTCTATGATTATAGTAAATACAGATATATCCATACAACGAACAAATGGAAGTGAAATATTGTCAATGTCTGTTATCTATAATTATCTGACGAAACGTGTCCATTCCATCCAATGAAGAAAATGTATGACGTTCACCTCGGTTAGAAAATTGCTCTCTGAGTACAGTTACGAAACTGGCGTGGGGTTCATGGCCGCTTGAAGTGTGAAAATTGACGGCAAACTTGAATGTTAACCTCGGTGGCTTAGTGCTCGTTGGTGACTCTGTAGGTTTTCACTCATTATAGGCTTATGTACCTATAATTCCACTTCGTAAAAAGGTCGCAGACCGTAAAAATGACCAATTCGTTCTACGTTTTCACGTATATGAGGATTCTAAAATGAACGGAAACTAAGTGTTCCAAGCTTCTACCAAAATCCTGTAGGGAGCTGCGTTTCTTTTCAATACAGCGGTACCTGCTCTAAAGACCACCTCCAATTTAAGACCGCATGTCTTTTTAAGACCACTCTTTCAAGACCCTCTGCTGTATTTACATGTTAAATATACCTTCAATTTAAGACCACCTGCAGTATGAGACCACTTTTTGTTCGCTGTAGGGGTGGTCTTAAATAGCAGGTACCACTGTATATAAAATACATCTATGTGCAGAATGTGGTAAAAACATTGAGTTATACACGAGCAGTAGAGTATTTGTCGGTAAATACATTGGTAAATATTTATAAAGTCTTTTAAAAATTCCTATTGATTTTGAAAGTTGCGTGCCCATTTTAATATGCGGCTGCCAATTTAATGGTTCATGTACCAACATGCCTAAAAAAAATTCGGAAATTTTTGAAATAGAAATATTGTTAATTTTTAGGTTCAGAGATAGATTAATTCTCTGTTGGGGAAAGCGGAAGATCATGTATATGCTTTTGGCAACATTTAAAGATAATAGAAGGTAAAGCTATTACGTTTGTTAAAAAAGCAAAATATCTTGTGTTTATTAACTACATTTCGTCTATATGGTAACACCTGATAATAAGTAATTAAAGTCATAAAGCAATTTCCTTCCATAACGTATGATCCCTCAATTTTGAGGCGTTGCATGCTTTCCTGAGGGGATGAGTATTATTTGCTGGAGGGAGTGGGTTCGCGATATTTCGGGAAGGGGGGGGGGTCACAAAATGTTGTGGTCCCTTGACGGGGGGGGGGGGGGGCTGGTGATAGAATTATGAATTGCTCAGAATGCACCAAAATAAAATTCAATTCCAAAAATTCCAAGGTTCTCTGTGGAGAACTCCAGACTCCCTTTTTGCAACAATACATACAGCCTTTGTAATGCTTCATTTCTGGCTTTTCTTACCATACATTATGATATTGTTTGATCTCTAGCCTAGTTTGACTCCATACTATGACCTATTAGATCCCATATGGGCCCCATGAAGAGGGCTATTTTTTATTTTTCAAAACTTTATATGTGCTGAGAAGAGCTTCTCTTATGAATAAATGCAGGGGGGGGGTGTGTCACAAAATCTTTATTCCCCTTGATAGGGGGTGGGGGATGGCGCTACAGTTTCCTAATGTCCAAGTGGGGGTGGGGTCACAAAACTACCGGGGATGTGGACATCCCAATATTCCGAGCTCCCTCCCCTCCTCGGTAAATAATGCTCACCCCTATGGATATCAGAAATGTTCTGTAATAAGGCACCGGTAGTGCTCCTGGAAACTTTGTTGTCGTTGTCGAATAGGATGTATTCATATTTAAATGCTGTCCTACTCTAACACCTATTGGGCAAAAGAGGGAGCCACGTGCAGGGCAGATCCATGTATTTAGCATGGTTAAAAGTACTTTCTCAATAAAATAAACAACACAAACACAGAATAATCTTAAGGAAATGTATTAGCATATATTTGAAACATAAACGATACATAGATTGATTAGAAATGGGCTCTCTTTTGGTTGAAAAGGTGCTTTTCGTGGATGTTTATGTAGTGTATGGTACAAATCTGCCCTGATCATGGTGGAAGCATTAGTCTGTTGCCCCGGCAACACACGAAGTGAACAGGATCGTAGTTAAAAATGAATGTCTCCTATTGAGTATGTGAAGAAGCTCAATTTTTAATTGAAGCACAGTTTCAAAGAAAATACAGCTGAAATGGTAGTTTGAAGAGACACGCTGTTGCTAAAGTACAAATATCTATTATATTATACATGTTTATTCTATTATAGAAGCGTTACCGACTAAATTCTCTGTTCATATGTGACACTGTCCGCTTGATGGTTGTAAGCTTGGCTTATTCTTATATTACACTGACATACACCTATTGTCAAGTTAAATTAAGTGATCAAACAATGTAAATAAGTAAATGCAATATATTATCCCTTCCCAAATGTGGCACACACGTAACACGGAACGATTATATAGCAAATAATTTTTATGTCATACATTTAACGTGTGACCTTTGATATATACTTCCTGTATTTCTACAGAGCCTCGAAGAAGAATGTAACTGAAGGAGTCTACACTTGTATACATATATTCAACTAAATAAATGAAACACGCAGTAGACACAGAAAATACTGACCGTTTGTACGATGCTATGAATCACATCACCACTGCTCTCGAGCAAGAAAGTAGAACATTTTTCATTTCAGGTGATCTCAATGTAAATCTGCTCAAGGACAATAAGGAAAAGCATGATGTTGTCAATTTTCTTGATGTGTATGACATGAGCAATGTTATTCGCGCTCCAACCTGTTTCAAAGGTGAACCTCCTACTCTTATTAATGTCATTTTAACTAATTCTCCGAGAAGAGTCGCAGAATCCACATCTATTGACACAGGAATAAGCGACTTCCATAATATGATTCTTACAAGTAAAAAAATTCGACTCCCTCGACCTGTGAATGCGGATATCAAATATCGCAGTTACAAGTCTTTCAATGAAGGAGATTTTGTAGTCGATTTAGAGGTAGCCCCATTTCACGTGGCTGGGGTTTTTGATGATATTGATGACGCTGTTTGGTTCCACGACACTTTACTGAAAGAAGTAATTGACCGACACGCGCCACAAAAGAGTAAGCGTGCCAGGCCTAATCAAGCTCATTACATTAATGGGGAGCTCCGTAGAGCTATTAACGTAAAGCGCACACTGCGTAAACTAAGTGAGAAATACAAAAGTAAATGGGAGGCATATAGAGTTCAAAGAAACAAAGTGACATCCCTCCGTAAAAAATCTATAAAACAATATTTCAATGACCGATGTGGTCCTTCAAATAATAAGCTCTCTCCGACAGAATGAAGGACAGCAATGTGTCTCATTTTGAATTTCAAATGGTAATTGAGGAGCAAGTCCTTAATCAAGTGAAAAAACTCAATCCCAAGAGGCAACCGGGCCAGATGAAATTCCACCAAAATTACTCAAAGTTGGTGCTAAGGCCCTGGCCCCTTCTGTCACAAACATCATAAATATGTCAATCAAATCTGGAGATTTCCCCTCTGATATGAAGCGGGCCGACGTGTACCCCATTTATAAAAAGTCTGACTCCATGAATAAATGTAATTATCGTCCAGTCAGTGTACTATCAAGTTTATCTAAAATTTTTGAAGGTCTAATGAACAATCAGATGGTTCACTTTTTTAACGATATACTAAGTTCTCTTCTTTGTGCTTTTCGAAAAAATTACAGTTGCCAAAATCTACTCTTTAAAATCATTGAAGATTGGAAATCCGCTTTGGATAACCATGAATACGTAGGTGTGATTCTAATGGATCTATCGAAGGCTTTTGACTGCCTACCCCATGATCTACTTTTAGAGAAACTTCGATCCTATGGTCTGTCTGAACATGCTTGTAAATTATTAGGCAGTTGTTTAAGTGACCGAAAGCAAAGGGACAAGTATGGTGGTACTTCCAGTAAGTTGGCAGACTTACTAAAGGGGGTGCCACAGGGTAGTATACTTGGCCCTTTGCTGTTCAATATCTTTATGAATGATTTTCTTTATGTTATGGAAGGGCATTGTAGTCTCTATGATTATGCCGACGACAACTCCTTATCATTCCATGATCATGACGTACACAATGTAAAATTGTCTTTGGAAAATGCTGCTAATATAGGTATCAAATGGTTTATAGAAAACCGCATGAAGGCAAATCCTGACAAATTCCAGGCTATGATTTTATGCCCACGTTTAGACTGTCAAATCGAAAACGACTTTTGTTTTGAAATTGATGGTGTTACTATAAAACCGGAAAGATGTGTCAAATTACTAGGAGTCTATATCGACGATAAACTTAAGTTTCATGATCACGTTTCTCATATTTGTAAGCAGGCTGCTAAACAAATAAGTATGCTACGTAGGTTCAATAATATCCTTACTGAAAAGGAAAAGCTCAAAATCTTCAATGCATTTATTCTTTCTAACTTTAATTATTGCCCGCTCGTATGGCACCTATGTGGAGATACGTTATCTTTAAAAATGGAAAAAAACCAAGAAAGAGCCCTACGTTTTGTCTTTAATGATCCCGTATGTGCATATCCGAATTTACTTGAAAGGGCTAAAAAACCTTCTTTGTATCTCAGTAGAATAAGAACACTCTCTATAGAAGTCTACAAAATCCTAAGTAACTTAAGCCCATCGTTCTTAAACGACATGTATGTAAGAAAAGAAACAACTTTTGATTTACGAGACAATAACAAACTACAGCAGCCTGACTACAATACCATAACATACGGTAAAAATTCTCTCCGATACCACGGGGCCAAGCTGTGGAACAACTTACCCCCACACATCAAAGCATCTACTGATTTAAATCACTTTAAGACGTTAATCAAGGCATGGCTTGGCCCCTCCTGCTCTTGTTCTATGTGCATTCTGTGTAAAAAAAACCAGGGTTTAGGAAGATTATAATTCTTCCAAATTTAAGGAAACCTTGTTAGACCGGCTGTATATAGTCTCATTGTGAGTTCATTGTATATACCATCTCATCACTTGTCATTGTTTCCTCTTTTCATGGTCGAACAATAGTGCTGTTGCGCTAATGTTTTTTATTTGTACAATTCGACTTGAAATAAAGATTATTATAAAGTTCTTGGGGTATTCATTGCATGTATATTGATGGATTAAAAAATGGGTTGTCTCTCTGTCTTGTTATATGTACGCATACATACATACATACATACATACATACATACATACATACATACATACATACATACATGATGCAGTTAGCGGTTGTTGGATCAAGCATTTCACATCACACAGGTGGACATATGCTGCATGTTGTGGATTTTTAACCTGCCGATAATTGGCGCCATGTTCATCATAGTGTCAACACCTCCTTAGAATTATGGCATCCGCACACAGGGAAATAAGGAATTCACGCCCTTTGTACAGGAAATAATATTGCGCTCCTGTAGATATTCAAGCGGGCGTCAGCAAGTTTTGAAATTCTTTCTCAAGCTGAGGAATTTCATTTTCATTATATACTGATTATTACTACCGACGAATTTTTCACCTCTTGTGTTTGTTTTCAAAGAAACAGTTCACAGTTTTTATTAAAATGTTACAAAGGTGCCTTATATGCGCTCAATTGGGCTCTGTTGTAGTTGCGAAATTGACGTGGTTTGTGAGCGCTGGCATGAATAGTGCGAAATTATCGGCATATATTTACCTGTTGACTCGGTCTTCTATCAGGGTGGAATAAGTTAATACCAGACTTTTTTTATCCCACCACTAAAATGTTTTGGTTTTGGTATGAGTAAATGTTACAAGCCATTGGTTTGAACAGTCTGAAACTGATGTAAGGTCTGGGTTTAGCGTGACCAAACTTTCAGCTGGGTCGTCAATTTGAATATAAGTGGTGGTGTCATCAGCATAAAGTTTTATATCAGACTGCTTAATGTTTGTTATATCGTTCACGTAAATAATGAATAACAGTGGGCCCAATACGGACCCTGTGGGACACCTGCTTCAATATTACCCCATTCAGAGAATTTCGTTTCAATAACGACACGTGGAGAGCGATCTTGAAGATAACTCTCAACTCACTGAAGTAAAGGACCTCGGATTCCCGCCTTCTTCATTTTATAAATCAAATCTGGATGGTAGACTTTATCAAATGCCCTAGTTATATCGCAAAGTATTACACCAACTTCTTATACTAAATCAACGGCTTTACAAAACTCATGATACTGATACACTAACTGATTTACGGTTCACCTGGGATGAAACTCGATTGCTTTCCTGAAAGTAATTGTCTCTTAGAAAATTGAATATGTGCTCGAAGACAGCACGTTCAAAGACTGCCGACACAACTTAGAAGTGAGATGGGCCTGTAGCTACAACAGACTTCAGGTGGTCCATCTTTTTGAATGCAAGAGACATTAGCCTTCTTCCATTCTACTGGAAAAAAAGGAATAGGAGGGTAAAAGGTTTTATAACCTTTGCGCCCCCCCCCCCCCCGCCAAAAAAAATATGAAATACAAGAGGAAGCTTCCTTTAGCAACAAAGAACTGATACCATCTGGCCCACAAGCCTTATCTGCATTCAGAGATTTCAGTGTATCAAAAAACGACAGTTCAGTTTCTACAATATTTGCTAAGGTGTTTTGTTGAAAGGATGTTTCATCTGGCAAAGTAAGCAGTGTTACATCAACTCCATATTGTTGCAAGAAATACCCGTTGATGGCATTTGCTTTTTCCGCATTATCAGAAATAACCGAATTATTAAACAATACAGCAGGGTTGGAGAATTTGAGTCACCAGACATGAATATTTTTATCATTTTACACAAACTTTTGTTCTTAAATTTCCCTTCATTTACCACACTACATTGTTTTTTTCTGATACTCCTTTTCTGCTGAACGTAAATCATCAATGTTTGCATCACGTAAATCTCGAAAGTTACTCCATATTTGGGGGTTTTCATTAGAAGTCTTTGATTTGTTGTCAATTCGATTGACCTTACGCGTTTTTTTGGGGGGTGTGTGGTTTTTTTTGGGGGGTGGGGGTTTTTGGGAGGGTGTTTTTTGTTGGGTTTTTTGGGGTTTTTTTTTTTTGTTTTGTTTGTTTTTTTTTTTTTTTTTTTTTTTTTTGTTTGTTTGTTTTTTTGTGTGTGCACGTAACTTGGAGGCGTACCGCGGAGTATCATTTTGTCTTATTGTCACTGTCTTGGTGGGAATAGAACTCCGAGCAACATTTAAAAAAGACTCAGTCCACAAACGACAACCTATATCCAGGTTATCAAAATTTAAGCAGGTGTTCCAATCAACATTGTTTAAATTTCCAAGGAAAACATCAAAATCTGCCTTGGAGTATTTCCAAATCAGTAATCTCTGTTTTTGAACTCCAAAAACACGAGATTGCAGGTATTGTGCAGTGATCACTTTGTGCGACAGGTGGCAGCACTCTCACAGTTTTAACAAACAAGGGCATATCACTTATTATCTGATCGGGACAGGTTAAAGTTTGCTCCATTATTCTTGCTGGCTCTGGGAAATGAATTTTCAGATTATTATGAAGTCGGAAATTTATGAGCTTTTTACCATGGTACCTTTTGGGATCAGAATTCAGGTCACCTGTTATAACCACATTAGTAATATTCGAGTTATAAACAAGATCTAAATTATATTGCAAATCGTCCCAGACAGACACAGCTGGGTTTGGTTATCTGTAAACCAGAGCAAACAGAAATTTATAGTTATGCATTCGGATCTCTACCTACATTAATTCGAGTTTAGGAGTTTCAAGATCAGTACGCCTTTTGGCAACCACAGATTGAAATGCATGTTTACAGGTGCTTCAAGTCTTGCAGAAAGACATAATCTTTGAAAATGTCAAGTAACATGTATTTACGTTTAGTACTACTAGGTGTTAGTCTGTCAGTGTCTCATAATTGTGTAAGTAGCACCAACGAGTCGAAAATGCATCTATTCCAGTCTCCTTGGTGACACTGTAGCATTTACACAGGAGCAAAGTGGCCACAAAAATCTAACGGGAGATGATTTTTTTAAAGTGTAGCTTAATGTTGAACTTACATATGGTTGTTATCTGCCACGTGCAAAAACAAATCGGGCATAGACTTATTTGGAAATTGTAATATTGATTTGAAGTGACCTTGACATGAAAATAGGGGTTAAAATGTGCTTCTGTCAGGACAGGGACTTGCCACTTCAATAGCGTGTCCATAGTCAAGGAATTCTTTTGGAATTTTTTTGGTCATTCCTATGAGCACAAATAGCAAAAAACAATTAAAAGGAAGACATGGTTATGTGGTCTTTGTTGAATACTCTGTAAATTTATTTTGTAAAATGAAGCACAAAACTAATGTTTCGTCAAATGATACAAAAACAAAGACCTTACGTGCTTTCTGGGCCTTTTAATCTTTGCAATAAGGGCAAGAAATGCAGTAAGATACAATAACAATACAGTCAATAATTATAGCCACTTGAATGCATAATTTGAAGGGAAAGTTCACCCTTTACCTTAAAATTAGGAGAATGAATATTTGACGGAATTTTCAAAGAAGGCCACCAGTGTGCCACCAACTTGAATTTAGGAATATGCAAAATAATGCATGTTCTACTTCAAATCAAGATTTATATTGTACAATCTAATGACAAGAGATAAATATTTGTTATAGCTACATTTGAAGGCTCTTCCAGTGGTTCGTCTTTTATGTGCCGTCAGTGTAACATTTAATACATTGAGCAATAACCTCTATGGTAAAATTGATGCAGCACATTTAATATCCATGTATTTATCTGGTGCCTTAGTCCAGACGATCTGCAAATTCTACTCGAAATTACAGATAGAGTTGCCTGAGTGGTCACCTATTGATTCAAATTAAACCTGTGATGTGAGTGCTTTATTCCACTAATCCTCCAGTTTTTCCAAGATAAAAAAAAATGGTCATTTTCATTATCAATGCAAGATGTTCTTTTGCCACGCTTGTTGTACATAATGCATGACACTCAAAAGATATCTCTGCCTGCAAGTGTTTCTTTGGAATTTTTGGTCATTGGGGTCCTGTATTATTCTATTCATATTTCACATTTTCAATGTAATTGTTTATTAATACATTATTGAATTTAAGAAATTCCATTTTGACACATAGACCGTAGTTCTGAAATTCAACTGAGTAACAAACAGTCCGATACACATATCAATAATAAATGTCACATGGCATTGGTATGGGGAAGTGGAAAAGTAAAATTTGACCTAATATGTACAGTATGAAACTTTCAATTGTGCATGCAATAGAGAACAGTTCAAAGAATGTTTCTCGTCAAGACAAAAAGACTGTTAGCATTTTCATCAAATAAAGATAATTTCCTTTTTCTCCACTCTATAAATTGCCTCCAAAGCAGACCAAGCCCGGTCTGTTAAGCAGGCAAAACTGGATACACACATTAATGATGTGAGAAGACCGAAAACAAATTGGCAAATCAAGGAAGGGTTTCTCCTAGACCCAAAGTATTTCTCTCGTTAAGAAGTTGAGAAACTGCTGCAGGAAATTTAAATTTTGCTACAGAGATTTTCAGTTGAACAGTACTAAGATGACATGACGCCAGTAATTTAAATCATAATTTTCTTGTTTTTAATTGATATACAATGTGAAACTAGAAAAGAAGATTTGTTTCAAAGCAAATCTGTGTGTGCCTTCAAAAGTTGTAAATATTAAATGCTACAATTTTTTTCCTTTGGTACTTTACATTCCCTTAAGCTTATGGCTGGATGAAAATTTATAGTCCAAATGACCTTCGACCTTTAGAAGACACATGTAAATTACAAAAGTGTACAGTGTTACAATACCTAAAATTTAAGCTCAATATGAACCAAATCAGATGAAATTTGACCAAGTTATGACTGGATGAAACTTTTAAAGGTCTAAATATCCTGGACCTTTGGCCTTCAGAAGTTACATATGCATTACAAAAATGTGCAGTGTTACAATAGCTACCATTTGAGCCCAGCATGATCAAAATTGGATAAGACTTGACAGCGTTATGGCTACAGGAAACCTTCAAAGGTCCAAATGACCTTGACGTTTGACCTTTAGAGGTCACATGTAAATTACAAAAATGTGCAGTGTGACAATAGCTACAATTTGAGCCAATATGATAACAATTGGATAAAAATGGACAGAGTTATGGCTACATGAAAATTCCAAAGGTCCAAATGACCTTGATCTTTAAACTTTAAAGGTCACATGTAAATTACAAAAATGTGCAGTGTTTCAATAGCTACAATTTGAGGCAACCTCATAAAATTGGATAAAAATTGACAGATTTATGGCTTCATAAAATTTCAAAGTTCCAAGTGACCTTGACCTTGACCTTTGAACTTTAGAGGTCACACGTAAATTACAAAAATATACAATGTTCCAGTACCTACAATTTGGGTCCAACATGGTTAACATTGGATGAATATTGACAGAGTTATGGCTAGATGAAAATTTCAAAGGTAAAAATGAGCTTGACGTTTGACTTTAGAGGTTACACGAAAATTACAAAAATGTGCACTGCTTCAAACATATTAATTGAAGTAGGATTGGTTTCCTGTACCTATAATACTTTTGGAAATATTCAAGATTTAAATTTTAAAATGGTCCTAATTTGTATAATTTAGAAACCATTGAACCTCATTACAAAAACTCAAGACTTCAATGATGGAAGTATAATCATGCCATGCTTGTGCTGTCTCAGTTCTATGGTTTATTCACAAACCTCAAGACCTGTTTGATGATAAAGTGGTATCCATTATTGCCGAATATAAGGAATTTGAATTGCTCATGGGTGGAAAAAGAATCAGGCTATATGGTTCAAAAGTAGCAAGTAATGTTTGGTGTTCCGCAGCATATATATATATATCACATCCTAACATAAAGTCAAACACGCCTTGAACTGCGGACTGTGTGCCGAAATTGCATAATCTTCTCTCTAACTTTCGTTTAACGTTTTGTTGTATCTGCCCTTTTCAATCTGGAGGTCATGGGCACTAATTCTCAGTTTTGAAACATATCTGCGTTTAAATATCAGTCAACCAAATGAAGCCTTGAACTTCACACTTATGTTCCCACCCCTGGTACAGGTATCCTTTATTTGTTGTATAGTTGGACTGCCGGCACTTTGATGTGCTCCCAATAATAATGCCGTACGTGCATTGCCAAGGATTGATATAGGCCACGCCCCCTGGGCTGATAATTATCAGGCCAAGGGGCGTGGTAAGTATGAAGCCTTGGCATTGCGTCGTCTGAAAAAAAAAAAACAACATGAAGGACTTCAAGTTCAATTTAATCACTATCTTAATAACACTGAAAATTATCTGAAATAAACTGCCACACATCACTAATCAGCTGACCATAAATTGCAAAACATCCGCGCTGCGTTAAAAAAAGGTATGTCCGTGACCCAAGCACTGATCCAGTGCAGTGTTTTTTATAAAGAAATAATAATTGCATCACATATCTGCGCTGCGTTAAGAAGAAAAATGTCCACGACCCATGGTCATGCACTGTTCGGACTTCTGTTCAAAATTGGCAGGTTTTTTTGTTTTTTGTTTTTTCTTGTTTTTGTTTTTAAATAATTTTTATTGCCAGTTTAATAAGCATGTAAATGGCAATGTCAATAAATTTATGGCAACAAATCCGTTCATATGTTTAATTAATGGTAATGTTAAATGCTGTGATAACAGCTTTCACAACTAACAAATGACAGTCTGTCCACGACTCATTTAAATGCCCTCTCTCCAGCGTAGAAATAGTGCATCCGTAATAGGAGATATGCATATTAATTTCCCGCCACAACTGCATACCTAATGCCTAGTCTCGTTTGGCGGGATATGGCGAGATACGGGTCGGTGCCTGGGGGGGGGGGGGGGGACAAGCGGAATATTACTAACATTTTGGAAATAAAGAATATTTATTAAACACAGATGGAAATTTTTCTTTTGCATGCTCGGGAAATACTAATTGAATACCAGTTTTGCATTTGTGCACTTAAATTTCTCAAAAAACAAAAAACAAACAAAAAAGAAAAAACAAAAACAAAAACAAAAAAAAAAAAAACGCTAATTTTGTGAGAAATGAACACATGGCCCCTCTCTGTGACAGTGATGTGACCCGCACGTCCCCCTCCCCCCGTGATCGCCTGGCGTCAAACCTGTGCTTTGTGGCGCGAATTTAATATGCATACGGCGTATTGACATGTTTGCCATGAAATAAAGAAAAAGTCCATTTCAAACAAAGCAACATGTTGTGACGATGCGACATCGTCAATTCCATGGTCGGGAAATGCCACCGAAAATGCCATGTGTTGGTCGGAGACCTGTAATCTCTACTACGAATGCACACTGCCAATTGGCGCACTTTCCACATGAGACACATCGGGAATCTTGTCTGTGAACGCGACTTCCTTGCAAATATCATGTTACGCAAACAAAATGAACTTTCGCCCAATCAGGAGCGTCCTTCAGTACTTTGCGTGGTGCGTGCATGCTTAAACTGGGCGACTGATGCGCACCTGCATACTTTCACGATGTTTCGACCCAACCTTATCAAATCCAGGAACTTACTTTCTGACCAATATCGGCGCTCGCGATGACGCCAGGTGTGGATCCACCCCTTTTGATGAATCAAATACACAATCGCCAGTTTAATAACTATATCACGGGGGGGGGGGGGGTTTGTTTTGTTTTGTTTTGTTTTGTTTTGTTTTGTTTTGTTTTGTTTTGTTTTTTGGTTTTTTTTTTTGTTTGGGGTTTTTTTTTTTGTTTTTTTGGTTTTTTTTTTGTTTTTTTTTTTGTTTTTTTTGTTGTTTTTTTTATTTTTTATTTTTTTCTTTAAATAACTGGCCTGATTCTGTATCGGTTTTGCAACGGGACCGATAGGACCACGGTATCTTTGATGTCCATCTTTTCGTTGACAGTTTTCAACGCCAGTTCTCGATGTTTTCCCCTTTGACCTCAGGTATTCCGGACAAACGTAAGCTCACTCGGCGACCATACTGTTCAAGATCGTCAACTTACTCTGTAGATCTTAAAAACTTTTGCCCATCTTGATCAGTTTCGCCGATTGTGTAGTGTTCAAAGATTCCAGTTGCTTTAGTTTAGGCCTACACTTGCTTCTGATGATTCTGTCTTATCGGTATAAACAGAGGTTAACACTTTTGGTTGTTTGCTAATTCATCAGATAGCAACATCTTTGATGAAATAGCTGTCTATGGTAGCTGGCGACAGAGAATGGCCAGTCTTACGTGCAGGTTGTGGTAGGGCAACATGTGTTTTGCACTAAAAAGTAGCAATCTGAGAACGCAGAAGCCTAAGGAATGCCATTCCTATGTTTCAAGACATAAACAGCTGCTTATAGTCTTTCTTAATTAAATTCGTTATAAAACAAAATAGCTTATGAATATTACAACAATAAATGAGGAGGCGGTCATAACGTCGAACTAGAACAGCAGCAGGGGGGGGGTGATCATACCAGCTTATGGGGGGCCGCGCGTCTCCCCCCTGGTCCCCCGAATGCCCTCCCCTCTAGGCCGCCGCGCGGGCGTCCGGGCCCCCCACCCCCCGGCGAGGGAGACTGCACACGGCCCCTTAACTCGGCCCCCCGCGCCCCCAGAGCCCCCCCCCCCCCCGGAACCCCCGCCACCAGCGGAGCTCGCTTTTTTGCCTTCTCAACGTCTACCGTGCCTCCGGCGGCGTCTTTGCGGTAGGCGACCCGGTAGCCGGCCTTCTGTTGTCTATATTGCTCTGCCTCCCGCAGAACGACCGCATATTCGTCATGGCTAACCCTTTGATCTTGAAGGGCTTTTGATACAACGGCCGAGACGGTATCGAAACGGGTCTTTGCAGCCGTCTCCACCCTTTTAGTGTTTGACCACCTTCCGGGCCACCAGCTTGCCAGCCAGGCCAGTAGCAGCAGCAGCGGCGCCGGCCACTAAAGCTACGGCCCCTAGAGGGACAGCCGCAGGGGCACCGACGCCAGATGCCAGGGTTGTCACACCTGCGGCACCACAGGCGGCCGCCGTCACGTTTGCCCCCATGCCCACGTAGGTGAAGGCGTTGGCCGCCCCCTTGTAGCGGCGACGAGTAGCACCGTGACGCTGGGCCTAGGCTTCCAAGTGGTCCCGGACTCGGCGGACCTCTTCGAGTCGAAAGCCCAGGGCGTTTTCGTCCTCTGGCGTTGACGCCCCTGGTGACGCCGAGGCGGTGGGGACCGAATCAGGCACTGAGTCTGGTACGGCGGGATAGAGCTCCATCGTGTGATTATAGCGTGGCTATATAGCTATAGTGTGAGCCCCCCGGCTTCAAATGAGCCTGTCGACGGCCATGGTGAAACCCACACTGAGGTGAATCCCCGTAAGGCGCTCCCCGTTATCTGTAGTGTCTGCGCGTCGTCGGCTGCAACTATGTCCACGCCATGGAACGAGCGCTTGTCAGCTGGAATGTCCACGGTCAACAACTGGGTGGCAACCTTGCCGAGACCGAACACATGGACGACGCCGGAGGCAGCCTCTTTTTTGGCCGCCGTTGCCGTGTATACGAGACCGTATAGGCCTACGCGATACACCGCGCCCTTTGTAATGGGAATCATTGCCGTGCTTGCCGCTTTGTCTCCGTGCTTGGTGAGCTCCAGCACCTTTTTAGCATCGAGGAGGACCCTCTCGGCCGAGTGGTATATTGCGGGCGCGACCGGCTGGCCTGGCCCCTTGTATAGGGCCCCCCAGGCCTCCACCGCCGTGTCGGTGTATGTTTGTTGTCGCGCGACAGCCGGGGTGATGGCCGTATCAACGTAGCTCCTCGGCGTGACATCGCTCGGATCCTCCGGGGCCTCAATTCCGGTGATCGTATGGTGCGACCGCTTGACAGATGATGGTGTTTGCCTAGCCGCGACGTTAAACGCAAGTGTCGTGAACAGCTGTTGAAAGCCCCTGCCACGCAAGATGTAGGTCTGGTCTCCCCACCCGCGGGGAACCACGTCTTGGGCGGTCACGGGATTAGCAACCCCGGTGACGGTCTTTCCGGAGCCGATGGAGAAGACAAGGTCGGCGTCGCAGTGCAGGTTACTGGTGACGGTCCCTCCTTGTCGAATGTATCGGGCGTCAGCGAAGCCCCTACTGATAGCGTCAGTATCCGAGATTATCGCCCCTGCAGCAATGCCTGTGACCCGGCGGCTATTATCGCTGTTCAGGAATATGTCGCCGTCCATAAAGAGGGGGCCAGTGAAGGAGTCGCCCCCGTCCTTTGCGAGCCTGGTAGAGACGAGCGAGTGGACGTGACCGGCCGACGCGGCCTGGTTTGGATCCGTTGGTTCGGCGGTGGCCAGCTCTCGAATAACGTTTCCGCCCATGTCGAGATCTCCGCTCATTGTATTGCCAGCCCGGGACACCCGATGGTTGACGGCTGAATTGACGAACGCCGTCGTCGCGTAGGCGCTAAGGTCGGGCCCTGGCGGGCCCGACCCCCCGCCGATAATTTCACCGCTCAAGGACCAAGACATAGTTGCTGTTGTCGATCGTTTCTATTTGAGCAGGCGGGCCCGCCTCGAATAGAAACGATCGACAATGCGTCAATACGTTTACAGCCTCGACGAGCACGCCCCTCTGGCGGGGGCCCACACCGATGGGCCCCCGCACCACTGCCGGCTTTACGCCGCTGGCGGGCCCGGCGAGGGGAAAACCCACATCATCGTCAATCTCTTGCTTGGTGACGTGCTCGAGGCCATTCAGGGGCGACGAAAACACGCTCATCGCTTCTTCCCAGTCGACGACGTAGTCGTCATCACACCGAACGCCGGGGAACCCAAGTGGCAGCTCGTCCAGGACGTCCATGAGTCCTCCCCACCGATGAGGCCGACGCGTTGGGCATCGGCGAAGACGTGACGTTTGAGGCCGTACTGCCTGAGACGGCACCCGACCCGGCCGACGTCGATCCGACCCGAGCACGCCTTGTCGTCTTTGAGGACTGCATGACCGAGAGGACAGCCCTGGCCGTGGCAGAAAAGTGGTTCACCCGATCCCGACATGCCAACGCCTCAGTTGCTTTCATCTCCCACCGCTGGGCCTCAGCCGGCCGTGACCAGCTCCGCACCCTCCGGGCCAACGCAACGCACTTTCTCCTCCTCCCGGTGCGTTTCCTGACGGCTTGCGGGCCTCCACCGTGCCCTCGGCGAGCTGTTCCCGGCCGACCGTGCGGCCGACCTCGCGATCCGATACACCGACACGTACCGGAGGGACAGGCACGCGTTCTACGTCATCTGCAGAGCCGACGGAGTGGTCTCGCGGGGATGGGGGGGTCCGCCTTGTTAGAGCTAAGATAGGCCCACCCATATGACAACTATGCCAACCATGAGCAAGCTCGAGGCTCTCCGAGCCAAGATAGCAGCAACCAAGGCACTCGGCGCCCCAAGCCCCGCGGCGGCAGACGCAGCGGACGCAGTAGGCACAGATGCGCCGCCGGCGGCAGAAAACCCTGAGCTCGAAGAGCAGGCGGCCGTCCTCCAAGAGGTCGCCGAGACGAAGCAGCGAATCCGTAAGAACACCAAGGCTAAGGCCCTCGGCGAGCTGGGAGTCGACCGAGCCCTTGAACGCGCTGCAGCGCTGATCACAGGGCCATTGGGCAAAAAGCTCGACCAGGTCACCGCGGCCATTGAGGAGGCCGCCGCCCCCGTGCCCGCACCGGCTGAGGTCGACCTGTTACGGGAGCTCCCTCCCCCGAAAACCGCTGACCCGTTTTAGTCCTGAGGCTCTGCAAGCCCTGGCGCCGCGCCTCCTGGAGAACCCCGAGTACCTCGCGGCAAACCCTCGGCTCGTTGCCGAGCGAAAGGAGCTTCTGAAAGCCCGGCGAGACACATCAGCCGAGGCGTGGTCGAAATATGTTTCGTGCTCGATACGGGAGCACGGCCCGGGGGCAGGCCTGGGAGGACTTCAAGCGCCGCGTGGAAGGGGTTCGGGGAATGGCCGACCTGGCCCTCCGCGGCCTCCTCGCAGAAGCACCCGCCCCCGATGTTGCAGAGTAACAGGCGCCCCCCGCCGCAGACCGCCGGATCAGTGACGAGTCCCTTGAGGCACTTCTGGACGACCGGACCCCAGTCACTGACGAGGGGCTGCGAGGGACACCTGCCGAGTTCACCCGAGAGGGGTTGGCCTTCGTTCGCGCCTGCACCCGTCCGGAACTCGTCGAGTTGGGGTCTCAGATGGGCAGAGCGAACGATCGCCGCCTAATCTTGACCCCCACGGGGATGAGGAAGGTCAAGGCCGTCGGCCCCTGGCATCGCCTTCTAGCTCGAACATACCTGGGAGACCCCGGCGGGGCAGGACGCCGCCTATGCGACGGAACCGGCCAGCTGGTCGATGAGATGATCGCCGCCGGCACGCAGCCACGGGGTGAAAAGCCCGCCCCAGCGCCCGCCTACACACACGCCGAGACGCCCGTTGAGCACGCTCGGCGGCGTTTCGAGTTGATCACGGCATCGGCGGCGGCAGGGGGGACACCCCTCGGCGGAAGCAGCCTCAACGAAGGAATCAAACACCTCACCACCCTCGTTGGCGCGGGCTTCATTGGGCCCGAGGACTACCGCGAGTGCGTCGCTGAACTTGTTGCCCTGTGAATTAAAGAAGGGCAGCCTTCCCGAATACACCACAACCATGCGCGAGACACCTATTTCGATTAGCGGAGTTCCCGGCCCGGACGGGCGCCTGGAGACCCGCTTCGAGCCCGCTTTGGAGCTCCCGAACGACGGCTCTATCGCCCTCGCCTCGTTGACTGTATGGAGGAGCTGGACAAACATCTCGGCCGCTCTAGGCAACAACGTCTTCGAGGTCTTGACTCCTACGGGTCTGGTCGTCCTTATACTCGCCGACGGCCTATACCAGCTCTCCGGCGCCACCGCCGGGATTCTCTCCATAGCCAATACGGTCGGGGATCTCCTTGAGGACGCCAGTGTGGACCGCGACGGGGTCGCGATCGCCCCGAACTATAGCACCAGCCGGGTCGAGATCACTCTGAGGCCCGGATGGGCGCTCGACTTCACCCGTCCCGCAAACCAGGGCATCGGCCGCTTCTTGCGCTTGAAGGACCAGCGCATAAGCAACCCTCGAACGGCCACCGCCCCACAGACGTTCTCCGGCGACTCGGCCGCGATCATTCAGCGGACAGAAAGAATATACCTCGAGTGCTCGATGGTCACCGGTTCCATCTTCAACGGTCGGTCGTCTTCAGTCCTTTTTTCTTTCCCCTCGGGCGCATTCCCCGGCACCCAGATCTAGAGCGTCCCCCCGGCCCTTATGTTCGCCAAGCTTGCTCCGGGCATCTACAGCGAAATCGTGCTCCGGGTGGTCGCAGACAGTGGAACCGGCCTTTATCTCCAAGGCGAACCCGTCACAGCTCTTCTCTACCTCCAGGCCTCCTAAGGGCGCCTCATATTAGACACCCCCGCTTTTCCCGATACATGCGATACTATGGATGTCTTAGGACTCTTGCAAATAGCGACCCGACGCTCAATCCTCTCGGGCCCCTCGGAGCCCCGACCGAGGTCACGTGCGGTATCATCCCGTTGCTTGCAGCGATCCCCGGGCTCATCGCCCAGAGCGGCCTTCGCCGCCGCTGGCAAGCCGGCCGCTCTGGCCGTCGCAGGTGGGCTCGTTTCGGCGGGCACCGCCGCGCCCTTAAGGCTGGCACGGGCAAGGGCTATGACAATTCCTTCGGAACTAGTCATGTCGACGGCGACGGGCTCGGAGACATGCTTAGAAGTGCGGGCTCCACCATCCTGAAGGTCCTGGGCAAGATCCCCGGGCCGGCACGCGACGCCGCCCTCAAAGCGGCCGCCGGTGCCGCCGAGGCAGGCGGATGACGTGCTGTCGATGCCATTGCCAACCGACTGGAGAGGCCCCGGGTGTTCCCACAGGCCCTCGGCTCTGCTGCCGCCGACCAGCTGCGTCACACCGCCTCAGACGACTGCATGCGCCGCCTCCTACAGCTGTCTCAGCAGCGGGCCCGGGCCGCGCTCGGGGCTGGTGTCCCAGCGGCAGAGTAGAGTCCTCTGTTGGCCCGCCTCCGCCGGATGAAGGTGGCACGGCACTAGGCGCGCGCGTCGTATTGAAGAAGGGCCGCCCTCCTGCATATGCAAACGCAAGCACAATGGCCATCAAGATAACCCCCCCCCCGTCATCGATATCTTTCACGACGCCGCTCGTATGGCCGGCGTGACCGGGACCCGCGACAAGATATGCGGGCCTCAAGGTGGCTCAGGGTCTCTCTCCGAGAGCGAATGGAGCTACCTCGTAGAGGATACAGGCAGCCTCTTCGATTGGGGCTCTGCCTACCTGGACACCGAGTTCCACATCGTGAAGGCCTCAGACGGCACCGCACACGAGGAGGCCAAACGGATCTCCTTCAGCACCATCGCCCACGCCTTCAATCGTCTGTAGCTCCAGCTTGGCGATAAAACGGCCGTCTCGCAGGCCGAGCCCGGCACGCACATGCTCATGAACGATCTTCTCGAGTGGAGCCGCGAGCACGAGCTCCGCGTTGGGAGTGCGGCCGCATTCACCCGGGACACCGCAACCGGCGAGCCCACAGACGCAGCCAATGCCGGGTTTGAGGCTCCTGCGCGTTGTCGAGGGCTGGCGCCAAGGTGCGGGCCTCCCTGCCCCTGAGGTACATGAGCGCCTTCTTCCGCCAGCCCAAAAGCGTCATTGGTTGCAAAGCCCAGCTGACTCTCAAGCTATCCAACGACGCCGCTGCCATTGTCCGAGCCGACGGCGTGGCCGACGGGAAGATCGTGTTCGACCGCTGCGACCTCGTCCTCCCGACTTTAAAGCTCACAGACGAAGCGAGGGCCGGGCTACTAGCAAACGTCGCAGCCGGCTCCCCTGTCCGCGTCCCATTCCAGAAGGAACTGGTCTACCGATACAGACTCAAGGGCGTTGACGAGGAGCCCACCGTCACCTTGCCTTCTGGTCGGGCGAGCGGCTGGGTGGCTGTCTTCTTCCAGGACGTAAGGGCTCGGACCTCCCAGAGACTCAGCCCCCTCACCTTCGCCTCGCCCGTCGTCGAGTCCCTCCAGGTCATCGTCGCCGCCGTTGAGGAGGAACGGCGCCTTCCGGGGAAGGCTTGGCGAACTAGTGATTCCCGCGCCTTCCGGGCCTATCTCCAGGCGGGCGGCCGGTCTGTACACGTCTCCCGACCTGGGCACGTTCTTGATCGGGCGACGTTGGAGGGGGTCAACCAAATTTGGTGGTTGCCCCTAATGGAAGAGCAGAGCTTTCTCTCTGGGACAGACATCCGAGTAGATTATAAACTCGCGGCCTCAGAGGACATCTCCAACCTCGAACTGTGTGTCCTCTCGAGCCTGGAATCGGAGTTGCAGTTCGTCCCCTCGGGCACCGGCACCCAGATGAATGTGATTTGAAGGAGCCCACAGCAAGCCAATACAGACACATCATGGAGCCCTTGAAGACAAGCATGGCACAAAAACAGCGCCTCGCCGGCGGGAAGCCCGTAACCAAGACGGTTCGGGTCACCATCGCCCCCCCGGCCAAGAAGCCAGCGGCCAAGAAGCCAGCGGCAAAGAAGGCTCCAACCGCTGGGCGCCGTCTGCGAATCCCGGGCCGAGGCCTACGCATCCCCGGCCGGGGCCTCGTGGCGCCCGGCGTAGTGGTCGTTCCCGCGATGATGCATTACAAGCGCCGATAGGCCTCCCCCCTACTGAACAAGCCGGTTCTGGGGGCTCGGCGGGCTTCACGGGCTGGGCCCTGGGGCTCGGAGGGGGGAGGGGGGAGGGGGCGGGGGGGCTCGGCGGGTCTCACGCGCTGGGCCCTGGGGCTCGGAGAGGGGCGGGGATTGGGGGGCTCGGCGGGCTTCACGGGCTGGGCCCTGGGGCTCGGGGAGGGAGGGGGCTGGGGGGTGCGGCGGGCGGGGCGGGGCTGGTGGCGGGGGTTCCCGGGGGGCGGGCTCTGGGGGCGCGGCGGGCCGAGTTAAGGAGCCGCGTGCGGTCTCCCTCGTCAGGGGGTGGGGGGCGCGGACGCCCGCGCGGCGGCCTAGAGGGGGGGCATTCGGGGGACCAGGGGGGGAGCCGCGCGGCCCCCCAGAAGCTGGTATGGTCACACCCCCTACTGCTAGAACAAGCCAGGCCGCGAAGCGGTCCTGGAGAGGAGTGAAGAAATGGTCTTTAAAATTCCGCAGGGTTCCGGTCGCATCTGTTCAGTGGCGCTGCGATGCAAGTCCAAAAACACAACGGCTCGGCAAATGTCTCCCGAAACACACTTTGATAATACGTGTTGCAGCAGGTCTACGGCCGGGCAACAGTGTCGGAGAACCATGAGCTGCGCAGGCAGCTGTGGAACAGAAGTCTAGGAGACATCCAAGAGAGGAAGAAAGTCGAAATCATGTGGCATCATACAGCCAAATGTTAGCAATGATCCCTCATTGTTGTCTGTCCTTCGTCGTCGTCCACAATTTACATTTTTGACTTTTCCGAAACGGTTCGCCAGATCGACCTTAAACTTTGTGGGGTTTATCTTGGACGGCCCTCTAGCATATTTTTTTATTACTCAAATGATCTTGCTGCAATATTTTTGGAGTTGCTCACTACGTGGTGATAATGTGGATCCCTGGTTTTTAATGATTTTTTTTTTTTTCAAAATGATTACTTAACGGTCAGTGCAATGTATTCCCATGGAAAAACTATGCAAGTCAAAGGGGCTGCAATGGTAATTCACATTTTCAACTTTCCTTCAAAAACAGTCACCCAGATTCACTTGAAACATCGGGGAAATATACCGGAGGTGGGTCTCAAATTTGTTCTAGTCCTCCAATTATCTTTTACATGTGTGTGTTCATTTTTTTGGTAAAATCATCCACTCCAAAACTACCAAGCCAATTGCTTCAAAACTTCGTAGGAACACTTCTGAACCTCCACCCCCGTGCAAGAAGTGGCACTGCGATTTTTTCCAATTGTTTATGCACATTATGTGTGGGGGGGTTTTTAACTCTTCTCCAAAACTGTCAAGCAGATACCCTTTAAATTCGGTGGGGATGTACATTGCATGGGTCTGTATTAGATTTTTTTTTACAAATTGTCAGAGTCCAATGATTTTCAAATTTCAGACACACGTTTTGTGTTCCTTTTATGACAAAATCTTGAAAAGAGGTCTTTAAAACAACAAGGACAATTGCTTGAAACTTTCATAGGATACTTCTGGTGATCTGTAGGCCTTAACTTGTTCAACAGTTGGCGCTGTTAATCTGATTTCGTCGGAAGAACTTTTGAGCGTTTCCATTTTCTGGACTTTTGTTACAAAATGTAAATTTAATCATCTGCTAACTTATTGGGAATGTACATGGACTTGATCTCCACCAATGTGTCTTGTACATGGTGGCTCACTTATTTTCTGAGTTTAAACAAATTATGAAATTCAGAAAAAAATGGTGAGGGGATATGTACATGTCAGCAACAGTAGTGTTGGTCTTAAACAAAGCTGGCCTTGATATCCTTCTGAAGATCACCGGACCACTTCATTCTATATACAAGGTCAGCTGAGCACAGGACTGTCACAGTCTTCTTGTAGTTTTTTTTTAGGAATTTCCGTGTTCGTTTTACAGCAAAATTTGCTTGTCTAAAGCTGTACGGCCAATTGCTTTGAAATTGTATAGGGCACTTCTGGAGACCCCTAGATCTTAATTTGTTCAACAGTTGGCGCTGTGTATTTCCACTCCACTTAGCATTTTCTCCCAAACTAAAAGCTGGAACCGCCTCCAACTAATTTGGAATGTACGTGGACTTGATCTCCACCAGCTTTGTTCACTATATGGTGGTACTTTCATTTTCTCGTTTTTTTTAACAAATTATCAACATTTGAAAAATCGGTAAAGGAATATGTACATGTTAGCAACGGTAATAATGCACCTAGACTCAATCTGCACTATGTTTGGTGCTGGTGGCAGTAACTCAGGCATTTTGTTTTTGCAACAATTCTTTCTTTCTTTCTGCCTGTCTGTCTGTCTGTCTGTCGGTCTGTCTGTCTGTCTCTCTGTCCTCTTTACCAAATTTGTCTGGAGTTTTTCTCGGACACTATCGTTCTGAAAACTCCAAACTTGCCATGGTGAATGACTGACAGGTGCAAATTGTGCACTTGGTTTGGAATAATCATGTTGTTTAAAATTATGCAAATTAGGGGCAATTAAATTTTTTTAAGCTCCTTACCTTCCAAACTATTTCAGATGGACACAAAAATTCAATGTGCACACGTAGGTTTGTAACACCTGCCAATATAATGGACAGTATATTTTATATACATGCATAAACAAAAGTAAAAATTATGACATATTAATAACAATGCCAGACAATGTGCAACTGTTAAAGTTATGTACACTTTATGTTAATTGTATCCTGACAGTTGTGGTAGATCTAGTTTGAATTCCCTTCATATAAATTCAACTGAATCAATTTAAAAACAGTTTCTTACTGCAAGGCTGTGTGCTATAACACAATGTACACTACTGAAAAAGCTAGAGTTGTCAAACTATTACTTATCAATCCAGGGTTTACTCAATGTGTATCGAACTCATCTGCTCACCCTAAAAGCTAGAACATTTTTGATGTAATAATAGGAACCTTTCAAACATGTAATCCAATTGTTAGTATTTGCAATGTCTGGCAGTTATTAATGATCACGCTGCAATAAGAAGCCTCCTTTGAAAGAGGGGTAAATGGATCTGCATAGTGAAACAAAGCAAATATGTATACACAACTTTACAGCGGAGAATTATGTGGAAACTGTGTTAATATATATGGTGCCACATGTTATTGGATTTCTAACATATGAACATGTGACAAATATATATTACCCAGCAAAGCCCATCACCCCCATGCGGTCCAGTGGTAATGTTACAGCCATGAGGCAGCACCTGTGTTCTCTACATGTTCACAGGTTTAGTGTTTTTTATTGGAGGCATTTCACTCAAGTTTTGAATTCGTCATTTTGGAGAAAAAAAATCCATTAAACCTAAGTTAGAATTCTTTTCTCACAGCAATTTTCATTATATGGATTTGTTTGCATTAGTCGAACAAGCGAAAAAACATGTAGTACAACAGCAAAATAAAGTCAGTTTACTAAATAAGTCAAAATTTGTGCGAAGGTCAAGGTTAAAGGACCGATGCAGTAATACAATATTTGCCAGAACCTTATCTGAAGGACAAATTATAATGACATTTGCTAAAATGTCATAAATTGTTCCCAAGGCTAAAAATGTCAAGATCTTCATATTTTTGGAGAGATAGAGAGAGAGAGAGAGAGATAGAGAGAGAGAGAGAGAGAGAGAGAGAGAGAGAGAGAGAGAGAGAGAGAGAGAGAGAGAGAGAGAGAGAGAGAGAGAGAGAGAGAGAGAGAGAGAGAGAGAGAGAGAGAGAGAGAGGAGAGAGAGAGAGAGAGAGAGAGAGAGAGAGAGAGAGAGAGAGAGAGAGAGACCCTTTCAATGTTTTTTTTTAGCAGAATAATTCATCACATGCAGGTCCCTGTTCAAAATGATGCTATTGTTGCCTATTTAGGTGGCACCACTAAATTGAATTTCCCATGGATAGCCATTATAACACATGCTGGCGTATCTAAGAGTAAGAGCTTTAACTTGATGGAAGACTATGCTCACCAATTAAGTCCAAGTCTGCCTTACAAAATAAGAGACATTAACATATATGATGAACACCAAACGTTTGACTTTGCCCCACCTGAATGCAGTCATATTGGATTTCACCTGCCTGCACCCAATATCACTTTTAAATTCCCGACACCCCGGAAAATATGGCAAAAATTAGTTCTTCAAATCACTCTTTTATGATGGAAAACTTTGAATTAAAATTATCTGTAACGGATTTCAGCCTACCTCAAATTCCACCACTCTGGTCAAGCCAAATCTTACAGTGCTGGTCATTACACATTATACCCTTGTGCTGCCCTCTGTGGCCAATATAGGGGTGCAACCTTCAGGAGGCCCAGGGCCGGACAGGGACCCTGAGCCACCAGCCACATACACATACAAAATGGCATGACAGTCATCCAAGCAGGTAAATACTGCTGTGACCAACCTTCCTTCCCCCATCGCCACCTCCACCTTCCTACACACACATAACTGTGCAAACATGCATATCCATTGCTGAGAGCCCAATCCAGTGCCCCATGGGGCTCAGTCCACCACTGGAGGCAGGCTTACATATTTAGTGGACCCTGTAGAAAGCCTGATCTTCAGCCAATTAGCAGTGAGCAGCACTACTTTGTAGCCACACTGAACTCAAACCTGCATTTCCCTAAACAGGGTTTCCATGGTGATTATGAGCTTTTTGCATAAAAAAGTATTGAGCGATGACTGTTCCGGTGGCACCACTAAATTGAATTTCCCATTGGCGGCCATTATAACACATCCTGGCGTATCTGAGAGTAAGAGCTTTAACTTTAATGAAGACTATGCTCACCAATTAAGTTCAAGTCTGCCTTACAAAATAAGAGGCATTAACACATATGATGTACACCAAACTTTTGACTTTGCCCCACCTGAACGCAGTCATGTAGGATTTTCACCTGTCTGCACCCAATATCACCTTTAAATTTCCGACCACCCCGGAAAAAAATTATGCCCAAAATTAATTATTCAAATCACTCTATTTTGTGATGGCAAAATCTGAATTAAAATCATATGTAACAGATTTGAGCCTGCCACAAATTCCACCACTCTGGTCAAGCCAAATCCTACAGTGCTGGTCATTACACATTATACCTGTGTGCTGCCCTCTGTGGCCAATTTAGGGGTGCAACCTTCCATTAAATCTTTAACATGTGAATTTGATTTGATATCGTATATAATTTATGATTACAGTCTGACTTTTTTGTGTCAATGTAACAAACCATATTATCTGCAACACAACGTGCCCCCTTTTCCCCCTTCCACCAGAATAAATCTCGACAATTAACATGGCAAAAAAGCGTCGAACTTGCCAGATTTAGTAGCACTTCTAGACCTTTTGTTCACTGTCCGTTGACAGATGTCTCAAACCTACATGTGTAGGTTAGAACTTTGAGTCAGTCTGCAATAGTTTGGAAGATATGGAGCTATTAACTGCCCTAATTGGCATAATTTTAAACATCACGACTATTCCAAACCAGGTGCTGAATTTCACTTGTAGGTGAGTCACCATGGCAAGTCTGGTGATTGTCGGAATAATAGTGTCCGAGAAAAACTCCGGACAAATTTGGTCGTGAGGAAGAAAGAAAGAAAGAAAGAAAGAAAGAAAGAAAGAAAGAAAGAAAGAAAGAAAGAAAGGAAAAAAGAAAGAAAGAAAGAACTTGAGGAAAACCAGAAAAAGTGTTTGTTGACACACACTTTAACAAGAGCCATGTCTTCAAAATACTATGATACTTTACAGTGTTGAAGTTGCAGGGCTATGCAACTTCAATACTGTACACTTTCATCAAGCTACACCAAAATTGGCTAGAAAAAAACGTACATGTACACATTTGTATCTCGATACGTTGAGTTATTAAGGAACTCGGATTTTGACTTTAGAATTACGTCTACCTGGGAATATATACAATTCTAGTAAAATAATTAGATCTTTGTAGTTCCTTTCTGGTTTGGTTGTATCGGATCTATATAGTTTGGCTTTCAATACATAATTTAATGCAAGAGGCAGTACAAGGAATCATACATACACAATAAACCTTTTTTCAGTCTTGCAGATGATATTTGTATCCATTGGCATATCAAGTTTAAGTAATGTTCAGAACATGCCAAAATGTAAACGTACACAGTATAGATTTGAATGTTGTGAACGTAAAAAAATGTGTGATGGACAAACTTGAATGTACAAAGTGACCAGGAGAAGGAAATACACAGAAGTTGGCAGGATTTTACTTTTGCACATATTTTTTTCAATTTTTTCATGTCCCATGTTGAAACTGTTAATTGCCCAAGTTCCTATTGTGCACCATGTATTAACTGTTTTTGCAAAGCTTGGTAACTTGTACACTTTTGTAGTCCATTATCTGTATTTGTATTTTTAACCAGACCAGACAAATTCTTAACAGGTCCCCATGATCTTGATTTGTGATATGGAAGTGCAACTTAGGTTCCATGGGCAAACAG
The DNA here is from genome assembly GCA_964020975.1 of Hermodice carunculata. Lineage (NCBI taxonomy): Eukaryota > Metazoa > Annelida > Polychaeta > Eunicida > Amphinomidae > Hermodice > Hermodice carunculata. The sequence continues at coordinate 98,588,922 of OZ026617.1, forward strand.
GCTCTTTTGTAAATAAAATGATATATTTGAGTGCTTTGCACCACTTTGACTTATGTGTGTAACTTGAGCATAATGTGGAATGCAGTTGGCAGATGCCACACCCAAGACTTGGCTTTGACTGGTGCTGCTACCTGTGGGGACTTGAGCACAATATGGAATGCAGTTGGTAGATCCAAGGTTTAACTGACTGGTGCTGCCAACAGTGGTGACTTCAGTAAATAATTTTGTAAGCATACATGTAAATGAGACAAGGATCCCAATTTGGTATTCTGTTGGCACTGCAACCCTTTGGATGACCAGAGGTTTGTCCTCTAGGCAACCCTTAGTCCTTAGTCTAACAATGGAACCTGAGACAAGGAGCTGCTATCAAAGATACACATCCTGGTATGATCCAGGCTGCTATAGCCTTCTTCAAAAATTGTATGTTGAACATGTTTTAATACCATTAAAGACAAAAATTAAATTTCAAAAATCTGTATATGTGTATCATCATCATCATCATCATCATCATCATCATCATCATCATCATCATCATCATCATCATCATCATCATCACTACTACTACTATTTTCAAGGTAGGCAGTGACCGCAATGCACATGGAGAGTATGGAACTTGGCTGATAGGTTTTGGGTACTGATGATGGTATGGAAGTGTTGCAGGAAATTTGACTGTTTGAGACAAAATTATACGTGTTCAACAGACATACCTGTGTGCCAGTACACTGACTCATGCATTATTAAATCTCCATTCAGTTAAGTAAGACTCAAAGTTCAATAGCTGACATGCACAATGCTGGAAGTTTGCAATGTTAAGCGTGTATTTTATCCTAGACGTGATGATGACTTTATATGATTTTTGTACATGTACATACGTCTTCAGTAGTTCATGATACTACAAAGAATCAACAAAGCGGCAGAGAGATATACATCCCTGTTTATCTGGCTGACAATCTGTCAAAAGTCATTATGACATTGTGGATGAACAACAGAGCGACACATCTGACTGATTACTACCCATCCACTAGCTCAGCTGACTGAGGAGTAAACTGAGCTTAAAATGTTAAATGGTACTGCAATGAACTAAGATTGTTACCCATTCACTAGCTCTGCTGACTGAATCTTGAGTCAAATGCACTGAAAATGCCATATAATACCGCAATGAACCAAGATTCCCACCCATCCACTGGCTCAGCTGACTGAGGAGTCAACTGAGCTTAAAATGTTAAATAATACCGCAATGAACCAATGACTATCAGAATATTAGATGTCATTGATCTTTAGTCAAGGTAAGCAATAATTATTTCATTGCACTATCACTTATTCACAATGACCAGTACACAAACTTCATACATACAAAAATAACAGTAATTCAACCAATCCTATAAGGTCAGCTTCATGTATCCTATAAGATCAGCTACACATCATTGTACTTTGCCCACCTCAACCAGGCTCTCTCCTGAGGAACTTCATCTGAAAAACAAGCACATTTAAGAATCAACCATTAGATACATGTCACAGGCGGGAGGGAGTGGCACATGCAATGCATATTTTAAAACAAGAGAGCTGTGTGAACATTCCATGCTCAGCTGACGTTCTCCGAGTTTTCCATGTACTGAGTAAGTCTGACCTTTATGGAAGAACACTAAAATGTGCAACATCAAAGGCCCAGTTCAAGTTGTTCTCAAGTGCAGTGAAGAGTAAAATTCATGTATGTTGCACTGTGATCCCAGAAATGAAATCAAGGTCACTCAAGTACTGTCTAAGCGTGACCTTCATAGAGAAACATTAACAAGTGAACAGTAAATTTCATGTCACTTGTCCCGTGATTTGGGAATGAGATCAAGGTCCAAAAATGTCTGGAGCTTGACCATTTGCACCAAATATGTAGATGCTTATAAAAAGTACATCCCTACCATGTTGGACACAAATCTGGCAAAACTTATTTAAGTTATAGCCATTACAACAAATCTCGACCAACTGTGAAGTGAATCTAGCTAACGGTTTGGTGGATGAGGTCAAAAATGTGAACGACCATTACAATCCCTATCGACTTGCTTAGTAATCAATAGGAATGCATATCCATTGACTCAAAAGTAATCAAATTGAAAAATCAATTACAAATTGGGGATCTACAGTGACGCCACCTGGTGAAGAGTCTTGAGTGATCCTTCCACATGGAACATTTTCACCAATTTTTATCACAATCTGAGACACTGTTTTGGAGAAGTCGAAAATAGATAAAAAAAACCCACAAAAGTTCATAAAAAATAGAAAAAAAAATGCAGCGCCCCCTGTTGAACAAATTAAGGTCTGGGGGGGGGCACCAGAACTGTGATTGCCCCCAAAAATGAACCCAAAAAAGTAAAAAAATCATTAAAAATCCAAAAATCACAATACCATGACCATTTAAACAAACTTGGCAGAGACCCATCCATGGAACATTCGCACCATTTTTGACGTGGATTTGACCAGCGATTTTTGAGAAGTCGAAAATGTAAATTGTGGATAGACGACGGACAAAAAACGACGGACGTCTCTAGTATGTCACACTTACGTACTGACAATGATCGTAAAGTGAGTGTTTAAGGTAATTGACTATAGTCACCCCTGCACCTAAGTGATGAAATAGACAGACGGACAACGGACCCCCACAAAAGCTCAGCTGACTGACAAGTCAGCTGAGCTGAAAATATATATCCTAACATTGGTGAAAAAAAATCCATGATTTGACTTCTGTATTTACCTAAAAGTACATTTTCCTGGAGTACAAATATATACTTTGTATATAAATTATCAATATTCTGGCAAGCTTAGGCATAGATTACACCCACATATCCTTTTCTTCATTCACATCATACACGCACATTGATACATATACGCTATTATACTACATGTATAAGTTTTTAAATTCATTTTTTATGTTCATACATGTGTGTTCACTTTTGGTTGCAAGCAAAACATTACAAAATAGCTGAACAATTCAGCCAACTTAGGATTAAAAAGATGTCACACCCACCCAGTCAAACATGATGAGCAAAATGGAAAAGCGGTCTTAACATATTAGAGAAAATAGGGGTTATCCTGCCACATTGCTCAGGGATAAAGGTGACAGCTCTGAATTAAGCATCCTTATTAAATTAAAAGCAAAATATACTACAAAGAGATCATAAGAATGTCAACTATTGAATTTGTGACCACAAGGTACACCCATCATTATTACACCCTTTATGTGGAATACCGGTTCAGAAACAGGCTTGTAAGTAGAGCCACAAGCCTGGCCGATAAAAAGAGTTATATGAGGTTCAGAAGAGCAGAAATTTCAAGAAATATTTTGAAAAAGTCAATACTAAATCCCATTCTCCAGCAAACACCTGTTGGTAAATTGAAAACATTCTCAACCAACATTTAATGTGAACCTGTCATTCCAACCAACTACACAACTTTATAGACACATACCAAAGGCAGAAAGTTTATGTTTAGGCATAAAGTTCCAAAGATATGGAATTTGCAGAGAGAGCAGAAGACCGAGAATAAATTGTGGGAACATTAAAGCCGAAAGAAATAGACAGGCAACTTTAAGACAATCACCATGATTACCATCAATATACTGGGTCAATGGATTTCGCAATGATGTTCTTGATAATAAGGAGGATGAGCAAACCCAGAACACAGCATTAGCTCAGTATTATAATGCTCGGGAGAAAAATACGTCACTTAAGGGACCACAATATCAGTTCAACAGTGCTGGATACGACTTGTCTTGACACAGCAGACCAGGCAGTAATAATAGCCATTGTGAACAGTTATAAGTCACCAGCAGTTTACATGACTGCACCTTATCTGTGGACAGAGTGTCTGCTCTTAATGCATTATTTATGGACACGAGAGGCTGAGCGTTTTTACTATGCCCGATTGAAAAACAGCATTTGCTGAATCAGATTCCCAGAATAAATATATTCTATTATTATTATTATTATTATTATTATTATTATTATTATTATTATTATTATTATTATTATTATTATTATTATTATTATTGCTGTTGTTGTTATTATTGTTATTATTATTATTATTATTATTATTATTATTATTATTATTATTATTATTATTATTATTATTATTATTATTACCTTATCTGTGGGCACATAACACAAAAATAACTGTTAATGCCACATTTGTAGGTGCAAGAGAGCACATGTTCATATCTGCTGTGTGGACTTGATGAAGAGAGGAAGTGTTGCAAACTAATCTGTGGATAGAAGAGAACTAGTACTGATGTTAACATCCAGTACCTTATTTGTGTAACAGGAATAGCTAGCTGCTATTAATGGTGTATTTGTGAACTAAGACAAACGACAGACATTCCAGTATTTAATACCTTCATGCATTCTTTAAATACACAAGACAGCATTTGTAGTACTGACGATAAGACTTGTACATCCTTTAAGCATGCTAAAACCTTCATATGCCACATTCAACATTGTACCAGCAGCGAGTGCATCACTGCTTTCATTTCAATCAGCCACACAACTTGGGCGTATGAGAATTCAGCAAAACCATAAACCCCAACTATTCCATGTTGCATACCGTCATCTATGAGTACTTGTAACTATCAATGTTCTGAACGTGGTAAATTGAAAACACTTCAACGAACTTTGAAGGTGACCCTGTAAGTCCAACCAACTAAACAACCGCATAGACACATAGCATAGGCAGAATATTTTACAAAAACCATAAACTTCATAAGATATGAACTTATTTACAGAGAAAGCAGAAGATCTGAGACCAATTGTGGGAATATTAAAGCTAAAAGAAATAGACAGTATCCACACATGTACTGATATGTGATTATTAAACAATGAAACAAAGCAATTAATTGAGAACATGGTTTGACATGGTGTTGGTGTATAGTCTGAGAGCTTAATGAATCAAAGTGCATTGGAATACACCTTTTATTTGGGTGTACCCATGCAGTGCCACTGAGACATTCCTGGAAACTTTGAGACAATTATATGTACCAGCAATACACCTTGCTCAATGTATTTTGCAATGATATTCTTGCTAATGAGGAGGATGAACAAACCCACAATACAGCATTAGCTCAATATTATAATACTAGAAAGACAAATATCTCACACTTAAGGGACCACAATATCAGTTCAACAATGCCAGATATGACTTGTCCTGACATGTACAGCAGACCAGGCTGTAATAATAGCCATTGTGAATGATTATAAGTCATCAGCAGTTTACATATGTTCCTTTTCTGTGGGCATGACAGAGTCCACTGTTAATGCATTATTTCTGGACAGGAGAGCGTGTGTGCATATATGTCTTATCTGTGGACACAAAAAATAGCTGTTAATGCCTTATTTTGGACACATAATAAGGGGGATCACGTAAACTGGTAGCCAGAGCAGGACTGTAAGGAGACAAGAACAGAGCATAAAAACGGATGAATCAAAGAGAACATAATAAGGATCTCAGTGATTGTGAAATTACCAAAATGGAGACGGGCATAAATTCTGTAGAAACAAATGACAAGGTAGATATCAATGACAAACAAAGCAACACTGTGGGTATGTACCTGACAGCCCAGGCACAATGAACATGAATATGCCTCGATCAGACCAGACATACAAACATCAGAACTTTTCGGTCAATAGATTCGACGGTGAGGGCAGATAAACCTCATTCGACTTATGTTGTGACCGTTGATCATGGAAATAATGGAGAGAATGGTTCAAGTACATGTACATGCAATCATGTTAACAAAGATCATGCACATAAACAGAACCCATACACTGGCGAAAAAAAAAACAATTAAGACCCTATCAGAAAAATAGAGTCAATGCACAGACAGCACTACTGTACGAGGCACATACAGCTCTCATTCACAGGTGCCCGATTACAACACTGGTAGATAGTTCATCTAGTATGCAAGCTGACAGATATGGATTTACCTGAAAACGAAAACGGGGACTTAGCTGTAAAGAACTTGTCAGCGATTTAGTGAAGTGCATGGAATGGAATGATGCAGTGCAAACACTGCTATGAGCAGATCAGATCAAAACATAAAAGAAAGCACAAAACTGACTGCAGATGAACGGAGGGTCACAGACACTGGACTTTTTGGGATCGATAAAAATTATCATTTATAAATAGACACCATGCGTGCACAATGATTATTGTGATACCAGTTTTGGCAAATAACTTAAACCTAATATTGTGTAATTAAATATGATCAGATTTATTTTATTTATGGATATATTATATTTTTGTTACTTCAGAACACTTCAGTAATTCGCAAACCATATTTTCTCTATACTGTGTACTTAAAATATGAATATATATACATATATATGTATATATATTTGGAGACACAAAAGAGCACATGTATGTATAAATATATCCTTTGTGAACTTGATGATGAGAGTTACTGCTGCTAACTTCGAGGTTTATGTACATACAAGGGAGAGGTAGTAAGTAAGTAAGTTTTATTTCGGTACTATCAGGCCCCAGGCCTATGGTACAATATATATACAGCAAATCATGTTTGAGTGACACATTCTCCATTATATTTCTCGATTGTACTGGAACATTTTTTCTACATTTCAAACACAAATGTGTTTCAAAATAGTCTCTCTTCTTTTGAATGCCCGGAATACATAGATAGCTAACTGCCATATAATGGAAGGATTCTGTGAAACCAACAAATTATTAAATTTCTCTCTAGAAGGATAATTGATGTAGTATTTAGGCAAGTTTTGTTTTAAATCATAAAAACATGGGCAAACCAACAAAAATGATATTTGTCCTCTATTGACTGGAGGTTACAAAATTGGCATAATCTATTATTTACATCAAGTCTTTCATGTCTCCCTGTTTCGATTTTTAAGCAGTGATCTGATAACCTGAATTTAGTAAGGGCTACAGCATATTTTCTAATTGTTAAACATGACAAATATTTCTCTGGTTCAAGTAAAGATTTGAATTGTCGATATGTTCGTAATTTATCACTTTCTAGTATATCGTTACACCAGTATTGGAAATTACAGTCTTTAACTCTTTGTATAAAACAATTAGGGAAAATGTCCTCAGAACGAACCTCCTGAGACAACCAAACATGATTAAAACCATAGCGTTCTAATAGCTTTCTGATGTGTGTTGCCCATGTAATACGGCCATTCTCACCAAGCTGTTTGAGCATTTTATAACAAGCCTTTGGCAATCTTGAATCAGGCATTCGAAGGATTTTTTAGCCAGTATTTTATACATCTTTCAAAATATATGACACAGAGTGGCTGCCTACCAAATTCCCCAAGTAAAGCTGCATTACTTGCATGTGATGATACCCCTAGCATGTATTTACAAAAACTTATCTGAACTGTTTCAATACTTTTATAATATTTGTAACCCCAGACTTCAGCTCCATATGTTATTACTGGAGTTACCATTTTGTCAAAAATTTCCATCGCAACGGGTAGAGGCAAACCTTGACATTTTCTTGAAACCTGTTTAATAAGGGTTACTGCTTTTTGACCTTGGGAGGCTAATGTACGCAATGCAGGAGACCATACAAGATGTGAGGAGAACAGAACACCAAGATACTTATAATACGGGACCACTTCTAATTTGTTTTCACTAAAATGCCAGGTTTCATTTTGCTTAAGTCTTCCGCCATTTCTGAACACCATTACCTTAGTCTTGTCTAAATTAACCTTTAAACCCCATTTGTTAGAATATAGTTTCACAGTATCAATAAGTTTTTGCAGTCGCCCTTTGGTGTCTGCACATTCAACAATATCATCTGCGTACAGCAATAAGCAAAGATTTGGAAATGTTTCATTAATAAAGATACCCTAACAACCACATTTCGCTACTTCTTTTATAAGATTGTTTAGATAAATTATAAATAAAAAAGGACTTAAAATACAACCTTGTCGTGTTCCAACTGAACAACTGAAAAAATCTGTTAGTCGCTCTGCTGTTTGAACACAAGATGCTAATTTTTCATACATGGACTTAAACACTTTTAATAACTTTCCGCGAACTCCTTCGTTTATGAGTCTATACCAGAGTAAATTATGAGGAATAGAGTCAAAAGTACAAGGGAGAGGCAGAATAATTTAAGATGTACATTTAGTGCAGATGCAGATATTGTAGAAACTAAATTCACATATGCATACCTCCTGCATAGTTTTCAGCTCCCCCCGCCCCCAAAGGAAAAAAAAAAAGAAAAAAAAAAAGAAAAGAAAAGAAAACTTTCTAGGGTCACATGAAAACAAGCATCCCTTGCAATGCGGTGCCTTGCTTTTTCATGCTTTCCTTTTGACAAAGAAAGTGGACCAGCATGACCTCAATGTTAAAAAAAATCAAACATACAAGAACTTAATCACTCAAGGTCATAACTTCAGTGGTCCCCTCTTGAAATGCCCCCCTGATGAGAGGCCACCCCCTCTTGAGAGGCCATTTCTCAGTGTAGCAAGTACAGCCTTTGCATTATATTGTCCCCCTCCATTTTACTTGTCTGCCTGAAAAACATGCTGGTGACATCCCTTTAATACTCACAACAAAACTGCACATTTTATATGTAATATTGAATTCCCTTTGGGACCCTCACATCACTGTTCAAACTAATGAGGCACATAATGACCAGAATCTGAGTGCACAATGCATTTTACTTGTGCACTAGATGTGTCACAATAACCACATTGCCCCAAACACGGAAAATGACTCCTTGTCATGTTTAATTAGCATAACTACAAGGCAACAGAATGGAGTTTTATGTGGTGCACACCTTAGCTGGCCTTTCAAGTACTCTGAATAGGATTTCTACAATATTTAAGCATGCTGTAACCATCATGCCTTCTTTTGTTAAAAACATATCCCCTTATCCTGTACATTCTTTTCACTCACAAAGTGGTAAAAAAGTAAGAATGCTAAATATTGCTGACAATTAGGTAAAGCTGTGCTGTAATATTTTTAAAACATTGATCTGAAATTGAGACTTGCATTCTGAAAATTTCCTAATAACTGGCTGGGGTGCTCAATTGAAAACATATTTAATACAAAGAGAAACTTAACAAACCTAATTCTGTAAGCCCATGTACCGTTTGTCATCAAACCTGGTCTTTCTGCCAAATCTGAGTTGCTGTGTATCTATCGCTTTTTGCTTTTAATTCCATTCTTATTGTCTTTTTCTAAATAAGAAAAAAAATTAAGCCAAGTTCAAGTCAATGATTTGTACAATGGAGACCACCTCTGTTAAAAGGATGCTAGGTTTTTTTGTTTTTGTTTTTGTTTTTGTTTTAATCACCCTTATATCAGATTTACCTACAACTGAATAATTTACATAGCATGACAACCATTATTGCTGTCACCAAAAGACTGGCCATGCATACTTCAGCTGCAACCAGTAAGTTTTCGTATTCTCCGTCTCGGTTGTCATATTTTCACATTTTTCACCTCTTTACCAAATCCGATCCTCAGATATTTTGGTACAGTGACAGTCATGGATGGCTAGAGAATTCCCTTGCCTACCATGGAATTGCGATCCGAGAGACTTAACGTGAGTTTCTGGACATTTTCCATGTGGATATACGTTTCGAATACCCTTGCGTGTAATTGATGATGGCTTTGCTTTACAAGTCTCATGGTGTGAAAAGAAAACAGCTTTCGCTTGAATAACCTTGAATGTATACTACGGATGCAGTGACCATTGATAGCAACAAACAATGTATACAATACATATGGTCAATACAGTACCCAAAGCAGTCCAATAAATTTGCCATCGATACGTATCTAAACTATAAACTGTGCTTTGGATATAAATTTTTGGCCACGATGTCCATCGAACAAGATAGGGGCCAGAACAAATCTGGGCGCGGTAGACCGGGCTCTCGCAAAAATTCTACAAATCCACTTGACCCAGACTTAGTTGCGGCCATCAGACAGGTTGGAGACCTTAATGCTAAAGTTGACGGAATTATAGTGCATTTGAGCTCCATGAGTACCAAACTTAAAGACTTAGAAAATGGTGTCCAAGACATAGCTGAGAAAGTTGTAACAATCAAAAATGACTTCCTCCCAGAATTGTCAAATAAAGTGTGCGACATAGCGACAGCTCTGTCAATGAAAATAGTTGACAAGGACATGCATGATCGAAAATGGTCTTTGTTCAGGGGTTAAAGGGCCCAGCTGGGGAGAATGCAGAGGACACAAAGAAGAGGTGTATCAAACTGGCAAAAGAGCACTTGAAAATACCGGATACTGAAAATACCCCTACGACCGCCTGCCATAGACTGAACCAACAGAGAGACGCTGGAATAATTATCAACTTTATGGACCTGGACCAACGAAATCAATGGCCAAAAACCTTAAGGGTCACCCTGATAGAATATCAATCACACGTAATCAGCCGCCCGTGATAAGACATATGAAAAAAGAACTCATTGACGAAAGAAAAAAACTGCCAAGCGGTACAAAGTCGAGCCTAAAGTATTTGAAGTCATGGCCTTATCTCCAATTATCTATTCAAAGACTCAACCCCATCTACTCTAAAGTCACCAAGGACGATATTGCGACACAATTGATCAGCTGTGACCTGAACGCTGCCTTTCTATTCGAATAATAAACAATCCATTGAACTTTTTTGATACTTGATGAAATTTCAATTACAAAACTCCACTCCTTAATTAAGTACCAACGGACGCTGTTTCATACTACACATACTTACAGGCAGGCTTGCCTGTGCATATGATAGCCAGATATTTAACTATATTATATGTTTGTACTTTGTCAATTCTTATTTCCTTCTGTTAAACGTTTTGCGAGAAATATTTTCACTCGTCTGCCAACTTTAATAGTATTTAATACAAAGAGAAACTTAACAAACCTAATTCTGTAAGCCCATGTACCGTTTGACATAAAATGTATCCATGTAATATCTTCTGCCAAATCGTGCATGGCCCAGAAATTTTGTTTAATGTTGGTTCATCTGCACAGTCGATGACGTGCATCTTGGTTTTTATTATCGGCTTGGATCACCTTGAAATATTATTATGCGTGCTTTATTACAATTTCGAAAGGTTTCGATGCGAAATGTTTTCATAATCTTAATACATACGTCACTGCATGTCAAAGGGACACATCTCTTTTCCTGTTAGATGATAAATTTCATGATTTCTCCATATTTTGAAACGTTAAGCCATGATGTTGCCTAACACCTAATGCACAGTACTGTCACTTTACAGATATCAATTTCTATATCATCTTCATATGTGTGTAACTTGAATCACATCATGATTCATATGACTATTCATTTAAATGCCATTGCTGGTAACATTATTGCTTTAATTAATCTTTCAAATATTATGCTGGTTAATGTATGGCATTATTACTGTACCAGTTTGGTCCTCAATTGAATCTAAGCAATGATGTTTTAATCAGCACTCAATGGACATTACTGAAACTGTACAGGTACTATCTCTATTTGCCTACACTCCATCTTGTAGAACTTTACTTCCGACATGATTAACTTTATTATTCATGTAAATGCTGTCCCTGGTAACCTAAATGGCATTATGACGTACGGTATGAAATGGTCAGTTTGCCGTGTTTTTGACACTCCAACAATGAAGTTATAAGGAATTTACCATTTTACTAATGTAATATTGCCTCTGATTTTCTGGTACAATTATGCATCATAACGTGTACATATACATATATGTGTGTGTGTGTGCGTGCGTACGTGCGTGCGTGTGTGTGTGTGTTTTGTGTGTAAACAGGACGTTTCAGTACACAACAAGACCTTATCATCTCCCTTCATATTAGAAATAGAAACTCATTTTTTTCCTCTCCAATTAATGTTCCATGGTTACCGCTCTGGTCCCCTGAACATGATGTTACTTTTCTTTTCCTCTTTACTCAATTTTTGCAATTTTTTCATCTTCTACAAAAATTCCTACGAACTCACATGTACATATCTCAGCTCCTTCAACTTCAGGACGATGTATTTTATAATGCTGTGTAATCAATGCGTATTGATTCAGGGGGCAAATGCTAATGCTGTTTTTGATTTGCTCCCAACTTGTGCATGTAGAAAAATAGTCAAAAAGTGTCATGTATGCACCATTCATAACACAAGAATTTTTATTTGCATAACCGTTAATTGTTGGTGATAATGTTTTTCATTGAGGTGTGTAATTTATTTATAAAAACTTTTCTTTTTTTACTTTTTAACTCTTTTATGATTTCAATGAGTTATACTGGGTCTTCTACAGGATCTTTCTTTGTTTTATTTTTCAGTTGAGTTTAAAAGAGTTTTCTATTCAGAAAACTTCTAACGTTTTCAGGGTTTTATATATTTTATTTGCATAATAGAATAATATATATATCATCTGAAATTAAGGCGTTTTACTCTATATTTGGTTTTAGCGGTACTTATTAATATTGCATTAGGACTTTTTACACTGTCATTTTCTTTTAAAATTTTGTTACAAAAACTAAATGATTGTGCACTTCATCATTTCCATAAAAAGATGGTTGTGCTAAAAAGGTGTTTGACAAAAATATGATTTAACCCCAAACATGTATTTCCATTTTGTTGGGCTGTTTGATATGAAGTGTGAGCTTTTCTATGTGGGGAAAGAGGAATCTATTATCCCAATCTTGGGCGAAATTGTTGTATTCTTCCCGAGTCATGGAGATGGTTTGTCCCCGCTATGATTTTGGGAGTGGTCCGGTTTTAGATTGTCCCTGCTTAGTTTTAAGGTGCACTTAGTGCTCATTATTGTACAATGAATTGATAAAACTGGTCTTGGGATTAATTTCCAGCGTTTGGCCAATACAGTTCAGTTTCAAGTGCTACCATTGATGCACATTCAGTATTTGAGGACTTTATACATGTTTTTAGATGTCATTAATACCTGGATAGAAATGATACAGTTTTAAGATGACATTGGTATTGGGTACAGTTGTTTGGTTATGGAGTGTAATGAAACTCTATTTATATCAGACATGTTCGTCTGTGTACGTTTATGTATATTTACTTTAGCCATGGTCATTTTGTGAGGTTAAGTGTCGTTACAGTTGGGATGTGTATCTATTCATGCATTAATTGATAACATTAACTTTTGTTTGCATTTAATATCTTGAGAAGGGGTACACAATTTGTCTCTTTCAATTGTCCAATAATGCTGCTTTGGCTTCTTTTGGTATCCTTTGCTTTGTTTTTTTTAGCTCAGCTGACTTACTAGTCAGGCTGAGCTTTTGGGAGGGTCAGTCATATAAGGCAAAGACAAGCAGCCGCCATCACAAAAAAAGCATGTCGGGGAATTAAAGGCTGCAAAATATGCATGATGGCTTCCCGCTCATGATCCATTGATAAATTAATTCATTTGGCTGCTGAAGCCTTGAATTTTAAACTTTTTGCATGGAAGGTGATAATAGTGGTAAATGAAGCTACAGGCTTAGGCTGAGACAGAGGTTGGATTGCTAAAGGGGCGCTGAAAGATTGGTTTGTTCTATTTTGCCTGATTTTTTAAAGTTTTTTTTTTTTTTTTTTTTTTGGTTTTTTTTGGGGGGGGGGTGTTTTGTTTTTGTTTTGATGTAATTGTACAAGGTTGACATTGCACACTGTTGCTGCTGTTTGTATGGTAGAAGCTATCATTATAGGTGAGGTGGAAAGTCTGTTATGTATTATATTATTATAAACATATTTATTTTACCTGGATTGCCTAGGTAGTACAAAATTACTAATCTGGAGGCTCTCCAGACAAACAACGCAACACATGGTCTATGTACAAGACGCACAGGACAAGTACAATGAAAGATATATGTTAAACGGAAAGCATTACAGTCCTATATATCACAATAAAGCATACATCGTCAAGTTTATACCTCACATAAAATGTACAAATAACCCAACTATTAACGATTCAAGTTAGTTTCAGCAACATATGACACACCAGACCTTAAAAGTGAAACCTCCGAGTACTGATTATGAATTTTTGTACACTTGAAAAAAATTGTTGGTTAACTTCAAGTGTAAAGTCTGTGTTGCCATATAACAGAATTTCCACCAAGCGTTCACTAGCTACATGGACCATTAAGCTTGAGTGAACTCCTGGTGCGACAATATCTCTAATTTCCTTCAACAGGTTTATACGGGGGGCAGCATGTAGTGGAAAAAAGAGAAAGAAATGAATAATATCTTCGACGGGATGACCACAATCACACGATGAAGAGGCTATAACGTTTATTTTGAAGAGATGTGCGTGTAGACCTGAGTGACGTATACGTAAATGGGTTTGGCAAATATTGGCAAAACGGTCACCATGATCGTAGTATGGGGGGACATTATCAATCGCCAACAAAGTTTGTTTGAGGGTTAATTTGAATTTTGATAGAGAAATAGAGCTACGTATGTCGTCCGGTAGGTCGTTCCACGATTTAATTACTGAAGGCAAGAATGAATCACCAAACCGTTTTGTACGAAATTTGACCTGTCTCAAATACTGCGGTGTTCTAAGACTACGACCACTGGTATCGGCTGGTTTTAAGGGTACTATACTTGATAAATATTCGGGACACAATCCGTGGTACCTTTTGAAGAAAGCAACTAGTTTGAAATATTTACGCCGGTCTGCTAGAGTTTGCCACCCTAATTCAGAGAGTAGACGGTCAAGCGAGGTGTGGCGGCGAGCGCCCGTGCAGATTCTGGCCGCTTCATATTGCACGGACTCAAGAAGGTCCGAGAGGCCTTTGCTGCAATTATCAAAAAGCACACATCCATATTCAAGTATCGGACGCACCATAGTGAGATATAGTTTGCATAAGGTATTTCTAGATAGTTTGAATTTCAGTCTCTTCAAGACAGCAAGACGTTTACTGGCTTTATCTATAATTCTCTCAATATGTGCATTCCACGTTAAATTTGAAGATAGAGTTATCCCCAGGTGAGTGTGGCTGGTTGTTTCCGGTATGACTTGATCACCCAGAAGTAATGGAGGATGCTCATATTTGTCGCGTTTTGTCGAAAATATTAGAGAAAGAGATTTCAATGCATTAAATAAGACGTGTCAAAGATGACCCCACTGGTCAACTTTTCTCAAATCACCGTTCATGCGGTTCGTTGAGATGGTGGGATTTTTTACAATTTCAATGATGCTAGTATCGTCGGCAAACAATCTTATATCACATGATATGTTATCTACAATGTCATTTACAAATACAAGAAATAAAAGGGGTCCGAGAATAGATCCTTGGGGAACTCCGGCTTCCACGGGGAGCCATTGTGAGCAGTGGCCCTGGATGACCACTCGTTGCCGACGATTTGAGAGATAACTACGTACCCAACGTACCAATGATGCTTCAAAACCCAATTGGCGTAGTTTGAACAATAGTCCCTCGTGCCAAACACGGTCAAAGGCCTTGGAGACATCTAGAAAAACTATTCGAGCTTCGTTGTGGTTTTCTAAACCGTTATAAATATTGTGCAGTATGCTTATTAGCTGATTTATAGTCGAGTCATTTTGTTTGAATCCTGAGTTTTTGGACGTTAATAGGCCTTGACTAACTAAGTATTCATAAAATTTATTAAACACCAGACGCTCCAATACTTTGGACACATTGCATAGCAAGGAAATTGGACGGTAGTTAGTTTTGCTTTGTCGGTCGGACTTTTTGAACACAATGGACATAAATTTGACTTTTTCCAGCAGTCGGGAAATGAAGATGACTGCATTGAAAGATTGAATAGCTTAAGCAGTGGGTAGCTGATACCAGTTGCCACATTTTTTAAAAGGAAATTACCAATGTTATCGGGACCAGTTGCAGAGCTTGTTTTGAGGGAGAGCAGAGCTTTTTAACCTCTTCTTCAGTGAATATAAACGTTTTGAGCCTCTCATTGGTATGATATTCGAAAGTAGGTAGAGTAAAGGTATCATCAGCTTCAAGCTTGCTCTGACTGGCGAAGTACTCATTAAAAATTTCGGCTTTCTCTATATTATTTGATATAACATTTTCATTTTCAATTAAAGGCGGTATATTTTGATGGATCTTGCAACCCAGTATGGATTTGGTCAGGCTCCACCATTTTTGGGGGTTTAAATTTTTGTTATCTAGATCATCTCTCAGTTTTGAGAAATAAGACTGGATAGCAGATTTATTAGCGTTTGCAGTTATGTTACGAAATTTCTTATAGATTTGTTAAAGTCACCGAGTATGATAAGGGCAAAAGGGTTGCTTTCCAGTGCAAGAGAAATCGAAATCGAAAGTGTCTAAGAAATGATCACGGCACTCTACTGTTTGGCCTGGCGGACGGTAAAAGGTGCCGATAAGGATACTGCCTCGTCGCGTTTGAACTTTTATCCATAAACTTTCGACATTGTCATGTTCATACTCCTTGCAATGAGTAAAAGGAAGTGAATCCCGCACATACAGCATGACACCTCCACATGCACCCGATGCCCTGTCTTTCCGAAGAGGGGGTTGGTAACCGTCTAGTGAGAGAAGATCGTTAGGAAAACTACTATCAAGCCATGTTTCGGATATCCCCAAGATATCAATATCCTCATTTTGCATTAGTAATTGAAGATCGTCTAACTTTCCATCACTTTTAATACTTCTAATGTTGGCATGGCCGAATTTGAGTTGGTTTGTATCAGATGGTCCAGGATTTGGATGGACATCGGATGCAGTCAGGAGGTGCTTAGTTACAGATATGCAAATGTGACGTAAGCATTGGAAAACATTTAACATGAACAATAAAGAAATTAAAAAGATAAAGCAAAGGGGAACCTTCAAATCATCACTTAAAGACAAACAAACTTCTATCTTAAATATGTCTCTTCGCAAGTTGAAAATACCAATAGCTGCCCGGTGCTGAGCATTATTACAACCCATCGATTATCTCTGAGGAACAAATTCCTGCATAAACAACTTGGGTTATTTTACTGTTGGACACGTATTTGATTTTTTGCTTTCTGTAGTAAGAATAATTGAGTACTTTCCGGGAACATGAACATGAATACAAAAAGATTAAATACAAAATTGTTCAAAAAAAGTAGAGACTTACGAAAGGCGGAGGTCATTTTATACAATAATTAGATTTAACTGGAAATTATGATATTCATTTTTACAACAATACCAGATTCCATAAAGAATGACAAGAATTCATATACCGATAACACACAAATCAGTAATGCACCAGGAAAAAAGACCAGTGAGAATGTCAAATGATACGTACCAGGTGAAATTCAATTATATGTAATAGTGTGTATCGTGAGGCACATATATTCTGCCTAACCATGCTCCGATCTCCGTGTAGTAGAGAATTCATTTCAGTAATAAATTGAACCTAACTTACTGGTCAGCATGTATATGGTATTGTGCCTCACAAATTCTCTGGGGCTAGTAATAACAGTGAATATTTAAATTGTAGTACTGCACTAGGTAGAATACAAAAGTGAATAACGCCAGACACACTTGTATCGTACCATCAAATGCAATCAGTTTGACCCGAGCTGGAAAACAAATAATATATCTAACAAAGGGGAAGCTCAGGGGTCAGAAACAAGAATGTGGAACAAATCGCATACAAACATGTGTGTAGCAATGCATGCGCGAAACAACACCGCGCTAAATACAAACTTACAGATTAACTCATTAAGTCAAACTGGCAGGTTTGTTAGAATAGAGAGAAAAGTTTTGTACTGAGGATTTTAAGAGTTTCTTGTTTTTAAAATGTGGACTCCTATGTGGTAGTAAGTGACTGACATTTTATTGTTGTTGAGGGTTTTAGCACTTTTATGCTTTTAAGTAGACTGGCTGTCGTCTGGTCCGTCATATTTGTCCCAAAGGGGTTAATACACAGGGGTGTTTAACAGCGTTGTGGGGTGCAGTGAGTCGCCGAAGGAGACGAATGTTTAACCGCGACGTGGGACCAGTGAGTTGCCGAAGGCGACGAACCATGGTTCGTCGCCTTCGGCGGCTCACTGGTCCCATGTCGCGGTTAGACATTCGTCGCCTTCGCCTTCGGCGATCCACTGGACCCACGTCGCCATTAAACACCCCTGTGTATTAACTCCTTTGGGACAAAAATGACGAACCAGACGACAGCCAGTCTAGCTTTTAAAGTGCTATTTATACAGTTCATACTGGAATATATCTGTACATGGGTATTGATTATTTCAATGGGTCTTATATTTGGAATCTTTTCATGCTTTTAGGTGAATTATAGTTTTGTTCCCATTTAGAAATTAAGAATTTTTTACACTGTTATTTGCTTTTAAGCTTTTGTAAATGTTGAAATTTTCAGCTATTGAGATTTTCTTTGTTACAATATTTTGTATTAAATGACTTGTGGAAAAAAATGGTTTTGAAAATGTTGCTCATTTGTGGGTTACTATACTGAACCCCAATGAAAAGTATCCACATGCCAATTTTGAAGTATTTTATTGTTTATACTTGAAACATTTCATACCTAGACGTGCTTAGAACTTAACAAAGCATTCACTTTTCTGGCGTAAAAATAATGTCACGCTCTACCGACATTAACGTCACTTACAGGCAAAAAATGTCATTAACTGCCCTAATTGAAAGTCACACAAATTTTTCTGTTCAATATGGGATGTGGCCACCTCGAGCATCAACACATGCTATACATCTGCGGCGCATACTGCTGACCAGGGTTTGAATAGTGTGTTGGGGAACATTATTCCATTCTTCCTGCAGAGCTTGGATCAGCTGGTTTCGGGTAGTAGGCCTAGGTGTCCTCCGTTGAATACCTTGGCCTAACTGATCCCACAAATGTTCAATAGGGCTCAGATCGGGTGAGAACGCTGGCCATTCCATGACATTGATGTTGTTCTCATTGAGAAAGTTCATTGTTAATCTTGCAGAGTGTGCACGTGCATTGTCCTGCTGAAAGATCGCCAGATCTTGATGCTGCTCCATAAATGGGACCATGTGCGGCTCCAGCACCTCATCAATGTACCGCCTAGCATTGAGGATCCCTTGAATGACCACTAGGGGTGTCCGGTAGCGGTTGCTGATGCCTGCCCACACCATGACAGAGGGTCCACCCCATCGATCTGCCTGACGGACACAGGCATCTGCATATCTCTCCCCAGTCCGGCGCCACACACGTTCTCTGCCATCTGCTCTGCTGACACAAAAACGGGACTCGTCAGTAAAAAGGACGGTATTCCACTGCTGGCGAGTCCACCTGGAGTGTGCTCTACACCACTGCAGTCGTCTTTCTCTTCTGGGTTGGGTCAGCAGGTTACCCCTGTAAGGTCTTCTGGCTGTTAGGCCACTGCTCCTCAGTCGCCTCTCCACAGTAGAACTACTGACAGGACGGTGATTCACCCCTTGAGTCTCACGGGCTGTTTGGGCTGCTGTACGGAAACGGTCTCGCAGGTGCATCAGCCGGATGTGACGGTCTTGGCCAGGTGTTGTCACTCTTTCTCGGCCAGGCCTAGGCCGATCATCTACGGATCCAGTTTCTTGTTGCCGTTCAATTAGTCGTTGGATGGTGCGCCGAGTACACCCCATTCTTTGTGCGATTTGAGTGATTGGGACTCCACCCTCTGCAAGCCCCAAAGCATGGTGTCTTTGACCTTGGCTCAGACGCGGCATGATCGCCTCAACACACCTGAGACCACTGGCTTTTTTCTTGGCTGAACATCCCTTTTTAAAGCCACTGAAAACATCAGGTCATTTTAGCCATCCAATAGGAGTGGTGGTCAGAAGCCATATTCGGTGCACAAAAGTCACATGCATTATGTAACAACCCAGCAAAAGTTAAAAAGTTGTCCTGAATGACCCTGATGTAGGCTCCAAACCATGCATATATGCACACACAGTACTTAGTAACTTACAAAATTAATGTGTTAATTTTTTTATGTGGATACTTTTCATTGGGGTTCAGTATAAAACTAAATGTGCACTTCATCATTTCCATAGAAAGATGGTTTTGCTAAAAATGTGTTTGACGGAAATGTGATTTAACCGCAAATAGGCATTTCCATTTTGTTGGGCAGTTTGATATGAAGTGTGGGCTTTTCTATGTGTGGAAAGAGGAATCTATTATCCCAATCTAGGGCGAAACTGTTGTATTCCTACCAGGTCAGGGAGATGGTTTGTCCCCGCTATGATTTTGGGAGTGGCCCGGGTTTTAGACTATCCCTGTATAGATTTAGGTGCACGTCGGCCTGGTCCTAAAACATTGGTACGTAAGCCGGTAAAGTTAGATTTGAATGTCATTCCTTTGACTTCAATCTGCAGCTGATGCACATAGTTTTTCATTCTTTTTCCTTTCAATTTGTCATTTATCCTCACGAAAAATGAGTTAAGTGGGCGATAAAGTGTTAATGGCTTGACTTGACATTTGGTTGGCTTCTGATTGGGGCTTGTTCGTTTCATACATGTCGATTACAACTTCGTGTGTTCATGTTGTCTTGCGCTTCCCTTGACCCGTGTATACGTGTCCTGTATTCGTGTCCTATTTGTATGTGTAGGTTATAAGGCAAGGTGGGACGTTAAAACATTTTAATTGCAGCGAAGGGCGGAGCCCGTAGCTGACATTAAAATGTTTTGACGTCTCACCCTGCTTTATAACCAGCTTACAACGCAACTCTGATTGGTCAGTTTGAATAGGTGTTGAAGATCGCACTGCCTATGCACGCATCTAGATGTAAACAAGTGATCCACGTGCATGTCTTAATTCCCTGCTCCAAATGCTGGCCACTCTAATTTTAACCACAGCCCCCACGCGTACGAGTTTTGTCATTCGACTGAAAGAAACACTTGTCATGTCGGACGTTTCTCATTTGGGTGAGGGAAATATATTTCCCCTGGATTCAGGTATTCCAGAAGACCTGCAAGACCTGTTAACTCAGGAATTATTATTTCACGTTGAGTCAGTTTATCATTTTGATTAGAAACCAGGCTGTGTATACGTGCATGGTTATACATTTCCTTTAATAAAACTGCTCATGATATTGTTGTTATTATTATTGTGCTTTATTTTATTTTATTTTATTTATATTTAATGTCCATTTGTGTGTATATGAATTTACGCTTCAAATCATGTTATGTTTCCTTTACAAATGCCCAGGTGACCCGAAGTCTACGGGTACAGGCTGAACCGACCTTCCCTGTTCACCTTGTCCTTCACAGCCTGCATTTCATCGGTCTTTTTTCGGGATATTTATGCATTCGTTTCAGTGGTTTTCCATTGTCTAGCTGGGGGCGTTACTTTTGACTGCCAATGAACATGCAGTTAAAACTGACTGCGTCTCCAACATTAAAACATTTTGATGCTACCCAAAACAATAGAAAAGAGGGCCTTTTGCGTTGTAATGGTCTTTGTGTTAAACTGGTTTCAGTTCCCCCAGGGCGGGGTATCATGGGATGGCTTCGTTGATAGACTTTCCTGATTGGTCACTTGTTTTCGGCACCAAACTGGTTTGCCTGGTTCGCATGTATATAAGACGAAGCCAGTGTAAGGTGCGGTCTACGCTAATTTGGGTTTGCAACTGGACACCTGGTTTGGTCAACACTTTTGAGCGGATAGGATCGTGTATGGCAACGTTATTCATATTGTTCGGCATCTTGCTGTTATGTTACAGTTAATCAGACTGCGGGATTCGAAAGTAAGTTCTGCTTCTGCTTGAATTTACATTTTTGAGGTTTGTCATTTGAGAATTAGAATCTCCGTGTTAGCCTGAGCCTGCACCAAATATAAGGCAAGGACAAGCAGCCACCATCACAAAAAAAGCATGTAGGGGAATTAAAGGCTGCAAAACATGCATGATGGTTTCCCACTGATGACCCATTGATGAATTCATTTGGCTGTTGAAGCCGTGAATTTTCAAAATTTTGCATGGAAAGTGATAATAGTGATAAATGAAGCTACAGGCTTAGGCTGAGACAGAGGCTGGATTGCTAAAGGGGCGCTGAGAGATAGGTTTGTTATATTTTGCCTGATTTTTTTAGTTTTGGGGTTTTTTTTATTTAATGTACAAGGTTGACATTGCACACTGTTGCTGTTGTTGTATGGTAGAAGCTATCATCATATGCCAGGTGGAAAGTCTGTTATGTACTGAGGATTTTAAGAATTTCTTGTTTTTAAAATGTGGGCTCCTATGTGGTAGTAAGTGACTGACATTTTATTGTTGTTGAGGGTTTTAGCACTTTTATGCTTTTAAGGTGCTATTTATACAGTTCATACTGGAATATATCTGTACATGGGTATTGATTATTTCAATGGGTCTTATATTTGGAATCTTTTCATGCTTTTAGGTGAATTATACTTTTGTTCCAATTTAGAAATTAAGAATTTTTTACTTTTTTTGTCTTTTAGGCTGTTGTAAATGTTGAATTTTTCAGCTATTGAGATTTTCTTTGTTACAATATTTTGTATTAAATGACTTGTGGAAAAAATGGTTTTGAAAATGTTGCTCATTTGTGGGTTACTAAAACTAAATGTGCACTTCATATCATTTCCATAGAAAGGTTTTGCTAAAAATGTGTTTGACGGAAATGTGATTTAACCCCAAATATGCATTTCCATTTTGTTGGGCAGTTTGATATGAAGTGTGGGCTTTTCTATGTGTGGAAAGAGGAATCTATTATCCCAATCTAGGGCGAAACTGTTGTATTCCTACCAGGTCAGGGAGATGGTTTGTCCCCGCTATGATTTTGGGAGTGGCCCCGTTTTAGACTATCCCTGTATAGATTTAGGTGCACGTAGTGCTCATTATGTGTAACTAGTATAAGGCCTGAGCTGAGTGTTTTCTCCAAAATAAAGACTCGAGAAAGACCTGAGCGCCCGAAGGGCGCGAAGGCTTTCTGGAGTCCCTATTCAGGAGAAAAGTCGGCGAAGGTCTTATCCTGCATAGTGTATCGTCCTGCACAAAATATATATACTGAACCCCAATGAAAAGTATCCACATAAAAAAATTAACACATTAATTTTGTAAGTTACTAAGTACTGTGTGTGCATATATGCATGGTTTGGAGCCTACATCAGGGTCATTCAGGACAACTTTTTAACTTTTGCTGGGTTGTTACATAATGCATGTGACTTTTGTGCACCGAATATGGCTTCTGACCACCACTCCTATTGGATGGCTAAAATGACCTGATGTTTTCAGTGGCTTTAAAAAGGGATGTTCAGCCAAGAAAAAAGCCAGTGGTCTCAGGTGTGTTGAGGCGATCATGCCGCGTCTGAGCCAAGGTCAAAGACACCATGCTTTGGGGCTTGCAGAGGGTGGAGTCCCAATCACTCAAATCGCACAAAGAATGGGGTGTACTCGGCGCACCATCCAACGACTAATTGAACGGCAACAAGAAACTGGATCCGTAGATGATCGGCCTAGGCCTGGCCGAGAAAGAGTGACAACACCTGGCCAAGACCGTCACATCCGGCTGATGCACCTGCGAGACCGTTTCCGTACAGCAGCCCAAACAGCCCGTGAGACTCAAGGGGTGAATCACCGTCCTGTCAGTAGTTCTACTGTGGAGAGGCGACTGAGGAGCAGTGGCCTAACAGCCAGAAGACCTTACAGGGGTAACCTGCTGACCCAACCCAGAAGAGAAAGACGACTGCAGTGGTGTAGAGCACACTCCAGGTGGACTCGCCAGCAGTGGAATACCGTCCTTTTTACTGACGAGTCCCGTTTTTGTGTCAGCAGAGCAGATGGCAGAGAACGTGTGTGGCGCCGGACTGGGGAGAGATATGCAGATGCCTGTGTCCGTCAGGCAGATCGATGGGGTGGACCCTCTGTCATGGTGTGGGCAGGCATCAGCAACCGCTACCGGACACCCCTAGTGGTCATTCAAGGGATCCTCAATGCTAGGCGGTACATTGATGAGGTGCTGGAGCCGCACATGGTCCCATTTATGGAGCAGCATCAAGATCTGGCGATCTTTCAGCAGGACAATGCACGTGCACACTCTGCAAGATTAACAATGAACTTTCTCAATGAGAACAACATCAATGTCATGGAATGGCCAGCGTTCTCACCCGATCTGAGCCCTATTGAACATTTGTGGGATCAGTTAGGCCAAGGTATTCAACGGAGGACACCTAGGCCTACTACCCGAAACCAGCTGATCCAAGCTCTGCAGGAAGAATGGAATAATGTTCCCCAACACAGAATTCAAACCCTGGTCAGCAGTATGCGCCGCAGATGTATAGCATGTGTTGATGCTCGAGGTGGCCACATCCCATATTGAACAGAAAAATTTGTGTGACTTTCAATTAGGGCAGTTAATGACATTTTTTGCCTGTAAGTGACGTTAATGTCGGTAGAGCGTGACATTATTTTTACGCCAGAAAAGTGAATGCTTTGTTAAGTTCTAAGCACGTCTAGGTATGAAATGTTTCAAGTATAAACAATAAAATACTTCAAAATTGGCATGTGGATACTTTTCATTGGGGTTCAGTATACTTGGTACCACATGAGGAAATAAACATACAAACACTTGCATATTAAAAAAAAGGTAATGAAATGAGATTCCTATCCCCCATGCTGATGTCTGAGTAGACTCTTCCAGTCCGAAAAGGTGATGTAACAATCCAATTGTTTGCTTCCTTGAAATTGAATGTGATGAGTTTTCAGCTGAAGACTAATGTGCTTTCTTAACAAACCAGTCTGTCAACTGTTTAAAGTTTATGACTTCCATTGCACGTGCAGCAGCTGCTGCACATGACTGGCTGCACAAAATAACAATGAACTGGTCAAAAATAAACTATTGCGGGGGAACTGCCCACGTGCCTAAGTTGCATGTTCTGGCCCCTTGTGGTTCTGGGGATCTGGACGCAGAAAGGAGGGTCTCTTGATTTTCACGTTGTGTGAACAAGTAACATTCCTGAGGACTGTCTGGACATTTTATCGCGAGCCGTTGACTTGGCAGAGCAAAACGAGACAAGACGTAGAAATATATCCGCAGACCCCTCAGACAACATACCTTCACTGGCACTGGAAAACACAGCATTTCAGCAAGGTGCGAGTACAGACGGCGTACGCGAGGTAATTTAAATTTTAATTTTAATACCTGAACAGTAAGTTTGCAAATAGCAGCTTCTGGCAGCTGTCCATTTGTTGCATCTGCCAGTTGCCAATTGCATGTTCTGTCCGATCGTCCTCGGACGCCTTGGAAATAACATTTCAACAAGAAGGTTTTTTGTGCTCATCATGGTTTTTCTAATGAATGCTATCAGAATTAAAGTTACATATGAATTTTTGTATCATTTTTGCTTTCAGTTCATTAGGATAATGAACAAATTTACGGAAATATTTTCTTGGCAATTGTATGTATTCGCTCAGTTTCTTCTCAGTAAGGTAACCTTTGTTTTACCAGGTCAGCGGGTAAGGTCTTTATCAGCATACCCCACTGAACATACACAAAAGCTTCTGAGGGTTTATCGAAAATAAAAACTCAACAAAGCAAAGGAACCATACACTATTGTCCAATGAATTGATAAGACCATGGACCGATAATAGGTCCATGATAAGACTGGCCTTGGGGTCAAATTTTAGTGTTTAGCCAATAGAGTTCAGTTTCAAGTACTACTTTTGGTGCGCATTCATTGTTTAAGGACTTTGGTAAGTGTTTTTTTTTTTTTTAATGTCATTAATACCAACACAGAAATGTTAGTTTTTTAAGATAACATTGGTAATGGGCACAGTTGTTTGGTAATGACGTGCAATGAAACTTTTTCTTTCAGACATATTCATTTGTGTAAGTTTATGTATATTTATTCTGGCCATGTTCATCTTGTTGCAATATTTTATATCACGGGTTGGTGGTAAGTGTCCTGAAACTATATTTATTTCAGGCATGTTCACGTTTGTAAAGTTATATATACCTATGTTGGCCACGTGCATCTTTTTGGGGATATGTTGTGAATGTTTACAATTGGGACGTGTATGTATTCATACATGGATAAAGAATCGGGGGTCTGTCTTTGTGGGGGTTGATATTGTAAGCTCGAGCAGTTGTTCTGATGAAGTGGTTCATTTTGAAATATAGTTAAAAGAATATGTTCCACAGATGGGAAAAGCAAAAATTTAACACTGGATTTTATTGTCCAGGTGAAAAGTTTTAAACTTTCTTCCCCCAAAAATGTATGGATTTAATAAAATGCATGTGTTCAGACGAATTCAACTTTTTTTCCGACGCGAGACATTTGTGTAAGTATGCAGTTAAAATGGTGCGTCCTGGTGGTTTAAATTTCAGAAACCAGCTGTAAGAAAGGGAATAGGGGAACGCATGCTGTTAACCACAGTCAGTTACAAGTAAATACACAAAAACACTGTCGCAACACAATTTATGCAAAATGTCTGGGGTTTTTTGTTGTTTTTTTTTTAAATCATTCGGGATTTTTTGGAACCTCTGCTTCATATTTAATGCTAGGGGAAGATCGTAAAATGTCTGTTGTTCGGGAGGTGCATTCGAGTTTTACAGCTGTCATGAAACTTATAGATTAGGTGTCTAAAAACGATACTTTCACTTAACAAATGTTCGTCATTTTAAAAGCGAACATTGCGGGGACAAAAAGTAAGACGATTGAAAGTACAGATTGATGTCAATCGAGTTTGTAAGAGATTAATCAAATGTATTCAGTTATTTTCCTTCATATTTTAAGTGAAAATTTTATGGAAAGTATCTTTAAGATAGGTGGCTTTAGAAGTTTTGTGACATCATGTTGCACAGTATAATATTTACTTATTTTCTGTTAGAATTACTTTTGTATTTGTTGTCTGCATTGCATGTGCATACCAATGTCATTAACACTTCATGTGGCCTTAATCCGAAAATTCCCATGCAGGTTTCCTCTCTGATTCATGCCAGTCGATATGTTTCTGTTTATATTTTTTCACAATAGAAGACCAGGTTTATCTTTATCTTACGTGTATGTTATCTTTAATTCGTTCTGTATTAGCATAGATGTTTAGAGTTTGTATTATTCTTGGAACTTTTATCTATATTCAAATGTTAGAAAGTTTCAGATAACCTTATTCCAAAAATGCCAATAGCTGTTAACTGGACCCGTTGCCAATGAAGGTTTCTTCTCAGATTCTTGTAATTTGAGATTTTGTGGCCCCATTCTTTGCAGTTTATCTTCAAATCTTTCTATGAAGCATATTCCAATCATACTGCATATATTTATTAAGAACTTCATCCCACTACGTTTGTAGATATTGCCAAAGTTTTGTCGGTCACTCATTTTTTTCCATACTGGTCAAAGCACCAGAAGACGACAGATGGCGACATAATGTTTACAGTGGCAATCCGAGGAGTGCCTTCACGGGTGCATGCACATTGTAAACAGTGTTCTTAGTTTGATCTGATCGTAGAGTGCACTGTAAATATCAGAGATTGACAGCTGAGAATTTTAATGCGAGTCAGTCTGTTGTAAAATGAAGCATCTTTTCATAATTTGATTCATGTAAAGCCTATCAATTAAGGGACATCATATTCGCTTCACTCCTTAATACATATTTGTATTAAACATATAAACATGCTGCACCCAGTTAGGTGAACGACTTGTCAGGGGATTACTGGCACCGAAAGTTTTGCACTGGTTCCCAGCCAATGACCCGATTTTATAGAAGGGCTAACAAAGCCTAAAGCTTTCTTTTAAATTAAAAGTATTATGAATACGATTTGTTCCTAAAACAAAATGAATTGTTCATCCATGTAATGATTTAGAACTCTACCGGTTTGCAATGAATGGTACGGAATACGACTTTGGTCTTTTGATTGTCTGATTTGATAATGTTCAAACGGTACTCGGGCTCACTAATTTGGCTCTACAATATATGTACTATATGGAGAAGGAATTTCTTTAACAATTTAGTGGCCCTCGGCTTTATGGACATTACATGGTTAAACAATGTCCTTGTCAGCAAATTTTCAGTTTTTGGCACCATAATTTAAGTTTCACTGCACCAATTTCTCTCTGGTTTAGTTATCTAAGAAAATTGATTCTTAATTTCGTATGTAGGCAGGAATAGAAAAATATGTAGGTTGCTACAGATCAACAGGCAGGTAGGTAGCGATAGATATATAGACACAGACGGACAGGCAGGCAGGTAGGTAGCTGTGGACAGGCAGGCAGGTAGGTAGCTGTAGACGGACAGGCAGGTAGGTAGCTGTAGACGGACAGGCAGGTAGGTAGCTGTAGACGGACGGGCAGGCAGGTAGGTAGCTGTAGACGGACGGGCAGGCAGGTAGGTAGCTGTAGACGGACAGGCAGGCAGGCAGGTAGGTAGGTAGCTGTAGACGGACAGGCAGGCAGGCAAGTAGGTAGGTAGGTAGCTGTAGACGGACAGGCAGGCAGGCAGGTAGGTAGGTAGGTGTAGACGGACAGGCAGGCAGGCAGGCAGGTAGGTAGGTGTAGACGGACAGGCAGGCAGGCAGGTAGGTAGCTGTAGACGGACAGGCAGGCAGGCAGGTAGGTAGCTGTAGACGGACAGGCAGGCAGGCAGGTAGGTAGCTGTAGACGGACAGGCAGGCAGGTAGGTAGCTGCAGACGGACAGGCAGGCAGGTAGGTAGGTAGCTATAGCTATAAATGGACAGGCAGGTATGCAGCTATAGATGGACAGGAAGGTAGGTAGGTAGCTATGAATGGACAGGCAGGTACGCAAGTAGTTCCAGAATAGATGTAGTTTGTTTCAGATAAACTCGGAAGCACCCAAGTATTTAGATAAGTAGCCAGAGAGAAAAGTTGATACATGCGAGTGTAGTTTTTTGTCATTAAAATATTTTGCGCACAATTTTGCTTTGGCCGGTTGGAATGTTCAAGAGTGAAATGTTAATTTCGACCTGGATGAGTTTTATGGATAACTCCATCAATGAACAATGTCGTCTGAGCATTTTAACGACCAGAATATACTGAAGAAACATGTTTGAGTGGAGCGTGTGTGTGTGTGTGTGTGTGGGGGGGGGTTATCGTGAACGTTCTTCATATATCGCCATTTAAGAAATATTGCACCATCCGTCGTCATATGGTTGATGTAAATGACCTATTATGTGTCACGGAAATGCTACATGGCACATACAAAACTAAGGATTTATTTTAAATATCATGTAAAAGCATATAACAGCTTTTTAACGTTCGGGTTGGTACAACACGGGCGTCTGTATGTCCGAATTTTAATCCAATTTAACTTAAAATTATAGTGTGTTAATATGGTTACGTTGGAGAATTCTAACCTTTTTCATTTTTTCTTTCAAGAGTATTTTCAATGTGGGTTTGGTGTGCCTACTTGGATCATTGGACATTCATTTGGAATGTGGGACCGTCGAGTACCCACAAGAAGTCATTGTCAAATTGATTTAGAAGACCAATTAGGTTAGATGATTTTTTGCGCCAGATTTACTGCGAGTACATTTTCATTTTAAAAAGAACAAGAAAAAAAAGTATGCACGTTCTGCAGTTTTCCACCGGCGTCCACGATGCTTGGTGCCTCGTTTCCATGTCCAGGCCACATCATTCGATGGCGAATTGCTCTGTGCAATATTCTCAGTATGATTCAAGATTCAGATAAGCTATACATGTATTTGACTCGGACAACATACAAAATAAATTACAACAAATAGAAGTATAAGTGATTAAACTGGAGTTAATTGAACATAATTTTAATGCGATTAGTCAGCATGACCCGCCGCCCCCCCCCCCATTAAGGATTAAAAATCCGCTATCATTTGGGCAACTTATTACCCCCCCCCCCATGTGTTTTTGTCAAGTTAGAAGCTACACCATAGAATATACTTATAGGGACAGATTACACTGAACATAGATATATTTACAGAAAGTTAGATTGTAACAGAATATCGTTGATCTTTAATACTTTCAATTCCTTAAATAGAAGTTCGGCGTGGGAAAGAAAATTAACAGAGCATATCAGGCTGAAAGCTTCCTTTTGAAGCGTTGAAATACGTTATGAAAACCCCAAGTGCACAATAGTGGCATGAAGAGATAATTATAAATAAGTTCTTTGTTTGGCAGAAACGAAGTCGTTTTAATTTACCGAAAAAAAAAAAAATAGTTTAAAAATTCACAAATATGACCACTTCAGTTTAGAGTTTGCTCGATGTTAATCCCCCCCAAAAATCGATTTTTTTTTGGCGGGGTGGGTGTCGGTCGGGACAGGAGTATCAGCTAATTGAAGATTCAATTGGAAGTTTATTCTACACTGCAGAAAATGGGGAATCTTGAACTTTGTTTTTGCAATGTTAGCAATTTGCTTTTCCAGACGCAGATTCCATGGGATATCGAAATTTACATCAAGCTAAAAGTAACAAATGTGAAAAAAAAATGCAACCGTGTAAATTCTTGTTTTAATTATAACACATGAAAAGTAGCACGGCTGGTTGTGACGTCAGTAACTTTCTTATCGGTAGATATTTATTTAAGTCATCTATAGAAAAACCAATGAAGATATTCGGGAAATCCATCGATCCACGCAATGTTCATCAGATTTTTCTTTGCGTCTTGGAACGCTTTTATATAAAGACAGATTAGTTTTTAATCTATTGGCTACAAAAACTTTGTCAGTCTGTATATGTATGCAGACCCACAGTGGCCATATGATTTTCCCACACTTTCTGTTTCTTTGATCAGAACTTTCTATGTTCCTTGTTATTTCAAAAATGTTGTTCTTTTGTATTTTCTTGGCGAAGGACAACTGCGATGATGGTACTCTGACCAAATGGATTCTTCTTTGCAATGGATCTTTCGAATCATCTGTAAATCAAAGAAAAGCCAATGAACGGTATCGGAAAATGTATTGATATGAACCGCATTTTCTTTGCATTTTGGAACAGAACGGTTTGATTTTCGATTAATTTTCAAAAATCTATTTGCTTCAATTAGAAAAAAAAGTATATTCCCAGCAAACCATGGAGGTTGGCCCAATGTTGGACCAATGTAATGTAACATTAGGCCAACATTAGGCCAACATTAGGCCAACATTAGGCCAACATTAGGCCAACATTAGGCCAACATTAGGCCAACACTGGGGCAACCTTCCTTGCTTGCTGGGGTAACGGTCTGTATGTACACCTAGACCCACGGTAACAATCTTTTCACCACACTTTTCTAATTGTTCGATTGAACAGAGCTTTCAGTTATTTCATCATGTTATTGCGTTTATATTTTCTAGATAATATTAAGTACGACAGATGTGATGCTACTCTGACCAAATGGATTCTTCGTTTCCGATGGATTCTTCGTTTCCAATGGATTCTTCTTTTCCAATGGATTCTTAGTTTCCAAATGGATTCTTCGTTTCCAAATGGATTCTTCGTTTCCAAATGGATTCTTCGTTTCCAGATGGATTCTTCGTTTCCAAATGGATTAATTTCCAATGGATTTTTAATTGTTCTTGCGTTTATATTTTCTGGATAAAGTTCGACGGATGTGATGCTACTCTGACCAAGTGGATTCTTCGTTTCCAATGGATTCTTCATTGTTCTTGCGTTTATATTTTCTGGATAAAGTTCGACGGATGTGATGCTACTCTGACCAAATGGATTCTCAGTTTCCAGTGGATTCTTCATTGTTCTTACGTTTATATTTTCTGGATAAAGTTCGACAGATGTGATGTTACTCTGACCAAGTGGATTCTTCGTTTCCAATTAATTTTTCATTTCTGAGTGGTCTATTATCATTATTGCCAGGTATATTATTTTAGATTGCACTACCTGGTGTTGTTGTTGTTTTTGGTTTTTCTTTTGACTGATTTGTTCGCTTG
This sequence comes from Hermodice carunculata, assembly GCA_964020975.1. Classification (NCBI taxonomy): domain Eukaryota; kingdom Metazoa; phylum Annelida; class Polychaeta; order Eunicida; family Amphinomidae; genus Hermodice; species Hermodice carunculata. The sequence goes on from OZ026617.1 coordinate 98,620,704, forward strand.
TTTGTTTGGTTTTTGTTAAAATGACGTTCAGAATACTTTTTGTGATACAAAGAATTTGTTTAAGGACGTATCGCTAAGCTGAACTATGAATTGACTGATTTATTCACCAGAATATAGGCAATCATATTTCAATTTAATTACTGTATACACATTCATTAGGAATGTCATCCTATCAAGTTTGTAGATATTGCCAGTTTCGTGAGTTTTGTCATTTAGTCTGTTTTCCCATGCCGGCCAAAAGACCATAAGACGACAGATTGGAACGTGATTTTTTAAAATTGCAATCTGAAGTTTTTTCATTTGATTCTAGTCATACAATGCAGGGAGATAGATTATCAGTATATATTTTTTTAATGTCCGTTATATTTACTGTGGTTGGCGTACTGTTTAACTAAATTACATTCAAGTCTATTTCTTTGCTATTGCAGACACAGATCCCAGGGGATGGCAAAACTTAATCATGAAGGAACAGGCAGCCTAAAGCAACGAATGCAACCGGGTATGCGTTTTTTTATTTTACCACATGAACGATAGCACGCATTGTTGTGACTTAAGCAAGCTTTTTATCGCCAATGAAGATATTCAGAAAATCCATCAAACCCCCAATATTGACCATTTTTTTCTTTGCATAGTGGAATTTGCCCTATTATCTATACATCAAAGAAAAGCCAATGAAGATATTCAGAAAATCCATCAAACCCCCAATATTGACCATTTTTTTCTTTGCATAGTGAAACGCTTTTATATAAAGTTTGATTAGTTTTCAATAATCTGTAAGGTTCAAAAACTTTAAAATTGAAACAAGTGTTAATATTAATAGTTCGTATATAGACACAGACCTACAGTGGCCATATGTAGACACAGACCTACAGTGGCCATATGTAGACACAGACCTACAGTGGCCATATGTAGACACAGACCTACAGTGGCCATATGTAGACACAGACCTACAGTGGCCATATGTAGACACAGACCTACAGTGGCCATATGTTTTCACCGTACTTTGCAAGTGTTCATTTGAGAGCTTTCGTTGTTACTTTTGAAAAATACTTTGTAATGAATCGTCATTTCTATGAAAGCTAGGGCAAGTGCAATCAGGTCTCTTGTCGGATTGGCATGACCGAATTCCATTAAAGTACATGTACTTTGAGTGGAGTATTCATTATCAGTATTTGGACGTGACTCCCAGGCATGTTATTTAATTCTGCATCAGCTCTACTGATTTTTTTCTTTGTGAATATATCATTTGGAATAAAATATATTTACTCTGGTTTGGTTACTGTTGGACTCCGTTGACTTTGAAGAATAGTATTACTTTGGTATTGCATACACAAGATTCCAAAGGATAACGAAAGTACGCCATAGCTGAACAGAAACGAATGTGAAAAAAAAGCAACCAGATAAGTTTAATAATACCACAATGAAGAAAGCACGCCTTGTTGTGACATAAGTGCAACCTTATACCTTCATCGCTAAATGATAGTTTCTTATTTGGGGCAGTGCTTTGGTTTATCTGTCCCTGTGTCCGTTTCTTCTTTAGCATCGTTGATGGAATGACGAAACTCCCTCAAGTTTGGCACCAATCCCTTTCACTCATTAGAATTATTAAGCCTTATTGTTAGACTATTTAAGTGTTATGTATTAACGGTGTTAACTCCCAAGTCTATTTCCAGCGTTGAGGATTTGAAACTTATTACATCGTTTTCTGTACTACTTTGTGTGCCCATTATCATGGTTTTGTGAAGGGGGACACATGTATTATTGTTTCTTTCAATAAATACTGTAGTGGATTATTCGTAATTTGTATGGGAGCTGTGGCATAGAAAACGTAAAACTGGTTCCAGATCTCTTTTTGATCCTCCAAGTGCCAGACCATGTCTCTTGCTGCATTGATACGTTACAGATTATCAACATCATGTACTTACAGATTATCAACATCATGTACTTACAGATTATCAACATCATGTACTTTCTGAAGGTCTAATATTTAATCTATTTGGGTTAATACATGGCACAATCACTTTAAAGTATATTATTACTTTCGCATTGCAGACGCAGATTCCAAGGGATAACGAAAGTAAACCATAGATGAACAGAATGAAATGTGAAAAAATGCAACCAGGCAAGTTTAATTTTGATTTAATGATGCCCATTGGAGAAAGCACGCTTTCTTGCGACATAAATGCAGCATAACGCCTTCATCACTAGATGAGTTTCCTATTAGGATAAATTACGTTTTGGCTTATCTGTCTTTGTGTCCGTTTCTTCTTTAGCATGTCGTAAATGGATTAACAGAACTAGCTTAAATTTGGCATAGATACTTTCCACTGGTGAGAATATTAATGACTTTTTAAGGTACATATTCAATTCATTTACTTATGCATTAACGGTGTAAACTTTCAAGTCTGTATGTCCAGCGGATTTGAGACTATCATTGTCTGTGCGCATTATCCCGTTTTGTTTTTTGTTTGTTTGTTTTTTTTGTGAAGGGGTAGACATAGTAAGTTTTCTTTCAGAATATGCTCTACTGGGTGGTTTGTAATTTGTATGGAAGCTGTGGAATAGAAAACGTGAAAGTTAGTTCTAAATCTCTGCTCCCCAAGTGCCAGACCAGGTCTCTTGCTGGATTGATAAGTTTTAGATTATCAACATGTGTTTTCCGACGGTCGAATATCTAATATACTTACTCTGATTGGTTTACTGTTTGACTCAATTACTTTGAAGTATATTAATTTGATATTGCAGATGCAGATTCCAAGGCATAACGAAAGTAAATCATAGTTGAACGGAAAACGTGAAAAATGCAACTAGGTAAGTTTGATTTTGTTTAATATACCAGATTGAAGAGAGCATGCCTTGTTCTGACAAAATTGTGGCGTAACTCCTACATCGCTGGATGATCAATTTCAAAATCTACATATCAAGTAAAAGCAAATGAAGATATGTGGAAATTGCGCAGTGTTTAATAAATCTACTTGCTTCAAAAGTTTAAAATCAAAGTTTTAGCTACAGTTTGTATGCAGGATTAGACCCACGGTGGTCATATGGTATTTTCACCATATATTTCTAATTCTTTATTTACAGGATCAGAGCTTTCTTTTTACCCTGTTATTTCCGGATATATTTCTCGCCTTTTGCTTTGTATCTTTTATAGGTGATGATCGACTGCTGTGATGACACTCTTGACATAATGGATTCTGATTTTCCGACATGTTCGTCATTTCCAAGCAGACGACAGGTGGCGATATGATTTGTTAAAATGACAGTCTGAGAAGTGCCGTTACGGGGATATACACCCTGCAAACAGTTTTCCACATTTGGATCTGGTCGTAGAGTGCACAAGGGATATCAAAGATTTACCTTTGTGAGGAATTATATATATGTGGTCGTATTGTCAGAAAATAAAACTTTTCTGGCAGAATGTTCCATGAAGAAAGAAATGTTTGTTTTAGAAAATATTGCTCGCCGGCTGTGTACGGGCGTTACATGGTTAAACAATGTACTTGTCTCAATGTTGGAATGGTAGGTTCCAGTTATAACTGCAAAGGCTGAAGGCTTTATGCTCTCCTGAGCTCTTTGATAGCTATGATAAGCTTTGACAAGCTTAAAAGTGTCACAGTGGTTAGCTTCTTCGCAAATTTCATGCTTTAATAGTATTGTAATGATTTTATTACACGCATCTCTCTCTTGGATCTACTTATCTAATTATTAGATTTTGAATTTGATATGGAGACAGAGAAAGATGGGTAACTATAGATGGACAGGCATGTAGGTAGTTTGAGGTGGACAGGCAGGTAGTTAGCTTTAGGTGGACAGGCAAGCCTTTAGATAGAAGGCAGGTAAATAGCCTGAGGTAGTTAGCTTTAGGTGGACAGGCAGGTAGTTAGCTTTAGGTGGACAGGCAAGTAGGTAGGTAGCTTCAGGTAGGTAGCTTTAGGTGGACAGGCAAGTAGGTAGCTTTAGGTGGACAGGCAGGCAGGCAGCTTCAGGTAGGTAGGTAGCTTCAGGTAGGTAGCTTTAGGTGGACAAGCAGGTAGGTGGACAAGCAGGTAGGTAGCTTTAGGTGGACAAGCAGGTAGGTAGCTTTAGGTGGACAAGCAGGTAGGTAGCTTTAGGTGGACAAGCAGGTAGGTAGCTTGAGGTGGACAAGCAGGTAGGTAGCTTTAGGTGGACAAGCAGGTAGGTAGCTTCAACTGGGCAAGCAGGTAGGGAGCTTTAGATGGACAGACAGCAGGTAGATGTAAATGGATAGCTAGGCACATAACTACGGATTGACGGGCAGGGAAGTGGGCAGTTATAGATTGAGAGGCTAGTAGATTTAGACGGTACTATAGGCCTACCACATAGCTGCAGAATTGAGTTTAGACAAGACTCAGAAGTAGATGAGCGACTATTTAGATGACTAGAGAAAGGGAGAGAGATATTTTTTTTTTTTGCAAAAATTGGAATATGTGCTTCTGATGCACTTATTCCCATGAACCCTATATTTAGCTTTCAAATCTGCCACGAAAGTTGTTTGTGGTGATCAAGTAAGATTTCCTAAAGACAAGAAAAAATAGCCCTTCAATACCATTCTAACAAGAGGCACGCACTTGTGGACCTAAGTTTCATTTGAGGCCACTTAAGGATGAAGTAAAATTGGAAGGCTAAGGTGGTATTTGCATCCACCTGCAACTCTTATGCATTATAATTGATGTTTAAGGTGAACGGACACGGGTAGTTTTGAATCACCTACCTGTCTTGCTGCCGAACGCAGTGCTAAGTTCTGCCTGGACAATTATATTAAAAAACATCACCATATGGACCTTCGCTTTATTTGAGGCCACTCATAGAAGTAAAAGTGTAAGACTAAGGTGATAGTTGCATTGACCTGCAACTCGTATGCTTTCTGATTGATGCTTAAGATGAACTGACATGGGCATTTTGCAGTCATCTAAAAGTCCTGCTGTCGCACGCAGTGTAAAGTTCTGCCTGGATGATTTTACTAAAAGTTAGTCACATTCACCAACAAGAACAAGGCACAGTTGGATGTAACTGTCTCGGATGTACACCGATGAATGGTGTCGCCTTGGTACCAGGGTTGTTGAGGAAACATGTTCACTCGGGGTAAATATTATCCTGAACGATTTTATACGATTGTCACTGTAAAAATTATACCACCATCCTTCGTCATATGGATGAGAACCAAAATGTGTCACGGAGACGTTGCAGCTAAGAGACATTTCGGAGACTACTGTTGTCCACCAGCTATATGCAATGCAAGTGATCTTTTGGTGGTTTTTAATGCAGGGGATTTGTCCCTGTGCCCCCCCCCCCCCCCCCCCAGGTCTGGGTTGCGTGAACAATAGTCGCTTTCTGCTTTTGCACCTTCTACTTCTAAATCTTGGGTGGCTGCTGGGAGCAGTGTGAAAATGTGTTCTTGTAACAAATAAGCTATTCTAATAAAACATATGTAATATAATGTACCGTCAAACTTGTTTATTGTGTGTGTGTGTTTGTTTGTTTGTTTGTTTCTATATAACACATGAAAATGTCTTTTAAGCTGCAGCAAATGTGTCAAGGTCACATGGTATATTATGTGTGCAAATCACCCCTGCTCACCCCAAACTGAAATTGAACAATGACAAAAATCTTAATTCCAGCAAGAAAGTGTACATGTCTCAATCGTCTGCCTCGTGCTCCAAATGCACTTTGGGGCTATGATGGGTGTTTCATTGAACATTTCTAAAATCGGCTCAATCAAATGAGGACTGGGTGGATAGTTAGCTGGAAGCCGTTAACTCATCAGGAAACTTGACTGGGACTGCCGTTTAATTTCCTTTCATCGGTTTTTATTTCTGAGAAAACTGAGGGCCGAGTTACACAATGCTCAGTTGCGGGTGCAAAGCTGTGCATACCAAATATTGCTTCAGCAAGGCAGTGCCTACGCGATGCAATAATGAATTGAAGGGGGAGTTCTTTGCTTGCATAGATTTCCAGGAGCTGTCACATAGAGCAACACAGTGGCCACACGATGCAAAACGTGAGCACAGCTTTGCATGCCAAAAAATGCATCGTGTAACTTGGCCTTAAAGACGTTGGGTACATTGGTCAAAAGAATTTAGAAATATCTGGTTTTTGGTGTGAACAAAGATATTGGCATTTGAAACAAAATGCAAGCAAAAAATTGGCGTGTCACGGTGCTACTTTTGTCGCTAGGTGGCGATACAGGTAAGGACTACAGAAATTTGATAGCAAACACTATATATGTGGGTAAAAGCAAAACAAACAAATAAATTAAGGATGCACAAATATTCCTAACGTTACTCAATGTGAGTGTATGCAATGTATATCAAGCCTTTTAATGACAAATATGTAGACAAAACATGCTTGAATGTGACTTTTAATTCATGTCTTAAAAAATAATGTGAGCACTTATACATTTTTGTAAGTTTGAAATAGAAAAAAAAATTACAAATCCCTGAAAAACTGTTGGAGGTTTCCAAAATATGTACTGATTTCATTGATTAACAAAAAAATATCATACGGTGCTAATTTTTCCGCAATTGTGCAAAGAATTCATGCATGTTGACATAATTTGTTCTAAGTTCACAGGTAAAAGGTATCCATTCATTGTCTAACTTCGATACCATATCAATATACATGTATTAAGCTTAAGCAAACTGCAGTACGTCGTTAATTTTCTATTCGTCATAATATATACTTTCATAGTTTTACTTAGAAGAGGCAAACATTTTAAGATTCTCTCCATAGTGCAATACAGCAATGTGAAAAAAAATATAGTTGCCTTGATACATTGTCGAATGGTAACACAGGCAGCACATAATTTACAGTGCCACAAGAATTGCGCGTGAAAGACAAAATTTTGAGTGAAAGTTTGTCATAAGTTTCGTTGTCAATAGCCCCGGTCGTTGGAAGTAAAGAGTGCTGAATCAGCTGTAGTTTACTTTCCTATAACTATCAATGCGTCTATAGGCCTAAATGAATATCAATATTACAAACTGCAGTCAGAATGTAGACTAACAAGGTGGTCATAATCGGGTTGTATATTCCAAAATAATGAAATAAGCCCTTGAATTAGAATATGTGTAGAAATAAATATTATGCCTATGAATGGGGAAAAGCTTTGCTACAATAGCTTCAATAAAACTTGACAATACAAGCCACTGGCTCCTTACCAGAACGGTTACAGTTTGAAGCTTTGAAGAAAGAGACGCCATGAGCCTCTGTGTGTGTGTGTGTGTGTGTGTGTGCGTGTGTGCGTGCGTGCGTGCGTGCGTGTGTCCGTGACCCATCACGGGAAAGGGGGGTTCGGATCAAATATTGATATTTAGTGTTCTGTGCAAATTCTGAAAGTGTGTTCCTCGTAGTTTAAGGAAATCAAACTCTTAAAGCACGTTTGCATATATTATGTAAATCAGGTGAGTTCAAAGGTCATTAAGGGATTTTAAAGGATAAGCAAAGGTAATTTTGTAATATGAACTCTGTGACATTGAGAACGGGTCAAGGTTATCCACACAGGTAAGGAAATGCAATAAACTTAAAGCACGATCAGGCTGCTATTGTATGATATACAGCTTGCTCCATCTATTTTGTGACAAAATCTACATAATTCATATACAATAACAATCAAATGAGAAAAAATGTGAAAAACTATAAAAACTAATATATATATATATATATATATATATATATATATATATATATATATATATATATATATATATATATATATGCGTGTGTGTGTGTGTGTATATATATTTATGTAAATGTTTAGATTATGATCTATGTTAGTGACAATTATGATCAAGATTAAGTCGCTCGTGATCCGGCCATTACCTGTGGCTGCTTTTGTATTCACATCAAATATGCTTGTGCCACCTTCAGATGCTGGGGTATTGCTGTGTTGTTGTTTCGTTTTGTTTTTTCCAGTTGGGACAGCGTTTATCGTACCACATTCACAAGAAATTTAAAGTACACTTGCCAAGCCATATCGTTGTTCTGATTCTGTATTTTTTAGGGACATGTTTTTTTGTTTTTTTTTACCTTCTTCGCATACAAGATTATCGGCTAGTACCCTTAGTTCCACTATTCTACGACTTTCGTCCCAGTTATAACTGTCAGTGTTGACATGTACATGTGGTATTGGGGGGGGGGGGGGGGAGGGTGCGTGGCACTTTCGACGGTGGCTTGGTCAGCGTTCGCTGATCGTGTACATGCGTTTTGGTCTACCACTGTCGTTTTTCGACGTATTCTATCTTGTTTTAAAGCATTTAGTCGTTTGTTTTGGCACGTATTAACAAATTGCCCATTCTTTTTCCTTTTCACTCTTGTAAACAATCCATAAGTAAGTAAGTAAGAAAGTAAGAAAGTAAGTAAATAATGATATCATTGACATGAAATACAGAGGTCAGTACTGACCTACATGTCATACAATAACATAAAGAAGATGTAAATGAGTACTATTACATTTACATGCTAACAAATCACCTCGTAATACAATCAATATGGCAATCTACAATCTACATCAAATCAGAGCCAAACACCAAGATGGTTGACTCTGACTACGTATACATACAAATTCAATCTAATATCACAATCTATCTACACAAATACTACACACCTAAATGGAGGCTGTGTTGTATACATACCTTGCAAAAGGGTGTATAAAGTCTAGAATCTTGAAACTGTGAGGTTCATGTAAGTAAATCAAATCGAAACCATAGTACATCAAGATGGTTGACCATGACTATGACAAACTCAATCTATATCATAATTTATCTACATAAATACAATACACCAAAAATGGACGGCTGTGTTGTATACATAACATACATGGTAAAGGGGGGTATTGCACGTCTTTGGTATAGCAAAAAGTAATATGCATTAAAACATGCCAGGATAGCACCAGATAGCACCTGGAGATTCAGTGACCTAGATGGTTTCTATACCGTGCTTATGAATATATATATGTACAATGATGCTTCATCAAATAACTTAATTTGCATGCACCATAATAATTGGGGACCAAAGGATTTTTAACTACTCATATCATGTACTGGATTTCGGAAGGCACTTGTGTAGAAACTTGCCTAACTGGAAGTTTACTTCCGGGCTTTTGCTTGACATGATTGAAATAAATTTACCGGGAAGATCAAGACTATTGAAGCCATGCAGATAACTACAAATTTTTGAGAATAATACAACCCTTTCTGCAGCAAAACCAGGACATCTTAAAAGAAAATGTATCTCATCATCTACTTCACCCAAATTGCATCTACAACAGATACGATCGACAACTTGAAGCTTAGGTCTAGTATGCCGCCTCAAGTCAATATTTAGATTATGAGAGCTCAGTCGCAATCTAGCTATACATTGGATGTAGGTTACACTGGGAACACATAAAAGTTAAGACTCTATACTGAACTCATGCTTAAACATCTTATATGTACGTAATTTTTTATCATTCTCAAGCAGGTTAAGTTTAGTTTCACTGTCTTTCATATATTTGGAATAAAGGTTTTCTTTAAAGACTTTCATAAATGCATACATATCATCCACTCTCTGACTATGCCAGTGATGACTTGAGCTACGTGAGGATAATGTATTAGCCACAGTAGTGCACCAATGTCTTTGTCCTGCATAATGCATTTCAAGGAGGGTATTATAAGCACATTTCAGGATGTGCTCACTGGGTAAATCAAGAATACGAAGCCAGTATTTGATTAACAAGACCTGTTGTCTAAAGTGCAAGGGAAATCTACCGGTGTCCATATAAATACCTAAAGTAGGAGTTTGAGTCCTGACACCAAGCATTTGCTTAAGACATTGCAATTGTACATTCTCTATAACATCAGTTACTCGGTTTGTTGTCCAGATTTCACAACCATACTCCAGAATAGGGAGGATTTGAAAGTCAAACATTTTTAACATACAGACAGGTGTTGGCTTTCCCAGAGTGCTATTGTACATTTTCAGTGTTGAGAAGAAGGCTTTATTTGCTTGGTCTGCGAGATATGGAGGTGTATGACGACAGACTTGTTTACAACTGGAATCAAAAATTATACCAAGATATTTAAATTCTTGTACAACCTCAAGCAACTGATTATCAAAGTAGAAGCGTGGGTTACAATAACGGTTATTAAACACCATTACTCTTGTTTTTGTCAAGCTTACTATCAAATGCCATTTTTTACAATATTCCATCAACATATCAATTTGAGTTTGTAGACCAAATTCAGTGTCTGAAAACAAAACTAATTCATCTGCGTACAAAAGATAAGAACAGAACAATTCATCCAGATATATTCCTACATCATCACGTAAAAATTCACCAATGTCAGACAAGTACTCAGTGAATAATTTAGGACTGATAATTCCTCCTTGCAGCACACCAAATGAGATAGCAAAGCCCCTCACTTAATAGGCCCTGCCATTTTACTCGGATAGACTTTTTAAACATGTTTCTTAGAACATTCAAGAAATCACCACAAATACCTCTTTGTCTAAGTTTATAGAAAAGAGCGTCTCTGTTGACATAATCGAACGCCTTAGTGAAGTCTATAATACACAGATAAAGTGGTTTACCAAAGGATTTCTGTTTTTCAATAATACTAGAAAGGATAGATACATTATCGACAGTTCTTCTGCTATTACAGAAACCTGACTGGAAAATATCATCTTCAAATTCAAAATTGTTAGATTGTAGTCTTCCATTGAGTATGGACTCATATAATTTACCAAGAGTTGAGAGCACAGTTATTTTCCTATAGTTGGAAGGATCAGCCTTGTTTCCTTTTTTATGCAGAGGGTTAACCACTCCCTCTGTCCATTGTGCAGGGAAATCACCAGATTTAAGCATATAGTTAAGCAAACAAAGAAGGGGACCCAACAATATCGACTCTGCATATTTGATAGATTCAGCAGATATTGCATCGATACCAGAAGCTTTGTGATTCTTTAGTTTTTTTAAGTGTATTTGAAGTTCTTTTTCACAAATAGGACGGTTGAGAATTTCCCGGATTTCCAAAATTTTATCAAAATCTACACTCATATCATTCTCTAGTTCATCAAGGTCTATACTCTTTTTGCATTCAACAAATGGTAGATCAAAGTAACCTGTCTGAGGTGGTGAGGTAGTCTCCCTGAAATAATCATCATCATCAGTTTGTCGTTTCAGTGACAGACCTTTCAAAAATTTCCAGTAGTCATTTGGATTTTCAGACAACATATTTTCGAGCTTTTTTCTAACAGAATATAAAAATTGCCTCCGCTTCTGTTGTACAACTCTTTTGTATTCTTTCTGCATGGTACTATACTCAGCAAATTTGTTACAATCTGACAAGTCATTTTCTTTGGCAAAACAGTGAACTTTAGTCTTTAATACCTTACATTCTTCATCGAACCACTGATTTGATGGAAAAATATTACTTGACCGACTTTTATGCTTAACGAATGTTTTACTTATTGCATGTTCCAGATAGGCATAAAAGCAATCGCATGCTGCCTCAGCTGTTGCATCTGTACTCAATATACCCAGAAATTCTGACAATTTTTCACAGGCTGTATCTGAAGTTAGCTCCTCAAAGTATTTATGAATACGGGAGCTGTCCCATTTATAATACGTTACTGGTATCTGTTGACCATTTGTTGTGCACTTTTCATTAGCGGGCTTTATTGTAACATTCAAGGTGTACAATATTGGGCAGTGGTCAGAATCAACCCTGAGAGAGTCAACCTGGAAGTTTTGTACATAATGTAGTCCTGACAAGGAGGTAATTAAATAATCTACGACGCTTCTACCACGCGAGGTAAAGCAGGTACATGTTCCAATATTCTTATCATGATCAAGGCGCCCATTACAAATAACAACATTTGCTGATTTACAGAGTTTTAACAATTCTTTCCCATAACTATTTGGTCGTGATTTGTCTTGTGAGCATCTACTGGGTAAAGATATAGTTTCACTACCATTACCAAAATCAGTAAAAGTAAGGGGCCCATCAGTACCCGGAAATATACTTGGAAGATCATTGTCAATACCAGTCCGGGCATTAAGATCACCACATAGAAAAATATCTGCATTTGCCGAGTACTTCATGATTTCTGCTTCCATAATGTCAAAGTAGTTCCCAATGGCGGCTTTTTAAGTGGATCCCTCAGGGGGTAACTAGGCACAGCATATGTAAATATCCCTTCTAAGATTAAAAAAATTTGACTTTAACTTAACCCATGCATGCCATGAGCTCATGATATGAGAATACATGGACACCTGAATAGATTGTGTTATTAATGAAGATACCAATACCACCAGATGGCCTGACAGCTTTTAGATGATGTGTCTTACGAGCAAAGTGAAAAAAATTATGAGAGGGAATAACACAATCAAATTCATTGTTTTTCATTGTTTCCAGTATCACCACAATGTCATGCTTAAAAAGATAGTTCTGCAGGTCCGTATTTTGAAGCTTAACACTTAAACCACAAATATTCCACACAGGAGAGTTTATCAGACACTCCAGGTGCTGATATATCAAACTTGCTGAGCCATAGGAGTAGGCAATGGTGCACAGTTTAGCTTATGGGCCACCTTTTGGGCCAAAGTGTCCATATTTCTCAAACGGAACTGTGCAAAATAGGAAAAGCGAACAGCAGCTGGTACACGTATCGACAAATACCAGCTTCAACTGTATAGAGGCATTGGACCATAAATGGTTGCGCATATCGCGGTGTACCGAGCGTCTTTAAGGGCCCGATTCTTCATGCAGTGGTTTTCCTTTTGGTATAGAAAACTGGCTTTCGTGTAACCAACACCTTGTTGAATGTAAACATTTGATTTAATGGTTTCATAGAAACAAAAATACCTTATCAAAGTAAGATTGGCAGGTAATACAAATTACGGTATTGTCGCCCAAATACAAGAAAGTGTTTGTCACGTGCCTTGCGCAACAAACCACAACTTTTTCGAGCATAAATGTCACAGGCCTGAACTGTTCAATTTATTATCCATAGATAATTATCCATAATGTGAATGTTGGCCCAACATTCGACCCACCCTCCATGCACAATTAAATGAACATTACAAGAGGCAAAGACAGGCCTTCTGCTCCCAGTGAAAACTGTAGGCCTAGGCCATTGACAGATTCATGTCACCGCACAAAGGTAATAGATAACATCAGCATCAGAAGGTTCATGTGGGTTCCAGTAGAGGTTCTTGCACTGCATAAGGGCTCGATTGTGTATTCCCATTACTTACCATTGTAAACATGTAATTCAATGGGAATATGCAACTCCGCCTCCAGCATTTTTGTTTATTGGGTTAGCTATTTCACCAAATACACACAATGTTGATAATTCTGACCTCTCCTATTGTCTCGTTCAGTTCTGGCCTGGCGTAAGCTTCCTATGTTACCTACAAAAGCAAGGCCACAGCCAGTGATCAGTTGAGGCGATTACCCATGTCACCGCACTGCCTGTGTGCCGAGTAGTCGTAGTCTCAGCTGTTTGACTTTACTAAGTGCGAAGTCATCAATGTCAGAGAAGGGCAAAGTCAAAGGTTCAATTACATACCAACATGTTGACTCTGCGTGGTATTAACATTCACACTCCGATGCTGAAGGACAGTTAATTGACATAACTGGCTCCACTGTGGATGACCTTGAACTTCTTCCCAATACCACATTGCCACTAGTGTCATCAATTTCTAAGTCAGCTGAGCATGGCCTGTTCACACAAGCCTCTTGTTTATTTATTTTTCTATTTTTTTTTTTGAATATTTCACAAATTTTTTATTGCTACCAAACTAAACATTCTCTTCAACCTTGTTCGGAATATACCTGGCCTCGATCTGCAACAAATTTATTTGCTACATGGTGCTGCTGTCATTTTCTGATTTTTTGACAAGTTATCGAAAGAAAGGGTAAAGTTTTTTTTTGTTTGTTTTTTTTTGAGCTTGTGACCTTGAAAGGTCAAATTGACACATTGGCTAATACTTTTGTAATAGTGGATTGTGTCACTTTTCATATAAAAATTTATGACTCCTTGAACTCTGAGTGAAGACTGATAACATGGACATTGCAAACAGTCATGATGGTCTTAGGCAAAGGGGACTTCGATAATATCAGGCCCACTCCAATCTGTGAATCTAAGGTCAGCTGAGCACAGGACGGTCACAATCATTTTGTTTCTTTCTGCGCATGTTTCCATGCTTTTTGGTTTAATTCAAATTATGAAGGGGATCAGCCATATGTATTACAATGAGTGTAACCGTGAGGTATGGATCGAATCCTTGTTGGGCTGGACTTCACTCAGAACCTGCGTAATAAAATTCTCCATACAAGCAACAAATAAGTCCATCTGAATATATAATGTGTAATGATGTCACTGACCTGCACAGTAATTGTTATCTTGTAAGTAAATTTTGCCAGTTTCTAGTCAATATGTTTGCTGTAGTGTTAATATTATGCCCACCATAAAAAAAACAAACGAACAAAAACAAAAACAAACAAACAAACAAAAAAAATACAAAAAAAACCCCTTCACTCCCCACCCCACCTCCACCCCAAAAAAAATTCAAATAAAAATTAAATAAGTAAATGAATAAAATAAATTAGCTGACATCTTTCTTGTTTATTACCAATACATGTACTCGCAATATTTCTTCATAAAATTGGCCTGTGCAAATGCAGAAAATAATGTATGTACAAATTAGTCCAAATTATAGGAGATGCGTGGATTTATATGTGTTATCTCTTGATATTTTCTCTAGATAAGACACATTTGAAATATATGATCATGTGGAAAGTACAAAATATCAAAGAATATGCGACAGCTTTTAAATAATTTCAAGTATTTTTTTTCAATTCAAAGAAGGAAATTAAGAAAGGCCAGCTTTTATTTTCTCCAGGGTTGCTGAAATCAAAACGCAGCTGAGCTTTTGTATGAATATCACAAAAGACGCAGTAAATACAAATGATATGAAGAGTTTTAAATGTTCAATGTAAACATGTTTTTTTTCCCGTAAACTTTGCTTTGAGTGTAGTAAGTTCTGTAATACAAATGTCATTACTGGTGACCTTGTCAGGTTGTCATTATCTATGCTGTATGCAGAATGGCCTCAACAGCCCTGTCAGTCATTTCGCCCATGTTGTTGTTTACCATTATGTTCTTCCAGGGTCACGTCATGTTGACAGAAGTAGTGCTGCATCAATGTGTATATCAGTGCGCAATGTGATTTGCCGTTGTAGTTCATGACCTTGTGTTCATGAGGCAAAATCCTTTCTCTCTAATGTTGAACTTCGGATCGAATGTAAATATTGCACAATGAATGACAACTTAATCATCATAAAAGTGGTCTTTTGACGTTTTTATTTATTTTTTGTTTGAGTTTTATTTTTTTGGTTTGTTTGTTTGTTTGTTTTTGTTTGTTTGTTTGTTGTTTTTTGTTGTTGTTGTTTTTTTTGTCTTTGTTTTAGGAGGCTAAGATCACTATTTTAAGGGCTCTGAAATCTGTTAACTTTTGAAAAGTCTTTTGAAAAGTCTCCAGATGAAAATGTAGCTGTACAATGCACTATATCCCTGATGACCAGATGAAATATAGTGGTAGAATAGAATATACCCCTGATAACCCAATAACATTGTGATACTGGAGTACTGGCTGTATCATACACTGTCGTGAGCACTTACCAATATGTGGGGAATAAAATAATTTAATTTTGTTAGTTTTTTAGGAAATGAACAAGTCGTCCTAAAACCGCATATAAAATTTTCTGTTGATTTATTTAGTATTGTACACCGATATAACACTGCCAGCTTTAATTTGCCCAGACGTGGACTTCGGAATTTTTAGACAGCAAGAACCCTTACATTTTTATTGAAACCTATATATTTGGGTAGTCAGACCTATTTGGTGTGCCGACGCTTCTGGAGATCCTTGGATCTTAATTCTGCAATGGCTGGTACTTCAACACAGCGAGAAGTTTTGTTTCTACTTTTAAGGAATTTACATATGTTTTTGCTATGTTCGACTTCTTTTAAAACAGCCCCAGATTGTGTTAAAGCATGAGGGTAATGTCCATGTTGTTGGGTGAGACAAAGCTGTTCACTAGGTGGTCAAGCCGCAGATCTCCGATTGTTATCGATTTATTTTAAATTCGGGCAATTGTCCTTCGACGTTTTCTTTCTTGTCGATTATACGCAAGTCCATGGGAATTGCCAAGGTAATTGATATATTTATCTTTTTATTGTTTTCACTTAAGCATATCGGATATGTGAAATTTCATATTATACTCCACAGTCTTTGTAATATTCGAATAAAGTTTTAAAGTTTTAAAGCAGAGTGATTACTAAGTGCAGGTAAACGATATAAAATCAATGCGACTGAAATATAAAGCTATTCACAAATGGAACAGTGGCCATAACATCAACCTGCTACTGTATTCGTCGGCTGAACAGCAGATGCCGGCAAAGTGATGCTGGCTTTGTCTAGCAAGCAACACGTGAAATTGCTGGACGCTTCTAGCCAGTAAAATTTCAAATATTTGGTTCCATTGTTAAACTGAATAATTCACAAATGTTACAGTGTAGCACAAATGAAATACACACCATGTGAATCTCAGATTTCAACAGCAAAAGTCAAGGTGTCAGGTGCGTTTTAAGTAGAAGGCACTTTAATACGAAAGTTTGAGTACATTGCCTTTACTTTCTATTATAATTTGCACTTTAATTATCTGAAAAACACCTACACATAGAAACAACGCATTTTCCATGATGAACACTTTTTTTATACATGGTATTGTTAAAACATCACTAATTATTTGGACATATCAGCTTCAAATTCAGCTAAATTGTTGAATATTACTTTAACATTTGGGCAACTAGTATTTCCAGGCCAGATTGCCTGTTTAAACCAATGCGCAAAAAAGTTCTAATTGTAAACCTTTCATACTTATTTTCAGTCTTTTCGTGGTCAAATGCAACTGTTAGATACTTGAACATTAATTCCTGATCGTCTTCATATTTTTATGCTTTAGCAAATAAATAATATATATATATATATATATATATATATATATATATATATATATGAATATATTTCAACAGTGTAATGTGTACACACAAAATAGCCATGAACAGAATGAACACGGTTTTGTGAGAATTTGCGTGGTGAAAACTCTGCAACTTTATAATTTGATAAATTGAAAGACATTCCCTGTTTCTGCAAAATGAAATCACAAATAAGGTGACTCTTTTTCCTGTCGTTAACACCTGTTTTATTCTACAAATTGTTCGTATTTGTTTTCATGTTTTACTAGGTTCATTTACGTTCTACTTTGGCAGTGTACAATTTACCTGAAAATATTATCTTCCATCTATTCCAGATATAATTCAAAATTGCCGATTTCTGTTAAAAGTACTGTAATATAAGCAAATTTAGTCAAATCAGTTAATACTCAAATGGTTTATTGTGCAAATCGTATCCAAAAATGAGCACATGTAAACAAATTTAAGGAAGCATATACCCGGCGTTTGGTAAGTTTCTGCATTTCTTATTTACAATATGTATATTTTTATATATTTAACGACTAAAATGCATTCAATGGCCTGCTTCAGTTGTCCAATGTGACAAAATTTGTTTGAAATAATCATCAACGTTTCAATGTGGTTTGATCATTGTTGCACACGTATGGCGTGGGCAATATCAAAAGTTATTATAAACATTTTTATTTTACCTGGATTGCCTAGTAGCGTACATAAACACATCTGGAGGCTGTACACACACATAACACACACATTAGTATATACAATAAACACAGGACAGACATGTGATACATAGTCATAATAGTTCTTAAGATTTTGTTCCCCAACATGACTCTCTCACAAACTGTAGGCAACCATTCACGACAAGAATTCATGTTAAAAATCGTCTGCTGTTTCCAATATAAGTTTGCACAGCGTAGCAAATAAGCTATTTTGACTCGACATTCAAATCAGAACTTCCTCCAAGCATAAACTGAAGTATATATTTTTTTTACAAGGGATAGGATCGGCCAACAGCAGATCAAGCCCAGTCACGGCTGTTATGGTGGCAAGGACAAGTCTGATCGGTAACAATATTGACTCGATACAAGTGATAATTTAATGATGAATAACCACGTCTTAACTGAGTATGGCATATATTTGGAAAACGCTACCCATGTGCAAAGTAAGAAGGGGGACTATCTTCGGATAATAAACACATGAGTTTGGTTTTGAATAGGGATAAGGAGGGGTTTGACGAATGTCGACTGGAAGTTCATTCCACATCTGGATTGTCGAAAAAAAAAAAAGATGTTTTGAACCGTTGTGTTTTAAATTTAATTTGTCTCAAATTATGAGAATTTCTCAGATACGATCAGTTGTTTCAGAAGGCAAAGGCACTACGTCAGACAAGTATGACGGCTTGTGTTTATTATACGTTTTGTAGAACATGACAAGCTTGAAATATTTCCTATGGGTGGCCAGCATTTCCCAACCGAGATCAGCAATTAGACGAGCGCGATTTGTGTGACGCAAATTAGTGCCTGTGCAAGTCCTCGCTGCTTGATATTGGGGCAGTCTAGCATGTGATCATGTTTGATCACAATTGTCGAACAAGACACAACACTGTCAACAGTACTCAAGTATAGGACGAATCATTGACTTATACAATTTACACAGAGCATTTCTGGATAATTTTTATTTGAAACGCTTGATGAGTGCTTTCCTTCTACTAGCCATTTCCGTGATTCGGAAAATGGGTTCTTTCCGATTTAAGTTTGAACACAGAGTGATGTCAAGATGTGTATGGTTGGTGTCCTCAGGAGTTTCATTTCCATTCAGGTACAAAGGTCCATGAAATGATTTGTTTTTCCTAGTGGAGAGAACAAACAAAAGTTACTTTCCAAAATCTACCCCAGATTCCAACATGATCCGCATCTGTGTTCAACCTTTAGGTAGAGTCTGCGGGATTTGTGACAGTTTCCAGGAAGGAAACGTCGTCAGCAAATAATCGGTTGTGACAGTAGTAATATTATCAGCCATATCCTTGACATATACCCCCCCCCCCAAAAAAAAAACGGGGGGGGGGGGCGGGGGCACAATATGGACCCTTGGGGGTACATCTGCTTCAGCAGGGAGCCAACTCGATTCTTGTCCTAAAATAACCAACCGTTGAAAACGGTTCGAAAGATAGTCCTGTACCCAAGATACTAATGAGTTGTCAAAACCCAGTGTCCGAAGTTTGAAAAATAAACCTTTGTGCTACACTTTATCAAAGGCTTCAGAAACATCCAAAAGGATGTCAACACCACTGTATATTTTATAGGTGATACTTATAAGTTGGTCCACAGTTTGGTCGCCCTTTTTGAAGCCAGAATTTTTTTTATGAAAGAAGATCGTTCTGGGTCAGGTATTCATAGAATCCATTGAAAATTAGCCTGTCCATTACTTTGGAAATGTTACAAAGAAGCGATATAGGTCTATGTAGCAAGCAGCTACTGACGACAGTTACAAGCTTGCCTAATTGTACTTAAAATCCTGTTAAGAAAAATTGTTTTGATAACATGTTTTTGGCATAAATGCTAAAGACTTCCATTCTGTTCTGACATGCCTAATTGCACATTTACTCAATTAAAAAAAAATACTCAAAATTGACAGTAATTTCTCAAATGTCACAAACCTGACACATTACGTTGATACATTGACTCAGGGTTGGCAATGAAATAGAGCTTAATTGTTTGAGGGGTAGGTGTCATCATAAAGTTTGTTTTACATTTCTGGTGCAGGGTGTCCATTGTTGCAGTCCTTGTCAGGATTTCCCTTGGTTTGTTCAGGTGGTCTAGCTGCAACTGTTTATTTCACAATCACTGGGACTGAATATAGTGCCCCAGCTTGTTTCCACTTCAGTTATACACTGGCGGGTGGTTTAACTATGATGAGCTGTCCAGCTAGGAAGGGTACATATTGGTTCAGGGGTAAGTCAAATTGTTCTTATCTGAACCTGTACTATAAATTTACAAAAATACAAATTTAGT
This sequence comes from Hermodice carunculata, assembly GCA_964020975.1. NCBI lineage: Eukaryota > Metazoa > Annelida > Polychaeta > Eunicida > Amphinomidae > Hermodice > Hermodice carunculata. The sequence goes on from OZ026617.1 coordinate 98,640,755, forward strand.
AATTATGGTTTGTTTGACAGGTATTCTTCTTTCATGATGAAGCTCTGCATTTATAAGCAAAAGTCCACGTATTTAGCTAATTCATCATTTGCCATGTTCATATTTATTCTTTATTATGTGGGTTGTCTTTTCTGAATATTTAGCTTAGACAAGGAGCCGCTACTCAGAGGGACTTGCACGGGTAATAGGCTCCGAAACATGTTGAGTAGTCACCCGCTAAAGACCCTTTAATTTATTTGGGCTGGTACAGCCCATGTCAAAATTTTACAGAGGAACGTGTGCAATATGGACAATAGTAATTCCATATACAGGTTATACAGGGACAGGTTAGCTTATGGAGAGAGTTCGGACTGCGCAATAGGGTACTGACTACTAGGGAGTGGATCTGGACAAAAAGACACAAATACAATGGGCCTAATTTTTAGCCGTACTTATCGCTCTTGATTTTTTTTTTATTTAGAATCTGCTGTTTCTACACCCAGAGAACTGAGCCTTTTTGTTATGTTCCGACATGCTGAGAACACGCGCTCGCAGGGCACGCTAGTAGCCTAGTTTCAGGCACTCCCAATTTGCAAATTGCACGCCCATCGTTTTTTTTGTTGTTGTTGTTTTTTTTTTTTGTTTTTTTTTTTGTTTTTTTTTTTTTTCAAAATGTGTCCCCACAATGCTCAGTGCACGCTTTGGGATTGCAACCATGCTGACATATGAAGGAAAAACAAGTGTGATCCTGGATCCAGTGTTTAAGTGACCAAAAAACAAAACAACAACAACAACAACAACAACAAAAGTGAAAAACAGATTTTGACCAATCAATGAAAACAAACTCGCATTGGAAATGGCAACATAACAAACTGAGGCGCGCTAAAAGTAGGAACGAAGATCAGCAGTGAAAAAGGCAGAAATACACATAGATCAATAACTTGTTTCCTTATATCGAAAGTATTCGGGTATTAGAATTTGGATTCGGGATTCGACTTTCTGGCATTTTGACGGGGGGTTCCCTGGTTACGAGGGTCCCGAGTCAATGCACAGCAAACAAAATACAAATTCTATACCAAAACTAAGGATCACTTTGTGGGAGAAATTCAGCTGCGGACATAATTGTTTTCCCAAATGTTGTGAGATGTTCTGAAGTGCTAATATTTTCCCACCAACATGTTGCCTCACGTTCCAAAACAGGAAGAATTTTTCCATTTTTCCTAAATCTTGCAGCATCGCAGCTATCGATTATTTTGCAGGCCAATTTCAAACCGGGCCATACGACAGCTCCGCTGTCGATTGTCTTGTAGAAAAAATTCAGCTGGGTAAAACGAGAAGCCAGACTGTTTCCTGAAATGTGGGATATCCTGAAGTAGAAGTGTTGAGATCAGTCGTCAAAGTATTCCCTGAAGTTGTGGATCTGCCAAGTGTGAAAAAAAAATTGTCACATTCTCCAAATTGGAGGACTTCGGCTGTATAGATGTCGATATACTAATCCCCCCTCCCCCCAGCCTGCCGAGGAAGGGGAGGTAGGTGGGTAGTAGTTGCCCTATATCGACATCTATGCATGGATCATATGTATTCATTTATTGCTAAAACCCGCAAACCTGGTGGGTGTGGCAAATTGCAGCAGCATCGAGCTATCGCTCCAGTCTCAGATCTCGTGACAATGCGGTCAGTGGATATGTGTAAAACAAAAGGACGATGCTATTTTCACCGTACGGTGAGAATAGCGTTTGGTCTATTTTCACCGTACGGTGAGAATAGTGCTTGGAAGGAGTTTTGTCTATTTTCACCGTACGGTGAGGATAGAGTTTTGTCTATTTTCACCGTATGGTGATGATGGTACAGTTTGGTATATTTTCACGGTGAGGATAGAGGCGGCTCTATTTTCACCATTTGGAAAATAGAAATTGAGAGCCTTTGTGCAAATATATGGTTATGACTTGTCACATAGAACTGAGGCAAATTAAGATTGGAGAAAAATGCTTACTTTAGGGAGATAGCTAGCTTCATAGTATAGTCAATAGGAAACGGGTCCAAAGCAAAGTGCCCGCTTACGGAGGGTTTACTGTAAGGCAATTTCCTTGGCACCGTGACAGCATTGAATGTTTGGCTTTTCAACATCTCAAACTGATATATATATAAATTCACTCTACATCAACATCACCTTTGACTATTCATCTTATTCTTTTCTGTCTTATTTTATATTTATTATTATTATTTTCTTTCTTTTCTTTCTTTAGTTTATTTAACCTGTTTACAATTTTTTTTTTTTATAAATTTTATTTGTCTACATTTTCATTATAATTACTGATTTGATGTTTTCTATTTCAATATATGTCTGTACGTGGTAGCTTTAGTCATTAGTTTGTGATACTCTGAAGAACATTGACTGATTGTATCACATTTTCTTATTTTATTTATTATACTTTAATACTGTGATGTCTGGGCCCATCTCGATGTAGCCCTTCATCACAGTGTATGTATGCAATGGCCCAAAGAGGGCGCTTTATGCAATAAAGTTTATCTCTACCCACCCTTTCATTTTCGTAGCTTCGTGGCTTTTTTTTTTTTTTTTTTTTATGAGAACTTTAACTAAGTCATAACGAGATACATCTATATATTACCATTACGTTCCGTTACTACCATCTGTGACAATATTAAAGAGAATGCACGCCTGGATATAGGTCTAAAGCAGGGATGTGTGCTGTCCCCGATTTTGTTTGTCCTGTATATTAAGGAGCTGGTGGACCAGTTAATGAAGTGTAATAAGGGAATAAAGGTAGGTGACCTGAAAATTCCAGGTCTATTTTTCGCAGATGACATTGTACTCATGACAGAGTCCAAGAAAGACCTGCAAGAAATGCTGAACATAGCAAAGGAATACGGGAATAAATGGAGGTTAGAATTTAGTAAGGATAAGAGTAAAGTGATGACTCTTGGGAAGAAACCAGATTGGAATGAAAAATGGAAAATTGGGCAGTTCCAAATTCCAGAAGGTAGGGAACAGTTAATTGAAATTGGGGAGGTTGATGAGTATGAATACCAAGGTGTTAAGATAAAAACAACAGGTAAAGGCATGTTCAGATATCAGGCGGAGAAGATTAAACAGAAAGTGAACCTTACAAAAGGAATGATTAAAGCTACTGCACTGAACAGTTTCAACAGAGCATACACAGCAAGGGTATTATGGGATAGAGTTGCAATACCAGGGATGATATATGGCTTAGATGTGATTTCAATAAGTGAAGGAGATATCCAGGTAATGGAGAAAGTAGAGAATGAGATGGGGAAATGGGTACTGGGAGCACCACCATGTGCAGCAACAGAAGCAGTCTTAGGAGAGTTAGGATGGAATAAAATTACAGACAGAATTGTCCAAAGCAAAGCTTAAGTACTGGGGGTATTTACAATCAGTAAATGAGGACAGGTGGTGCAGGAAGGTTTACAATGAAGTAGTCAAGGAACAAACAAGATGGGTCAAAGATATAAATAAGTTGGCAGAGAGATACGAATTGAAAGGATATGATGAGGCTGAAAACTGGAAAGTGTATATAGGCAGGACTGTTACAGAGGGCAGGAAGGAAGACTGGAAAAGAGGTGTCAGGGAAAAGAGTACATTAAAAGCATACAAGGTATTAGAAAAACCAAAGAAAAGTGTGTGTTGGGATGGAGGGAAGGGATCCAGGCTTCTTTTTCACAGTGGGGCAGGAGTAATCAATCTAGAAAAGAGAAAACAGAAGTGGACAACAGGTAGTAATGGTAGGTATGTAGACAAGAGGCAGATGAGACAGTGGATCACTGGCTGTTGTGGTGTGATGCATATAGAGAGATAAGAGAAGAATTTTTCAGAAAGTGGCACAGGGAAGACTATAATAACAAGGGTCTAGAAGAGGTTCAGTGTTTAGAGGAAGAGGAACGTGTAGCATGGTGGTAACCCTTATAAGGGCTCCCACGGGATCCCCCATGGGAATGCCTGAGGCTTAGAGGCGGGGATAGGGTGTATGAGGGAAGGTTTTTCTGTCCTTTTGTGGGGGGTGGGGGGGGGGGAAGCTACAAGCGATGAGTGTTGGGGGATATATCCAGGGCCAGGGGCCCACCACAGCTGTGAGAGAGCGTGTGGTGAACTCTTTGCCTCGGCTCTGGTCCTGGTAAACATGGCAGCATGAGCCGATTAGGATAACCATGGTTTCCTCCATCTCATCATTTTTTCCCCCAGGCCACCTGTGTCACACAGGACCGCGGCGCATAAGCGGAGAGCCACAGTATTATTATCATCATCATTATTATCATTATCATTATCATTATCATTATCATTATCATTATCATTATTATTATTATTATTATTATTATTATTATTATTATTATTAAAATAGTTCCTACTTTGTCTTGTCACTTAAATTTTCGCCTTTTCACATAAAAAATACAGAGTGTTGGCTCTATAAAAGCTGTTAGATAATAAAAGCTGAAATAACACCTCGACCGATCTCATTATAAACCATGCTCAAACTGGGAAGTTTAGGCCTTTTATTCATTTCAGCAAATGTTGGTTCCAATTCTCTTTGTGTGCAATATCATGACACAATGCTTTTCCAAAATATTCATCCCTGGTTGACCTCTCTACTATTGACGCACGGTAGAAATAGAGCAGCCCCTATTCTCACCGTACAACGAATATAGACCAAACTCTATCATCACCGCACGGTGAAAATAGACAAAACACTATTCTGACCGTACGGTGAAAATAGACAAAACGCTATTCTCACCGTACGGTGAAAATAGTCACTCCGAAAACAAAAACGGCTTCGCTGAGAAGTATAATCAAACTGAAAAGAAAACTGTTAGATGCTACACATGGTGATTATTGTAAAGTTATCCATTACTTTGTAACTTCTGATCAAAAGCCGAGTTAATGTTTTCATGTAAAAATGGATATCTATGATAGATAAGTGATCAACTTTCTTTGCAAAATGTTCGAAAGAAAGAAAGAAAGAAAGAAACTAGAAATGTCTATCTATTTTAGTGTTCAAGATATTCAAGATTGAAAATTTCGAATATTGCTAATTAACATAATTTAAATTGCTACCACTTTTGTTTTAGATTCATAACATGCATAATGGTCAATAACCCCCTATTACAAGATGAAATGACATCTCTATCTATTACTGTTTTGAAGATTATTTCAAATGTTGCTAATTAACATAATTTAAATTGCTACAACGTTTGTTTTAGATTCCTTACATGTGCAATGGTCAAAATCCCTAGTACAAGTTGAAATGACATCTCTATCTATTATAGTTTTGAAGATATTCAAGATTTAAAATTTCAAATGCTGCTAATTAGCATAATTTAAATTGCTACAACTTTTGTTTAAAATCATCAGATGCGTAATGGTCAATAATCCTCTAGTAGAAGTTGAATGACATCTTTATCTATTATACTTTGAAAAATATTCATGATTGAAAATTTCAAATGCCCCTGATTTGCATAATTTTAAACATCTTAGTTCCTCTGCATAAACAGGCCCAACTCTTTGTATGGAGGTACAATCATGCCAAGTTTGGAGTTTTTGTATGTATAATAGTGTCAGACAAATTCACTGGTAAAGAAGAAAGAAAGAAGGAAAGGAGGAAAAAAAGAAAGAAAAAGAAAAAAGAAAGAAAGAAAGAAAGAAAGGAAGGAAGGAAGGAAGGAAGGAAGGAAGGAAGGAAAGTGTGTGATGACACACACATTCAGGTTCCACGGGGGTAATTATACCTATGCTGAGGATTGGAGAGTGCAAATAAAATATGACGGGCAAGGGGCTCTATTTAAAAAAAATGCTACCAGAAATGCAGGTTTTGGCTTGATTGTGGAAAACAGTGTATGCTTTGAGCTCAAACGAATATTATTAAGGTATGTATACTGGCACCGTTATCACAGTGGTTCCGCTTGAGTCAACACTGTGTCCGCTCGATGATATTGCAAGTTGCACTATGCAGAGCTGGTTGCCATGGCAATTTGCAGAAAAAAAATCCAATTCATGCCCATATTTTCTGGTGTTTATTTAATTTAAATAATTGTTACAAACATTTTGGTGTATAATACATGTATGTTTGTAATCCATGTAATGAACTGCAATGTAATACTGATAGCTCTGTTTGTTATGTTTTCATGGTTTGAATTACTGGCGACATGGGTTTCCCACTGGGAAAGGGAATTCCATGGCCGTGACGTTTGATCACATGACTTCTGAGTTCCGTCGCCATTTTGAAAGTTAGTTTACAGGTGGCTTAGCAGCGAATGACTGGCAACTGGGAAATCCCTTCTGCCCTGCGGCAGAAGAAGGGAAGATAAGACACTGGAAGGTAAGTACTTCGTATATATTTTCGGATTTATAACATATACGCCAACAAAGAAGTAGAGGTCGCTCATGGGCTTGCTGTACAGGGGCCAGTCGCTGCGAAGCGTTTCCTCTCACAGTCACAGTCACAGTGTGACACACGCAGCCAGCTGAACAAGACGTCAAGAGACAGACCCCTTTCCCATGGCTTAGGCTCAGCTTCTTGATGGAACTTTTGCCAAGTGTGGACACAACCACAAACCACTACCCCACAATCTTGCCATAAACACATACTGTGAGACAAACGAGCTACCTGCAAAAAGTGCAAAGCCGAAGTAGCCAGATTCTGAGATACCGCTTCAGTGGGGTGTTTGAAGAGGGGACTAAGCTTGGCCTGCTGCTCAGCACTAGCCAGCAGGCTCTGGAAATGGGTGGAACCTGGATATGTGTTTATTTTGGCATAACCCAGGGCCAAGTGAATGGGAGTTTTATTATTTTTTTATTCCCTTGACTTTCCATTTAAATTTGTACTTTAAAACAACTGGATATAGTACTTAATTAATCTCGGCATATGCTATAGGCCTATCATGAAATCCATCGTAACGGAATCACGTTTCTGAGTATTTTTGCCACATAATGATCGTTATTGAGAAAAAGTTTTACAACTGATATCCACAATAGATATCAAACCTAATTCATCGAGTTTTAACGAAAAGAAAAGACTTTGTCTAGAAAGTTTTGAACCACAATTTTAGTTTGTCTCATAAAAACTAACTGCCGTATGGAATCACAAGAAAACAGACATGCTTTTTTAGCGACTGGTCCTTTTGGCACATTTTCTGTGAATTTAATATGCGAAATTCTGAGTTGCATGGTTAATATTATATATCTATTTTTGCTCTTTCCATGTAATCTTGCCCCTTGAAATATAAACCAAATTTTTTACATTTTCTGGTCTTTTATTTCAGTGTAAAGGAATCACATTTTACAGTAACGGAATCACATCTGCGATTTACTATTTAGGATGTCCTCATTTTCACATTATTTTGGGTCAAATATAATTGTAAGTCTCCTTATTTTTTTCATCTAAATTCACACTGACATATATTAACGGAAGTGCATACTCAAAACATCAAAATCTGTAAACACCAAGTTGAAAGTTATGCATGTCCTTTTCCATATAACGGAATCACATAAACTGCATTTGAAAATGCACATGCGACTTTCCCTTCATTACATTTGCCCAATATGCATGCAAGTTACAGTATTAGTGTATCTATGCAAAATGATGAACCAGATTTTACTATTTTAAACATTAATAGTAACTGTTAATACTTGAATGTTATACAGTCACACACTTAAACGTGCATGATTTGTAACGGAATCACTAGAGCAGGGCATTATATCAGTACCAAAACACGATCACCAACAACTGTAACAAACCGTTCTTATTCTTCTTCTGATAATAAACACACCGACATTCAAAACATTACAAATCTGGTTGATTACACGTCGTGAAGGAGCAACGTTTATTGCGTGAAAATTCGGTAATCTCTTTTAGTTTAATGATTTGCTTTTCGTGTTTAATGATATGCGGTTCAATGATGTGTTCAATTTTTCAAAGTTGACGCATAATTGGAATTAAAGTTTCCTATAGTTGAATACATGTACTTGGACACTAGCAAGAAAAACCAGTGGTAGTGGATGATACCTTAAATCTGGTATTTTACATGTCTCAAAGGGGCAACGTTCATTTCTTGAAAAATTAGAAATCTCACTTAGTTTAATGATCTGCTGTTCAGGTTTAATGATCTGCTATCCAAGTTTACTGATCTCCTGTTCAATGATGTGTTCAATTTTCAAAGTTAAAACATATTTGTTATCAAAGTTTCCTATATTTCAATACATGCAACTGTACTTGGACCACAGCAAGAAGAACCTGTGGTAGTGGATGGTACCCTAAATCTGGTTGATTACACTTCGTGAAGAAGCAATGTGCTTGAAAAATCAGAAATCTCTCAGATTAATGATCTGCTGTCCAAGTGTTCCAGTAAGATCTGCTGTTCTAAAATGTGTTCAGTTAGTGATCTGCGTAACAATCCATGCATGTGAAGTTTTCATCATCAAGGATGCCGGATTCTTCTGCGCACGATTCATGAAAGTATAAATGGCATTTGCAACAATCTATCCAATCATCCCACCTTTTGGGATCAGATTTGGACCCGTATAAGGCTCGACATTTCCCACAGACATCAGTTTCAGCTTCATTATCATCCCCAGATGGTATATCTTGTTTTTGGAGTTTGTTTGATTTCTTCAAACGTTTGCCCTTTCTGGAGTTTTGTGGTGCTGGTGGTGCCTCCAATGTACGACTTGGTGTAGGATGCATTGTGATGTCTTGTGGTGTTGTTGCCCTTTCCAACACAACACTTGGTGTAGGATGCACTGTGACGCTTCGTGGTGTTGCTGCCGTTTCCACCATACCACTTGGTGCAGGGTGTTCTGTGTTGCTTTGTAGTGCTGCTGGTGACAACGTGCCACTTGTTGTAGGATGCCCTGTGATCCTTTGTGGTGCTCCTGGTGTCAACAGCATACCACTTGGTGTAGGATGCACTGTGATGCTTTGTGGTGTTGGTGGCGCTTCCACCATACCATTTGGTGTAGGATTATCTGTGATGCTTTGCTTTGCAACCTGCTTCACGTTTTCATCACTTGATGATGTATAGAATTTTGTAATTACACTATCTCCGTGTGCTCTGACATAGTGAGTGTTTTTTACACCACGAATCTGTGGCACGTTTGGCCATGACTCCAAGACTTTGAGCTCTGTGCAGATTTTCTTAATTTCGTCCTCATTGATAAGTTCCACGTGGATGGTGCTGGTAAGATCTAGCAACACATCTGTGAATGATTGAGCATCTTTCACCATAGTGCAATCATCAGCGTTTCCCAGCATTTTCCTGTGCACCATCCTTTTTGCATTCCCACCCAGTGCATCATTAGGTCCTTTCCCATGACTAGTTGCGAAGTAGTTCCATGAGATATCAATGTTGTACTTCTTGGCTAGAACTGATATCAGGAAAAAGACAAAACGGTTCTTGTATTGGCTACTTGGGCCATCAGTCCAAATGTTGATGTTGGATATTGTCGAGAACTCACGCAAAGCTCTTCCAATTGCAGAGTCGGTAAATGAAGACACTGCATCCTTATCATGTGTTAGGTAATCAGATGCGATGATCATTGACTTTACTTGGCCACACTGATAGTACATAATGGTATATATTGTAATATGTCGCCTGTTCCAGTGGGCACTCTGTGGCTCATCCTGGAGGAAAACTGAATAATTCTCTGCAAAGTCCATTTGCAAAACAGCTGAATTTGATGTGTCGGCCATTGCTTCTTGTTTGTGCTCCTCATACAACTTTGCCTGTTTTGTTTTCAAGAAAACGTGCCACTTGAATTGTGGTAGCTGCCCACTTACTTGTCTCAATGCAGCTTCCACAGTTTCACACTTTGTCTTTTTTGACAGTAGAGAGTTGTCATCGTTTTCCCAAAAGTACCATTTCAAAGGTTCTGCCAGTACTTCCTGACTTACTTGATCCACAATATTTCTCTCATATAATACATCTTCCCCACATTCTACACATTCGCCAATCATGCAGGATTCATCTTCGAGACTGCAAACACACAGGGACAGGAAACCTTCTTTAGAATAGAGCGGAATAAGATTCGGCAGCTTACGGTGCAGTGCCTCCAGAACCAGGATGATATTACTATGATACACACATGCACAAACGTGGTGGGGCATATCAGAGACTAGTAACACATGTTCCGGCCTTAATTCATGAAATTTCGATCGTCCAATAATGCACTCGGGGTGTTCTTTTTTGAACAGTTGGTAACATTCGTCTACTGTCATAATCAGGTGCCGTTTTTGCTTGGTTTCTTTAGTTCCGTCAGCATGTTTTACGTTTACAAAATCGGCCTTTCCAGGAGCCATACGGCTGATCTCATCATTTTCGTAAAACGATGTTACCAAATCAATTACGTCCTGTTGAATGGTATTCTTGTTACTGTGCTTTGGTTTATTGAAACCCAGCCTGACTTTGAGTATGTCCTCTGCCAGTGTCCTAACAATAGCTTCTTTTTACGGGGACTTGCTAGCATTGCACGCTTAACCCTTTGCTTTGCCTTGCCCAATGATTGTTTGGACTTGAAAGTATTGGCAGTAGTGCTTCGGCCACTTGATTTGTTTTGTGTTAGTCTCAGTTTATCTCGATGCTTCCTCATTGAGAGTTTAGTTCTCCTCCTCAAACTTTCGATCTGTGGTGGAGACATGGTTTCTCGTGCATCATGCATTCTTCTTCTGTCTTTCAGTTTCACTTCCTCGTGCCGTTCGGGATCGGCTCGAATTCGAGCCCTGTTAGCTTGCATACGCTCTTTTGCTGTTTTTACCATTGTGTGGACTTGATCAGAGGCCCAGGTGAGGTGTAGGCATGTACATGTACAGGCCGACTATGCAGCATACTGAAATAATATTAAAGAGTAAAGTTGATGTAGATGGGGGATGGGTTAATTTCTAATGTGGGACAAAGTAATTTTACTAAATACATTAAAGTAAACAGACTTCATGAAACAGTTTATGTAATTTGATCTATATTATGCAGACTACATATTTAAAAACAACAACAGAATTTAAAGTTGCTGATACCTTAGTAACAGTTAGAGACTCCAGTTATGTTATTCCTTACACCTGCACTGTTCAAATTAGGCCTACGTAAATTCATATGCCAGTGATTCCGATACGCAAAATGTACTTCACACCCGTTTGTATTGAGCTATCTAGTCACAAAAGTAATGCTACAAATTGATATAAACCTAAACTACTAGCTCTGTAGGCCACCTGTAGGCCAGTTCATAAATTGAAAAATTCAAATATACTTGGATCTGTCTTCAGAAGAAAGCTTATATGTAGTTTACCGTAACGGAATCACACACAATAATACATGTGGCATGAAAAATTATTTTTAAGGGATAAAACACCTTTCATTGAGCCTGAAATAATAAAAGTTTTCATAAATACCAATTAATGTGGATATATAGCTCACAAACACAGAACAGTACATTTGTTGTTTAAGGGTGTGGCCCCTGTTGCATCTCTGTTTCATATTGTGGATACAACAGACCTTGTGGTTCCGTTTCGGGATTCCGTTACGTTATTTTGAGACCCTCAACATGGCATATATATATTTTTTTCTATTTACATAAATTTCAGCGATAATTTAATAAGACAAATTGTGGTTTTTATGTTTCAAGTCAATCACAGCTTTTTTAGAGAAGAAAAAAACATGATTGAACGTAACGGAATCACAAGTGACCTTCAGCACACGCTTCTTACAACAAGCAATCTTTGGACTCATATTTTGAAGAAAGCCTGAACTTTACTGTTGTAACGGTTATTTCTTTTGAAACTCTAAACTTTCATGGACAAAACTATGCATAACTTACCAGTGTGTCGGGCGTTTTGCTGCTTTTAACTGCACGAACTGTGATGCACATTTTTTGCTGCTGACAGACGCTCCCGCCAGCCGAATTCTACTTCCGGTGGTGTCACAAAAAAGTCATCCGAATAATTAATTTATTGCAAAATTGCGCAAATGTCTGTATAATTTGTCAAAATATAGCATTCTATCAAATCATTAACGATGATTTGGTTTCATATTATGGAAAATTGAAAAATACGTTTTTTGTCCACCTTTTCATGGATTTCATGCTATATGTGCATGTACATTTTATTAATGGTCATGTCAACAAAATATCTTCTGGCAGTTCTGCGCATAGCATAGGCCATAGGCTAGCCATAAGTTTTGTTTGTGCTGTAAATACACTATGCCCTATTAAACTAAGTTTGGTGTATTTTTAGTTTTTGCAAGTTTTGCTGGTAGCATAAAACCACAAAATTCTAAACATAATGAAAATAATGCTTAAATATAGTACATTGTATTTTAAAGCGTGAAATTTGTCCAGATAGTGAAATTGAAACATGTAAATGCCTGAAATGTAAAAACCATTAAAATAAATAGGTTAAATTCCGATGCTGAGAATTAAAGATCTATGTCATCTTTTGATTGGTAGTGATACTAGCTCATACAATAGGACTTATAGGTCCTGTTAACTTTAAAATTAACAATATTGTGTGCAAAATGGAACTGCATATGCATTAAATTGTAAATCTCTCTCTGCTCTGATATTGCACAGATTGACCCCTCCAGTGTTTCTATTAGGAAATTTTCCAGGTGGTCACAAGAAGGGAAATTCAGGGGAGAAGACTAGATTTTACAAATTTGACATGTAAATAAACAAGACTTGTAACCCTGTAGAATTTTCTCAGGGCATATTTGTGGTTTTGAAAGGGTAATATACCCCCAATTTGGGGGTTAATGGAAACGCTGTGTCTGAGTGTCTGATCATTATCTGCGTACAGGTACATGTAACATGGGATGTTCGCTGTCTGCACCCAAGGCCTGGAAGTGCTTGTAAATAGATATTATGACATAAACCCTTTCTGGCTCAAATACAGATAGTGAAAATTTTGTGACCAGCCATAAGTCCCCAAATTGTGCTGACTGTTGTGTTGGTATGCACTGAGCCAGACAGAAAATTCCTGCATGTGTTACAATGGATGAAGACTCCAGGGTGTACCTCAGGTGCAGAGTCAATGCGGGTATCGTCGGACACCTTTGGCTTCGCACATGTGCACCCTAAGATACCGTTGTGTTGATACACAGAAGTAATGTTATCTTGAGCTAGTGGGTCCGCATCTAGTTCATGACATGAATTTTGTGTTCTGTGTCCTCTGGTGTGTAAGAAGAGAAACCAGAAAAGTAAGGATGTGCATGCTGGCAATCACCGGACACAGGTCGGGGTTCTTTGGACAGCTTGCCTTATCTCGCATCTACCCCAGTATATGTGCCGGTACTAATAGCAGTATTATGTGTCAGTATGTTTATTTTCATCATTAAAACAAACTTTTACATGGTATCACCATGTACGGTAGATATAGGATGTACATTGTTCCCAGCATTGTCCATGCTCCACAATTGGTATCTCCAGCACAGCTGGATCCTCCTAGCTCATACTTTTTTTAATCGTGCAATGATATATGTATGTTGGCCAAAGTTATGGGATTTTTTTAATATTTCAGCAGATAGTATTACAATTGACAGAAAATTAGGTCTGGGTCTGCCTTTTAAAGACCCACAGGGCCTGGACAGTCTGGACATGCAGAGGCCTTTAGCTGCAGCAATTTATATGATCAGCAGCCCATTTAAAACAGAACAATAGGGTTTTGAAATAAATATTAGTTTCCAGTACCCCTTCTGCAAGAGTAGTAAAGTAATACTGACTACAAAGTGTTCTTTTTCTTTACTTCAAAAAGAAATAACAGTATGCCTATTTAAATTTCCATATAAAACACGACATGTCATGAGTTCTTTTTTTTTTTTTTTTCATTTTATTAGTTCTTGTGACACAGGTATCTATATACATGTAGTCTCTGTCTGCCCTACTTTAGGTTTATAATCAGGAAGTGCGATGGTATTTTCATTGACACAACTTTTAACTCTTACAGAGGCAATTTACAGACTGAGTCAACAGCTTTCCTTGGGGCACTTTCCGCGCGTTGCACGGAAAGTGCCCGAAGGAAAGCTGTTGACCTGGACCAAATTTTTCACTGGGTATATAGGCATGCTGGTACTTGAATGAAAGGTCTTTTAATGAGGAATATGAATCTGGAATCATTACAGTAATCCCGCTTCATCAGCACAGCTTAAGCCGTGACTGGCACTCAAAGGGTTAATTGCATCACATGTAGGCATACAATAGCTTATTAGTATTATGTAGTTCTAGAAATTTTCGCGCGTGGTTAATTTCGCACAGAAACCATTTTGGCTAAATAAAAAAAGAAAAGAAAAAAATGCGCATTTCAATTTGGCATTATATAGAGGCAGCACGGAATGTAAAAAATGCAGCAGGAATATAATTAAACAAAAGCAATGGAAATGAAATAAATTAGTATTTTCACAAATTTGAATATGAAAGGGCTTCTACACTAAAAAGCCTCTCGTAACATAGCCTAATATTAGGCATGGGTTGATAAATTATAATAAATGTTCTTGTTACTGACTTAGGCTTATAGTCCTGGCCTACAGTTAAATACATTTTTTAAGACTTTCATAATGACATATGACCAGTAACAATTACATTTGACTAATTAATTTTAATGGTGTACGACTGATTCACTCGTACACAAATGACAACGTTACAAAAGCATGTTTGGTTTTAAATCTTTATTAATGATGATTAACAGTATATTAAAGTTATAGGTAAGTGTCTGACGATAGCTGCCTGTCCGATGATACCCGAACCAACTCTCTAATGGTTTGGTAGATAATAAAGGTACATTGTACATTTATATGAACACTGCTGAGTCACCACAATTTTTCACAAGGTGGGTTTGAGTGTTCAGCAATTAGTGCAAACCAAGGAAAGTTTTTGAGCTTGGGCATGTTCTTTTGGAAGATTTCATCCACAAATCTTGTTTCAAATGATTTCAATTTAAAAATAAAATTAAACAAATTACATATCTATGGAGTGTATCTAGATGCTTTAATTTGGATACTTTGAATGAAACATTTAAATTATCTGCATGTGAAAACTATTTTTCGGTGCCTTCAACAAGAATTGATCCTCATGCATGTGGTATGAGCACTTAGCTTTTATGATATCTTGACATTTCACCGTGAGCTTAAAAGGGTTTATGTTTAAAATAATTGGTAGATAATGGTCTTAGGAAACTCTTGATAATAGTGCCAGAGACCTTCAAATACAAGTCAAGGCACGAAATTAAAAAAAATTCCAGGAGGGCCTAGTGCAGAGTCTTTACAATTGTCATTGACTTTCCCCAAGTCTGGTTCTTAGTTTTCTGCAATGCATGTATACATGTGTGATTTGCATGCTGAGAATGAATCTGAAGGAATCAGTGTGAGGAGTGATCACAGCATCAAGCCAGATTGAGTGAGTGGAATCACCTTCCATTTTAGACTTTGTGGTTTATCTATGCATACTATTACAGAACAAATGAACACAAAGAAGACTTTTAAGGATTCATTAATACATGTACATGTATATGATACTCTGTGCAGAAAATAAGATTTAAGTGAACAAGAAGTGATTTTAAGTACAGACCTTGACATTAGTATTTTCAAGGGGCATGCAAAATTAACCATATTCAAGGCAGATGTTGGCATATGATGGCAAATGGCATTACCATACATAAATGTATATGGAGAAAGTGGATTAACTTTTTCGGTGCCAAATTTTGGAATGAGTTGACAGCTTTGCGCAGCATGTTTGCAACCAGAGGGTGCTGAGGAAAGTTGACTTGGATTGTTATATGCTCTGGAACAATAGGCATGCTGGTACCGGTAATTAAATGAAAGGTCTTTTCGCAAGGAATATGAAGGTAGCATTCTTAGTATTTGTAATAGCACGAACCTCTTGGCAGACATTTTGCCAGAACAGATCACTAGGGCCTCCCTTAAGGTCCAGATCCTGGATGACATCCCAACTCCACCTGAGCTGGGAAAAAAAAAATAATAAACAAACAAAAAAACAGAGACACTCAGGCTCCAAAGGGAATACAATTGGATCCACCAACTGTGCACAATGGAACCTTTAGGTCATCTCATTATCATGGGAAAGTAGGCAACCTTGTCAAGTAATAAATTTTCTCTTGCCTGCTTCTCTATGACAACAAGCATGTGATGACAGAATCAGAAGTGGATACATTCTGGAAATTACAGTGGCCAACAATTTGTCTTCATGGTAATGAAATATATCTTTTCTACATACAACCTTGTATACATGTGAACATTCTTTTCTGGCTCTGCTGACCACAGGTTGAAGAGCTAACTGCAATGACTCATGTCTGTCTGCCCGTGAGTCCATCCTTCTGTGAACTTTTGTGTGTGAACATCATACAGTCAGTAGTTTTCATGTTAGCCCCATATAACTTTCAGGACATTTCAAGGTTATGAAAAACTAGGTCAAGTTCAAGGTCAAGAATCATCTCAAAACTTGTTGGGAATATCAGGCAAGAAACAATGGAACTGGCATCATGGGTATTAAAATACTAAATATTTTGGTTATAAATTGAGATGGAACTTGTAAATTTACACCAAATATGTATTGGGCTAATTATCAAATTTTTCATAAAATTTTGGCTGATCCATTCATGACTTATTTTTCAAGGTCATTTAGGATGTAGCTAAGACCACTAAATTTGACATAAATATAGTGAAAGATAAGAAGGCTTACAACACCAGCTGTGCCATTTACCCATGTACCATATATGGAAGTTTGATATTGCAAAATTTGGGTGACCTTGATACATTTTTCCAAGGTCATGGAGGGAATGCATACCAGGAAGTGATTTTCTTGGGATGCCTATGAAATAATAAATTGGATAGAACTGCAAACCTTACACCAAATATGCATTGGGCGAATGGCCATATGTGTAATCAAGGAGGCTACATGTATAGCCTCCTTGATGTAATGTGTTGTGTGACCTGACATATTTTTCAGGGTCATGAAGCACTTAAGAAAAGGAGACTAAATTCAAATACATCACAAATGTGTGTTCATGTGAAAGTTTGATGTTTCATCATAAGATGACTTTGACAAATTACGGTCATGTAGGCAATGCTTTTCAGGACATTCTTGGTGATGGTAATAACTGTAGGCCCCTATGTCAGTAGCATTAGGCCCAGGGGATGGTAATAACTGTAGGCCCCTATGTCAGTAGCATTAGGCCCAGGGGATGGTAATAACTGTAGGCCCCTATGTCAGTAGCATTAGGCCCAGGGGCCTGGGGTTTCACCCATTTATTTTATATACAATACACTGTTGCTCTACACTTGTCTGCCACAGTCCTGTGTGACACAAGTGTTACTAATCTGTTCCTTTTTGATATATACATTTCTGCTAGGGGCTACAATGTCCATTTCCTCGCTCTCTGTTACATCTCCTATCTCTGCCACTGAATATCCAATGCAATAAAGGGGTACTGTTTTGCTGCAGAGATAGACACTTTTTCATTCTCACATTGAACTCAGACATCCCGTTCACACACAACCAGAAAGATGACACTGATTAGTCTTGTTGACAACCAGTTGGGACTGATGTTTACCTAAGCATACTTTAACTTACACACACGAGGTAACAGAATGTTACCAGGACCGTTAAAAGACAGTGTTTATAATGGCCACTCTTATTTAGAACTTGGTGAGCCTCCTTCCAGGCAAAACGCATCCTACTCTCTCTCTCTTCAACATGCTTTTAATCAGAAAAGTCTGATGGCTTCCTTGCTGTCAAGCACTTGCCTGCTTTCACTTTATTACTTATTATGTATAATTGAGAGCATTTCATCTCAAGTACTTCAACTTTATTTGAAGTTAGCATTGAAAGAGTTATGATAACTTTCATGTTTGAAGGCATCAAGGCAATGGAGCAGGGCACTCAGGCACCAATTGCCTCCCATTGCCAGGAGGAAATTCAATATAGGAAACCAGGGCCCTCAAATTCTTTTTATCTCCTGTAGCCCTCAGGGCCAACAGTTCCTGGCTCTTACTAGCTCTTGTTTCAACTTGCCTTCCCACCTAGATAGTTCCTATTTACAAAAATTCCATATTGCTGGTTGTCCCCAGGGCTAGTAGTTTTTTTTTTTTTTGGGGGGGGGGGGGGGGGTTAGGTGCCCTGACTCAATTTTGACTTGTATCAGGCTAGCAGACATGCAAATTGTGAAGTCCTGGAAGCACTGTAAATATATTATGAAATGCTCTGCAAAAATTTAGGGCAACAGAGGTCAATTAAGTTTTAGTGTATGAAACAAGTGAGAATGAATCCCAGTCAGTGCATGATAAACATTTTTTAACAGAGTATGTACTTATACCTGGATGTCTACATGTAATTGATACTTTGATCACCTTTCTTTGTTTCAAGTTATAATGTAGGTGAAAAGGTCAGTTGCCTGCAAAGCAGACCAAGCTCCATGCCATTCTCTGAAGTCCATTTGAGTGTTGGATAGAGCAGGTGGAGTTTGTCTTGCTTATGGGGAATATAGCCTAATAGTATTATTTCAATAGTTTGAGCTAGACTGGCATTGATGTGGTAATTATAATGAAACTCTGGAATTTGCTTATCATGTGGTTCAGAAGAGGGACATTTGGGAAATTTTCATAAGGTCAGCATGAACTTTAGACCTGATGTTTGAATACGGCATTCACACCATTGTTTGTATTTAATTGGAAAATTGAGCAAAAAATTTATCTCTTGGAAAGTGTTTTGTGAGTCATAACAGTGGAAGGGGGCACCAAGGGGCACACAGGGAATGGAATGGAATGGAATGCAGAAGCCTACATGGAAACCATTAAAGGAAAGAGCTGGTGCCTGTGGCAATGCAAACAAAGGTTCTTTTCATTTTCCTTTGCAAGTGTGACAAATTATACAGATTACATAGAGACATATTACAAAGCAGTTATTACATTAGGGGTATTCACAATCCAAATATTATTTAATGGCTCCATAAATTGTTTTTATGTCCAAAATAAAATCATTTTTACAGCTGTCCAACAATATAGGAGTCACAGGTAGACTCAGCTATGACAGTTGGTATAACAGTATATATATATATATATATATATATAACTTTAAACACAAAGCAGTTATTATATGTAATATCTAAATCAATTGGTATAGTGTGAAGGTTTACCCAACCCTTTGGCTGTGTATGGTGTTTTTTCCTGGTTCACTTCTCCATGCTGTGTGGCTGTCTGTCTGTCTTGTCACATATTGTTACATCTCTTCAATTAGTTTGCAGAGCAAGGTATCATCTTTCTTGTTGTGCATTGTCCAACTACTCCTCCTTTTTGTGCAAGAGGAATTAATGTATAGGGCTAAGCCCTGACTCCCAATTGTTTTTTCACTAAAATATATTTAAAGGAAGGGGCACACAGGTGGCGTAAACAGAGACTACAATATTTACTGTGAATTACTCCATATCATTCTGCAGAAGCAAAGCTAATCTTTGCTTCTTGTGGAGTCAGGACCAAAAGTAGTTTCCAATATCTTTGGCCTTGAGGAGCAACATGTTGCTTGATCTGAAGTTAAAAATATCCTTCTTTGCACACTGTGTGTATGTAGGTAGACTGGAAGACAGACGTGTTAGAGGATTAAGCTGGGTTTTCATGTGCGTGTATTGCGTACTATGTAGTGCGTAATAATTGATTGACTTAAAATAAACTAACCCATTTCCATGTATGCGTAGTGTGTACTGTGTGTTGCCTATGCGCTCTGTATAGCGATGTGTACGCATCACGCAGGGTAGACACGCGTAACATACACAAAATGGTGGCAAATCCTACCAAAGTAAACATTGTGTACATACAGTATACACCTGGTTTGTGGATACATGGAAAATGGTGTACGCAATACACACCCCAACTACGCAATATGTTGTACGCAATATGTTGTACGCAATGCGCAATACGCGCGCATGGAAACCTAGCTTTCATGAAAAAATGGAGACAACAATGTCTGGTGTGGTATGGGGGGGGGGGGGGGTAAATGTTGCCTGGACAGGGAAACTGATCCTCATCATAATTATCTCAGTGGCAGATGTTTATTATTGTCAGTTGCTGAAGACAGGGGATGTCTGAAGAAGCCGCTGCCTGCCTTAATGTTGTGATATAAGAAGCCCTGCCTGTTTTCATGTTGTGTGTTTGTGATATAAGAAGCCACTGCCTGTCACACTGTCTGGAGGTCCCACATGCAGGGTTGCTCTTGAAATTCAATTCAATCATTTTATTTCAGGTGCGCTGTGAGCCCATAGTCGGATTGCTATTGCCTGATAATATCAGCTCAATTTTGTGCATTCTCCAGTGAATATTTTGTTGGGTGATTACCACAAGCAGTACATTCATAATTATGATGCTTTTCTTTTTTTTTTTTTTTGTTTTTTTGTTTAGTTTCACCCATAAGCCCCTTGTCTGTGTCACCTCTCCTTCAGCAGTGTACCTGTCTGTTTAAATTTATCAATATACACATGTATTGCAGTGTTGATGGGTGAATTTTACCACCTGGCATGTATGAAACTTTGGCCCACATTGGTGAACATAGGGACTAAGTTTGCCACTCCTGTGTAGGCCTACATATGTACCTAGTTACCTTTTGGATGTATTAGAGCTTTGTTGTATTCTGTCTGAGAATGTGGCTGTTTGGCCCCTGGTGGGAAAATCTGGCTAAATGCTGTATAGCTTATACACACCAGGGGTACCAGCAAATTAAAACTTTTGGTACATTAGTTCTAAAATCATTTAACCCTTTCCTCCTTGAATTAAGATTGAGTCAGCTGGTTGTGGCCAGTTTGAGGGGGGAAGGGTGAAAATCATTAATCAGGTCATTGTTGCCAGAACAAATTCTAAAATTGGCCCAGGGTTTTCCCTAGGATTTTCTTAAAAAGAGTAGTGGGATTGCTAAAAATAGCAACAATAGAAAAGTTAAAGCCCTACACTCCTATTCAATATAATGGGGATAATGATTTTAAAGCCCTAAATTTAGATGTAAAGCCCTAGAATTCTAGGGCTATAGGGCTTTGGGGAAAACCCTGTTGGCCCAAAGGGCCATTTCCCAAAATGTTAGCAATCTCAATACTTGTTTAGGGGCAAGAACACTTTACAATAATAAAATTAGAAAATGCTAGTTTTTGTTGAATATTATATTGTGTAGTCTACAATTTTCATTTGAACACATAAATAATTACATATTTCCACATGAAGTCACAAAGTGTACTGGCCCTTTAAAGACATAGCTGTCAAAGTGGACACTTGTCAAATGTGAACTCTTTCAGTGCCAAATGTTGGACTAAGTTGACAGTTTGTCTTAGTGCACATTGATTGTGCCCTTATAATGTATGCCAAGAAAAGCTGTTGACCTGGAATATTCTCTCTGGAACTATAGGCATGGTGGTACTTGAATGACAGTTGTTTTCACGAGGAATACGAATCTGAATGCTGATGATAATTCAGACTAGTTTGACTTAAGTAGATCGACTTTAGTAGTCGTGATTGGCACTATAGGGTTACAGAAAGAGCAGCAAGTTAACCATAACAAATTAAAAATTAGTGATTGGCTAAATATATTGCATTTCACTTGCACAATATAAAATACAAGTCTAGTTGGTAGCACACAATGTACATGTGGTTTGTCTGCAGGGAAGACACTGCAAAGAACATTACTGAATTCAGATGTGTAAAATGGTTGTACAGTAGATTTTTGATGAGCTCATTGGGCATTCCCCAATCATGGCCTGGTATATCTCTATACTGGTGGCACTAGGTGTCCTGATGTATGCAGACACTGCTCTGAGCCTCCCTAATGCCTGGGCATCTATATTCACACATAGCCAACTGATACCATTTTACCAGAAGTTGTGCAGAGTGAGTGATGGAAAACAAGTGGAGGTTTGACCTTGAACCCTGGTGGACCAGGTAAAGCTGTGTTCAGACTGAGGCCCTCGGGTACAACTTACCAGGAAGGCCTGGCAGCAAATTTGTTTGCACAGCCTCTCCCTGGTGTCAGTGTGTGTAACCGCAGCCTATCCCTGGTGTAACCTCTTCACCAAAACTACCTGTAATTGGATTTATACAGCAGAACACCAGGGCTGTGTGCAGTGTGTGGGTGGGTGAGGGGTTTTTAATGAAGTCAGGGCCAACTTGAAAAAAAAAATTAGCAAACAACATGTAATATCTACTTGTGCCCAGGTGCACTGTTACAAATTGGATAATACTGAAATGCATCATTTTTTTTGTTATAAAGTTTTCATGTGTTTGGCAGTCTTTTTTATGAAGTGATCTTTTAAAAAGTTCATATGGCTTAGTAAATTTTACAGGTTAATTAATGCATGATGAAATGAGGCAGCTACATAACAAATGTAATTTGAGGTAAACTTCTATCACCCACTTTAAAACTTAATCATTGTGAACTCCGGACAGATCAGATCCCGACTCATCTTGGGTTGTCATCTCTGCTTGTTGTCGTCCTCCTCCTCCTCTTGCTCCTTGTCCCCCCGTCTTTCATTTTTGAGTGTAAGAAGACATGGTCATTCTGTTCGGTCCAAAGATAAGTCTTTTTTTTTCTCACTTAATAAGGATGCATGGTTTAGTCAAGCTATTCCCAGCAAGCACCCTTTGATAAATTTTTAAAATAAAAGCATCCTGTGCTGAAGTATGAACATCAGTGATGTAACACACTCCACAACACATCCTGTGTGGGTCCACTTTGGTCTTGTGCCTTCACTCAGGAACATACATGAAAAATGAAAAATGTGGATTAGTCATGCTGGTGACACTCCTTTAAAATTTGGGACATGGACTCTGCATTTTATATGTAATACTGTAAATTGCCTTAATTTCACTGTATTCTTATTTTCGCTAATTTCGCTGATGGCACAAAACAATGAAAAAACACTGTGAAATAGTTTTTAAACGTCGTATGAATAGGAATTATGTCCAAAATGGTGAACAGCGAACATTGAAATGTCAAAAATACAAAAACTGTCAAATTTTGAACACTCAAAAATGAAGCCATTTATAGTCCATAATTCCCTGTGCAGCACTCGTATCACTGATAAACAGTTCAACTAATGAGGCGTATAATGACTAGAATTAGACACTGCATTTTGATTGTGCACCAGATGTGCCTCAACAACCAAGAAGCCCCACCCCCCCACCCCACCCAACTGGCAAAATGAGGGCCTTTACCAAATTTATAAACATATTATAAGTAAACACAAAGGAAAAGAGTAAAAGTTGCCTTTGAAGTACATGTACTTACCATAGGACTTTACTTGTACAAACATTGTGCTAAAACCATCAGGGTTGAAAGTCCTTTTGGAAAATACAGTCAGACTTGTCTTAAGGGACCACCCATGGGAGTTGCTGAAAGTGGTTGCTTATGACAGATGATCCCTTAGGAGAGGTATGCCCCAAATACACCTGTACATTTTAAACTTTGAAATAGTGCCAGCATAGTTCCAATTTGTTCAGTATACTGCAATTTCAGCCATTTGCAGGTTATACATGTAGATCCCGGGAGGGCTACTCCCTATACCGAGCGTAATGTGGATGTGCCGCTCTGAAGGGTGCCTTTTCGCCGGTACTTTCCCTAACAAAGGTATCAATTTTCCCAAGATTTCCCTAATGAAGGTCCTTAAATTTTTCTGATACCCCTAACCAAGGTCACTGATAAAATCAAAGGGCCCTAATCAAGACCAGACGATTTACGCTCCAGCCCCAACAGGGCGCATGCTAATGAAGATCCATTATATGGTTGGATGGTAGCCCTAATGAAGGGTCATTCTGAAAAACTTGAGCAGCACACCCCCACCTAAAAAGTAGGGATCCCCCCCCCCCCGGGATGTAGATACATTGCCTGTATGCATATTCCACACCAATGTCTGCCTCATGTTTCACAAGACTCTGAAATTAATTTGGGTAGAACCACACTTCAGTTCCTTTAATTTGCTATAACATTACAGCTCCTTCCTGAATTGGCTTTCATTTCGTCCTCTAAGGACAAGCAGTTCTTAGAGTTTTTGGAAATGCCATAATGTGTCAGTCTGTAGTGAGCCTGTATGATCTTGGCCAAGGCAGACTGAGAAAACAAAGTAAACTAGAAAAGATGATTTGCTGCACAGCAAATCAGTGTGTGTGTCTTCAAAGCATATTGGTATGGCAATGTACAACTATTCCATAACACAGGAGTAGAAGTTTGAATGGCATCTCTATCTATTACAGCTTTGAAGTTATTCAAGATTTAAAATTTCTAATGGTGCTGTTTAGCATAATTCCAATTGCTACAACTTTTGTTTTAGATTCATTACATGCGCAATGGTCAGTAACCCCCTAGTAGAAGTTAAACTGACATGAACATGAACCAAATTGGATGAAAATTTACCAAGTTATGGCAAGATCAAACTTTCAAAGTGCATGGCCTTGACCTTTGCCCTTTCGAGGTCACGTGTTCTTATAAAAATGTGCAGTGTTGCAATACCTACAATTTGAGTCTAACATGATTAGAATCGGATGGAAAATAGCCAAGTTGTGACTGGATGAAACTTTCAAAGGTTCAAATGACCTTGACCTTTGTCCTTTAGAGGTCACACATAAATTTTAAAATATGCAGGGTTACAATAGCTACAATTTGAGCCCAACATGATCAAAATTGGATAAAAATTGACCAAGTTATGGCTAGAAGAAGGCCACCAAGAAAAGTGGCCTTTAACCTTGAAATGACCTTTCACCTTGAGATGACCTCTACCTAAAGTGAACCTTGACCTCAAAAATGACATTTTGGCTTAAAATTGACCTTTGACCTTGACATGACCTTGACATTTGAGATGACCTTTACCTTGCTATGATCGAACTCCTATACACTCGGGACCACATCTACTATAGTATATGAGATATTGAAGATTTAAAACTTTAATTAGCCCTCATTTGCATAATTTTGAAAAGCATGACCTCTCATTATAAAAAGGCCAGACTTTATCCATAGAAGTATAATTGTGCCAAGTTTGGAGTTTCCACATGTAATACTTTTCAAATGAAATGTTGGACAAATTTGCCGGTAAAGAAAGAAAGAAAGAAGAAAGAAAGAAATAAAGAATTCCTAGAAAAACAGAAAAGTGTGCGTTGACACACACACTTTAACTACAGCACAAATTAGGTCACATGTTTCAAAATACCAAAAAAGCAGGCCATATCTGAACTGACAGTTTCACTATAATTTGGTGTGCATGTTTTGTTCAAACAACTTGAAACTGCTTACATTTATTTACTGTACGCAGCTGCCGCGACATCTGGTGGTGGAATGTTAAAAACATGAAAACCCTCTGCTGCAGACTGAGTTGAAGGATGCCATATACAGGGCAGTTTACCTCAAAGGGGTGGGCACTGGTTGTGTGAAGCAGGTGGGTGCTTGAGGCAGAGAAAAAACACAGGGGGAGCTGAGACTGCTTCCTTCCTTGTGACAAGTAGGCGCTTAGGACAAGTGGGCGCTTAAGAAAAATCACCCAAGTGCAGTTCCTTTCCAGTTGAATAGCTGGTCCCAACTCATCACAAAAAAAGAACCAAAAAGTCATAAAAATATCACAAAAGCACTGACGTAAGACCTATTGAATACATGTACATGTAAACTTGGTAAGGTCTCATATTCTGTGTATATACAACCACATTTGAAAAACAGTTAAATTCAATCTACAGTTGAACCTATTGCAAGCTAACAGCTAATCTGCAAGGTCACCCTGCAAGATAGCAGCAAACCTGCAAACTAAATCTGCAAGCATCTGCAACCTTGACACAAGCATGTGCCATCTTGATACGACCCTCACAAGGTTGCAATGTTTCAAATGCAAGCTTGTGGTCATCTTACTGTGATCATATTTAAGATGTCCATGGTAAGCTTGCAGCAATCATGCAGTGTTAGCTTACTGCAAGCTACAATTTCTGTAAGGGAAGTAAGGCTGCATCTGTTGAGACCAAAAGTTGTTTAACATAGAAATACATGTATAGAGAGCTCAAAGTTGAACAATGGCAAATGTTTTAAAATTTTCACTTGCCCAGATTGGAATTTTGCTTGTACAGGCAAGCAGACATGTGAATTGATGAGGAATGTCATGGTTTAAGAATATTAAGAGTACATTGGTGTATTAGTATTTGAATGAAAACTCTTTTTGAGAAAAATATGAAATTATTAATACACCCACCAAGTTATATGTGAGTGACTCCAAGACAAGCCTGGGATTAGCTACATGTAGGGACACTCAACATTCCAGAGTGTGCCAGTGATGATGTACTTTGTGGGATGTGGGTTTACATGAATGTGCCTACATGCATAACCTGAAGAGAACAGAAGTCTGGTGAGGTGCAGACAGTGGGCATGTTGTGTGCTGCCTACACTAGATGTATAGGATACACTCTTGGAAGCCTGCCGGATGTGTGCTTTGCTGTCAGTCTGGTACAAAGAACTGGTGAGTGGAGGTTATGGTTGTCTGGACTGCACTTTGGAATGGTCGGGCAAAGTGGTTGTATTGCCAGAAGCAGGCACATGGGTACTGCAGTCTGGTTCAGGGCTGAAGAGACTAATGGGTCATTGTTTACAAATACCATACAGGCATTTCTGAGGTTACAACAGGCACAGATACATGTATGGCATAGTTAGTTGACTGCCAGACACAATAATCCAAAATGAAAATTGATCTCTGCTTCCAAAATGGGGCAACATTTCCAGAATGGTTGCTGTTTTGTTTGTGTTTTTGCCTTACATGAGGTGGGTCACTTTACCTTAAAACAATATTTTCCAAGCTGTTAGGGAAAAGAAAAAAAAAAGAGAAACATGTACTGTTAAAATGATTTGGTACAGTTTGCCCTGATTATGAAACTGTGTAGTGGGTTAATTGCCAAGGAGGGCATCATTCATGTCAACCAGATGCCAAGATGAGGGGAGGGGGGGAGAGAGATGAAACTATTCAGAGTGATTATAAATGAACATTATTTTTTTGAAAATTATTATGGAAGCATACAAAGACAACTAATTGATTAAATTTGCAAAACTTCAATTCCATCACAAGCATCACTCATGTCCATCTGTAAACTCTTGGGTTGTAAGCGTGATAACTTTAAAAGTTTTGATATTAGCCAAATACAACTTTCAGAACTTATAGGGTGTATGAAAATTTAGGTTCCTTTCGATATTCTTGGTGCCACCTACAATATTATGTAATATAGGGGGCAAAATGTGAAAATGTTGTGAACACACTAGCCTCTTTAATTTTTGGTGTACCCTTCACCAAATTTGGCAGGATTTTGGGGGAGGTAAAATCTAAGTTACTACTAATGATACTAGTGGCGTCATCTATAATTTGACCGAAATTATGAACCAAAATGTTTTTTTTAAGTATAAAATTCCATATCTTGAAAAGTAGTTGGATTAGACTTGTCAAATTCATATATAGGATATAAAGACCATGTTCAATGCTAGAATGTTCTGTTATATCAGTGACCTTGACTTATTTTTGTAAGGTCACCATGCCTGTAAAATGTTGATAAAGGTGATTTTGTAATGGCAGGGTGTAGCTTGGACATCAATGGTAATGTCAGGACAGCACCAGGCTATGGGCCTCTTGTATTACATAATCTGGGCGACCTTGATTTTCTGTCACAAGGTCAGTAAGGACATAAAATGAAGGACTCACTGATTATTGTCTTAGCACATACAACAGTATCCATCACAGGAATTGCACAAATTAGCTATGATTACATGTAGAGCAAAGTGCCATCTGGGTGACAGTTTATACACTAAATGTACATAAGCTTTATGTGTACAGAAGCCACTTGAGGACTTGCAACTTTGAAATAAAGATGTAGGTGCAATATGGTAGCGGTGCCAGCAGAGCATTAGTACCATGGGCCTCTTGTTTTACATACAGCTTCAGTTAGTTTTCGATTTATACATTTGAGCAATCATTATTTGGAAATGGTAACCTTGCCACAAGTCCCAAATTATGCTATTCAATACGACACCTCTCAATCATCTGAAAACTACCAGATACAGTGTAGTGTTATTGTACGTGCACTCCGTTACTTTTCACTGCTTGATGATTCAGGTTGTAGAGTATTATGAGAGCATTGTTGTATTACATGTCATGCATGTGTCTTTTGGTGTAAGAGCTTTGTTTTCCACTGGCATATCAGCACAGGCTTCCAGTCACCCAATAAAGCAGGAGATAGATCTACATGTACGTTTTTTTTTTTGGTTTTTGTTTACTTTTTTTTCTTTTGTGATAAAGATTACTTGATGTTTCTTATCTCCAGTGTTCATTCTTGGGTGCGGCCTTGCGGGATTAGCGCACTTTTTTCAGGGAAGACGCACATTGATTTGAGTGACGGGGCCTGCAGGGCGCACTGTATAAATATTAAATTTCTCATTTTCTAATTTTGTTGTAACTTGTGAATACTTGATGAACATTTGTAATAAATTCATGATTTCCAACCTGAGCGCGTAGGTTTTCAAAGCTACAGGAATCGAGTGAGAGTCACGGTGTTTTGCATTGTCCACGATGACCATGATTATGCATTATACTGGTGGAATTCTCTGATGTTCGTCTTTGTTTGTAACAAGCTCTCTTATATGCTAAGAAAATATATTCCTGGGGTATTCCAGCAAAAATTTACGTCATTTCATCTCATTTTAAATGCGCTGGTTCCTCATTGGGTGAATTCGATCACGTGCCGCTCACTGTCCAATCAAACTCGTTGTTGCCCGTACATGTGCCTGTCTCATGTTCACTGTGTTGGGAGGAATAAGTCGCATTAAAGCGAAGATTATTGGACCAAGATGTTTAATTTTCACATCATATCTTCACCAAAAAGACTTCCATCGAACAAATCTAGATACAGATAAAGGCACGAATGAAAATACCTAACGGAAGGCAAAGGAAATACGCAGATTAGTCACCGCACGGTCACACGTGGACGAAGCGAAGATTTGCGTAAACACGATGCGATCATGTGTTGTTGATTGCTGTCTCCTATGCCTCACGTGATTTTTAACAAAATTTTGACGTTTTGATTTTATTACATTGTTTGAATGGAACAAATCTGTATGACAGTACAAGAGAGGAATGAAATTCACCATCGCAGGCCCAAAAAATATACGCAGGCCTACAACATAGCGAAAAATCATCCATGCCTGTGACAGGCTGTGTGCGCCTGCGTGTGTTGTGTTGCACGGCCTGTACCGTGTTGCTCAGTAAAAAAAAGTGACCGCACTTAAGATCAGGCTCTTGACACCTCCTACGGCATCAAATTTTTCAGGTAAATTGAAATAGAAAGTGCACAGAAATATAAATTGTGTAATTTCTGACCATCTCGTGGAATGAATCGCAAAAATAACAGCCCAGGCATGCTCAATATACATGCCGCTTGTTGTGCAAGAGAGTAAAAAAAAAAATTCCCGATGGCACAGGTGTGCGATATCAGATACTGCCCCTTTGTACCTCCATGATCATACCAAATAAAATCAATCAAATCACACAAAATGAAGTCTAACTGGACCCGTCGACTCAGTCCATGAGATCACTATTTTTTCTGAAAAAGAAAAAAGATGGATCCAACAGACCCACACTGAAAAATCCTTAGTGTGACCCCTGCGGCAACACAAGATTGAGATTTATAATTTTATTACACAAAAGACACCGGTATCATTTATGTAATAAAATTATATATCTCAATCTTGCTTGTGTTGCAGCTTGATTTATTCATGATTTATTTATTATTGTGAAACACTTAATATAAAACTGACATGAGTGAGATTTGAGTGAATTTCAAATGTCATGGATATTTTCTGCTGTATTTTAGGCACTTGAAGAATTTTTTCTCCTTTGCTGCCTTGTTGTTGAAGTCTGTTGAAGCCAACATTTATACTGAAAACTTGTGGCACTGCTGGTAGATAATTTTATCCAACTTGCCCTAGTACTGCCAGCAGAGATAATTTCATCGAACTTGTCACACAAATAATTGAAATACTAATTACAGTGGTAACTGATAACATAATATATATCACTTCCCAGTATTATGTTTAATTTATTTGTTGGACAATGAAATTGTCTGTTTTGAGTTTGAAATCCCTCTGTCCTTGAATATTTTTATGAACTTCAAGAATCACATGATAATGCAACTGTGAATGTCTGTGGAGTCTGGTCATAATTTTTGCAGTTCTGAATCTGAGCATGTTTTATCAGAAGCCTTTCAAATTCATTGACACTGTAACAAAGTGATGGTACATTAAAAGCCCAGAGGAGGATATTTCACTCTGACTCCACTTGCTATGGCTAGGCATGCACTGTGACTGGCAGTCGAAAAGTATAAAAATAACCTTTATTTGTGCAGAATTACAGTCTAATCTGATCCGATCCTTCCTGGTGCAGTTGATAACATTTACATGATTCATATACTGCTGTACAGGAATTAGTGCCGCTGAAGACAAAAAACTGACCAAAAAAGACACAATTTTCACTACACAATAAAACCTTCAAAATGCTTGATTTTGGTCTCAGAATGCACCATTTGGCATGCTTTATTTAAAAATTTTCCGGGGGGGGGGGGGGCATGCCGCCGGACCCCCCTAGCTTGGCCCATCCCTTGCAGGGATGGGCCCCTATTTCACAGCCTTATGGGGCCCATGGGCCCCATTCTTTACAGACCAAGAATGAACACTGTATCTCCCACACTTTTTAAACAGTGCTTCCCATGCTAAGTCTTTCAATAAATGCCAACTACGCCTGAAGTCAAAGTACATGTACTCATCACTCTCCAGGTGGAGTCTGTGTAGGCCCTATATGTGGACTCATGCAAATTACCGTTGCAGTTGGACTTGGCTTAAGATGCAGATTTGTATTTCCAGATCACTTTGCAGGTAATGTTGCATGAAAGAACCACGGATTTGCACTAGACGTCATCTTTAACATGTACAATTCCCCATCATAGCATCAATTTGGTGATTGGAACACCATTGTAAATTTTGTATGGGTTTTGAAGTTGCAACGCACATCTGTCAGTATTGATACATGTAAAAGGTCATGGGGTGGGTGGGGGAGGGGTGGGGTGAACTGCATCATGGCAGCTAGAGGTTGTCAATAGTTTACAGTCTTTGAAGTGCTTGATATGCTCATCATGGACGGCTTAATTATTAATTTCAGAGCTAAAATGGTATAAATTGTAAGAAAGAAGTGTCAATTTACATTTCTGCTGCATGTTTGGACATTCCTGGTATAATTTGGATTGAATATACATTGGTACCTGCTCTAAAGACCACCTCTCGTGAGAGACCACATTAGGTTTTTTAGACCACCCTTTCAAGACACTGGCCTTTTATTTTTTTGTTAATTTACCTGCAATGAAAGTCAACCTGTCATATGTGACCACTTTTGTCTGGCATTAGGGGTGGTCTTAAATTGCAGGTACGACTGTAATAATATTTTAGAGTCAAATTGTACAAAGATTTGCTGAAAAAAATAAAAGAGGAAAAAATCCAAGATGGCGGTCATGTCACGTGACCTTAGGTGACCTTCAAGCTTGAGATAATAAATTGGCAACTCATATTCTGAGGTATATTAGCAGTTCTCCTGGGGCAAAAATTTTCGACTCACAAACTTTCTAAATGTGCTCACACATGTGTTTTAATTGAAAATTGCTGAATCCATATGTCTATGTAGATTGCAGTTATAGGCCAATGTATCAAATCAGCTGACCAACATGGTTGCCATGGCAACTGTCTCTAATTATAATTTGATACAAATGGTATATTTTGCAGAAATCAAAGGTACATGTATAAATGTAGTTGTGATCTGACTTCTCAAGATCCCAGCACTAAAAATAGTTGACATGGTTTAGACATGCAACATTGACCTTGATGAACCATTTCATGTTAAACATGATCTTTCTTTCACAAAATATCAGAATATGAAACAATACTTTGGTTACCATGGTAACCAAGTGTTGCACCTATTATTTTCACTTTGACACATGAAATTTGAGAGCATTACTTCTACTGCACATGTTGATATATAGTTATGATAACTAGTTCTATCATAGGTACAGAATTAAATTGGGTCGAACATTTGGAATTTTGACTAAGATCCCCAGATACAGGCTACATAAGGCAATAAAATAGCCAGATTGGAAAGTGTTCAGATGAAATGTTCTCAAACGTAATAAGGATGCTAGATTCATAATCCTGGTGAAACGACTTTTATTCAATTGCCAGCATATTCTGTATTTCTGGAGAATATAATGGTCTGGCTCAACAGCTTACCTTGGTGTGCTTTGGGTGCACCCAAAGCGTGCCTAGGAAAGCTGTTGACTCAGTCCAAAACTTGGACTGAAAGAGTTAAACAAATGAGACAATGAGACTCCCAGTTGACTCCATGTTTTAACAAACTTTCCATTGTCTGTGTCATGCTATATGAAGCCCCATTATCAATGAACATATAGGTATCAAATGTAAATCTATCTTTTTTCTTTTTTCTTTTTTTTTTTTTTTAAATATGTATGTGTATATATAGTGACATTTACATACATGTGTCATATATGATACACCTTGTCTTGGTGTACACATGCTGGTAATATGAAAATGATATATATATATATATATATATATATATATATATATATATATATACATACCGGCACCATGCATTTAATTGCATGGTACATATATCATTTATTGACATGCCCCCTTTAACTATCTTTGCCTTAATTCCTTCTTACAGGTGTATGAAAAGAGAAACAGAGAGAAAAAACCTGTGCATGAATAGAAAGGATCCTCATTCTACATGTAGCCTTAATGTGTACACCCAGCTCAGTTAACAACTCAGTATGCAAGGTTAGTGGGTTAGAGTTGAATAATTAGTATGCTCGTATAAAACTAATTTTTGTAATGAGGATTTTCAATTTAGATTCATTGGTGTTTCATGCACTATAAATTCACTTATTTTTGCTTATTTTACTGATGGCACAAAACTATGAAGATAAAAACACATTTGGTAGATAAGTATTTTCACATTGGAGTTATATCCAAAATATTGAAAGGAAATCTTCAGTTAAATGCCTGAAATGCCAAAACCACAAAAACTCTCTTATGTACATAGAAATGTAGGTAAAGTTTGATATTGGTGGCATTACCTAGAGTATAATGTACATGTAATTTAGGCCAGAATGTAAAAATATTGAGATGGCTGCATTTTGAAGACTTTTTTTATAAATCATCATGGAACATTTGTAGGGGTATCAATCAGGCTAAAAGACAAAAACATGTTGAAATTTGGTGGCCCCACCCACAGTTTTACCAAAGTTATGGACCAAAAGGGGGTGAAAATACATAAAATTCAGTATGTTAAGAAGCAAGAACTTAAGATTAGTGATACCAAATCTACCACTAATATGTTGGGGTTTTATGTGGCACAATATAGATGAACTAGGTCACAGAGGGAATACATAAAGGAAATGATTTTTTGTCATGATCATTATATCTGAACTTGTGCACATGAATCAATATACCATTAGAGGAGTATTGTACCCGAAAATGATATCTGGAGTCATGGTGGAAAGACTTGTGGTGGTAAGTTGAACTAACATCTGCTGGAGGAGGGGCATTTAGTAATCGCTTTTTCCATGTCTGACTGCGTCTCTTTGTCCGTGTGTCCGTGCCTTCGTCCAACGTCGTGTCCGGCTTATAATTCTTTCAATTATGCCTCCCTCCTGCCGGAGGAGTGGCATATAATAGTCTTTTTTTCCGTGCCTCTGTGTGGCCATCCATCTGCTTTTCATGTCTTTTCATGTCTGGGCTATAATTTGCTTGTCCATCAACTGAAATTAATGAAACTTTACACACAGGTGCATCTGGACGTACAGGTGTGTCACATACCAAGAGTAAGTCATTAGGTTAAGAATCTGGGTCACAGTGATATATTCTTGTAAAATTGTGTCTGGGCAATAATTCCTGTACTATGTTACTTAGATTTAATGAAACTTTACACACAGATACATCTACACATACGAGTGTGTCATGTGCCAAAAGTAGGTCACTAGGTTAAGTATCTGGGTCACAGTGATATATCCTTGTAAAATCTTGACTGGACTATAATTCCTGTACTATTTAACTTAGTTTCATGAAATGTCACACACACACACGTATATGTTGACCTAAAGGTGTGTCATGAAACAAAACAAGGTCACTGGATCAATTATCTGGATCAGGGTGAGTTAAACTATGCTACACTGCTATAATTGTGTTGTCCTTCAGGTTCAATCCAAATTTTACACACAGGTGCATCTAGACATAAGGATGTGTTATAAACTAAAAGTAAGTCACTAGGTCAAGTATCTAGGTCACGGTGACATATCCTTGTAAAATCGTATTATTCCTTTACTATTTAACCTAGTTTCATGAAACTTGACACACACATATATCTTGACCTAAAGATGTGTCATGAAACAAAAGTAGGTCTCTAGATCAAGTATCTGGGTCACGGTGACATAGCCTTGTAGTTCATGTCCGGGCTATTATTCCTTTACTTTTTAACTTTCATTAAACTTCACACACACACACACATATCTTGACCTAAAAGTGTGTCATCAAACAAAAGTAGGTCATTAGGTGAAGTATCTGGGTCCCTACTTATCATTTCTGGGCTATAATGCACAAGTCTTTCTTCTAAGATTAGTGAAACTGTACGTGTACACAGGTGCATCTAGACATAAGGGTGTGTCATGAACCAAAAGTAGGTCTCTAGGTCAAGTATCTGAGTTCACAGTGACATATTCTTTTAAAATCTTGTCTGGGTTATTAATTTTTAACTATTTAACTTAGTTTCATGAAATATTTGAGGAAATCATTTTTTGTTATGATCAATGCATCTGAACTTGTGCGCTTGCATCAATATGCCAAGGAATGTTATAAAGACAAAGGTTGGTGACATGTGGAGTGCTGGTGGTGCCACTGGTGGCAGTAGGTAGAACTAGCATCATAGGTATTAAAGGTACATTGAATTCATCATTTTGATTATAAATTGAGATGGAACTTCTAAATTTACACCAAATATGCACAGGATCAGTGATCAAATTTTGGCATGTTTCGGGTGACTATAATGACATTAAGGATGTCGCATTAAGGATATGTCGAGAAATAAGAAGACGAACCATACCAAATGTGTATCATACATAGAAGTTTAATTTGCATAATATGGGTGACCTGGGCCTACTTTTGCAAGGTCACAGAGTGAATGCATGTCAGGAAATAATTTTATTTTGATGTCCATGACATGATAAATTGAGCTGAAACTGCAAAACTTGCACCGAAGAGATCTACATTAGGCCAATGGTCAAATTTTATATATTGTGTGACCTTGACCTATTCTTCAGTCATTAAGCACTTCAGGAAAGGGCACATAATTCAATATGTTGATAAAGAATAAGGGGAACAATGGCAAATGTACCACAAATGTGGGTTCATGTGGAAGTTTGATGTTGCATCATATGGATGACCTTTTACTAATTTCTCATTGTCATGGAGGAAACGCTTTTCAGAAATGAGTTTTTGGTGATGGTCATCATATTTGCTTTAGGCCCATGTGCCTTTTGTTACAATGTTGAGTTAATGTAGTTGTCAGTTTGCTAACTACATGAAGAAATGTAAGCCAGTCACTGGACTTAATTACTGCGACTGAAGCGCCAAAGAAAAGTATATTGAAAAAAGCATTTGCAAACTGTGCACAAGATCCAGGACATTAAGCCTTTGGTATTAATTTTGTGAAGCAGCCACTTTGGCCATTTTGAGGTGCACAACACAAGTGCAAGGAATATGACTGCTCAGTAGAAATAATATTTTGCGGAAAACACATGCAGCAATTGGGGTAACACTGCTATAAACTTTGAAATGCACATACATGCATAGAAGGGCAGGTCAGGCAGAGTGCATGTTGTTACTGGCTTTTACTTTTAAAGTGCTGTTAGGTATTAGACTGTTGCATAATAACAAACACAATATTCAAGGTGAATGTAGATCACTAAACATTGCTTGGCTAATCCTGACCATGGATTTATAAATATAATGTTCAGTGTGTAAGGAGTGGGCTAAAGTGGAGCCATGTCATTGGTGGTGTTGAATTTAAAATGGCTCTACAGAACATTAAGGTGGTGATCTAGTATAGGTTAAAAGGTCTTACTTCTTGTTTGACTGTTCCCTTTCTTTATTTTGCAACCTTTTCCCAAAAATACCTGTAAAACTCTATATTGTAAAAAGGGAGATGATGACAAATACCATCGGCATAAAATTACTTTTATGTGCAGCATTGAGGAAAATATGGCTAATTAAAACTACTACTTGTAATTATGTCTCCCCTTGCAACGGGGGGACATATAGTTTTTGCGTCCATTTCTTCCGCATCTTCTTCCAACACATTGTTGTGTGCGTTGCGCACGTGATAACTTGAGAAAGATTTGACTTCGGAAGTTGAAATTTTTTGTGAAGATGTTCCTATATAAAAATCTTACTTGGGATTGCAGACGGGTGACCTTGACGTATTTTTCAAGGTCACGTGGGCATGTCACCAAAATTGACACACATGCAACAACTCTGCAAGGATTTGATTTAGGAGGTTGGAATTTTGCATGTTTATGTACAGTGGTCCCTGTCTTGACAGAATGCCCTTAGGGCAGGTGAAAATGTGTTCTCAACGTTTTGAAATGTCAATAAAGAGTGTACCTTCACCTTATCTGTAGATCATTGGAATCAGTATGCCTATTGATAAAAAAAGAGGGTGACAATAGTAAGGGTGCACAGGGAGACATTTGATTTTCTGTTTGAAAATCAGCCTGTTCTAGTTTTAATTGAAATTAGGTCCTATATATGTAATACTAAAATAACTGATTGTTGTGCTTTTTGAAAGAAAGCCATTCATTTGCCCTCAAAATTATTGATGTAGCACATGTATAGAAACTAATGTCAAGTAAAAGTATTCTTTTGACAAAGCTTAAGTTCTTCAATGACTTAAATCGTCCAAAGTACTGCATGCAAACAAAATGTACAATGTACAATGTACTTCCAAAGTGGTCCCTGTAGTCTCCTCTTGAATTCTTTCAGTGCCAACCACAACGAAAATCAAACTCCTTAAAACAAATGACTGATTATTATAGTAATTAGGGCACTGGATTGATGTGAAAAGACCTTGCATTCAAGTAGCAGCATGTGTACAATGACACAGGACATAATAGTGCAGGTCAACAGCTGTCCTCAGTGCTCTGTGGCAGCATTGTGTCCACAGCATGAAGGACGGGATTCAGTGTAAAATGTGGCAGTGAAGGAGTTAAGCAGCTGGAGAGTTGTACAGACCTTTGTTCCTTGCGCACACGTTATAATTACTGGAGTTTACCATGTTGATTTATACTTTTGTATTAACTTTAAGTTGACCAGTTACTGACTTAGATCATCAGATCAAAGGGCAAATATTTGTGTAGAGTCAGCAGTATCCCAATTTTGGCAGCATGGTGATGAGGCATGTGATTTGTTTCTTTTGCAATCATTAGACTAAAAACAAAATCTGAGGCCACTTCAATTACCATTTTGTTCACCAGGAGAATCACATTTCCACATCCAGACTCGACATGGACAAGTGCAGTAACAACTCAGCTCCCGGGACACAGTTGTGAATGGTTTGACTTGTCTACAGGTATAGTATATGTTCGGAACGAGCGGGACTCGAACCTGCAACCTTTGGCACCAGTCGCCTAGCTAGATTACCATGAAGTCATATTCAACATGTTCAATATACTAAGATCTGTAATGCAGTGATCCTCTTGGCTGTAGGAGCCTTTGTTGCATATTTTTAGCGGATTCAGTCGGTAAAGAAAAAAAATCAGGTGGCATTGTATTTTCCTGGGGTTTGGGGGTTGCTTAGCATGAGCGACTAGGTCAAAACATGTATACCACTGACAAATGATTTATTACACTAAGGATTTGTTTGTGTGATCAGATCAAAATAATGAACAAACATACTGGCATTATAAAAGAAACAACATTTATGTCAAGTTTTTAAATGAGAATGCCTTAAGTATGTAAAAATATTGACCCAAGACTATTGGTTTCATAATGTCCAACACATTCAAACCTCTTTGGGTCCAAATTTAAGTGTCCGTCATGCCTTGATACACAAAAAGATTGTTGTGCAGGTCGAAAATGTCTCCCGGTCACCATCATGTGATATTGATCTCCGAAGACTGCCAAGCATTATGTGTGTTTTTCCATGTACATGTACATGTAGACTGCTTGAATGGTTAAGGGGATTCCCTAAAGGTCTCTCCCTGTTTGCTGCAAAAGTGACTGTTAGACGAATGGCTTGTGTAGCTGGAAGTATCAAGATGGCACACTTGTTGTACAAGAAGATAGTGCATAGTGACAGATGATCCTAGGCAAGAGGAACCTCATTGTGGGGTGGGGCACACCCACTCTTAATTTTGCAGTTATTGAAAACTTGATAAACAACATCTGCACCTCATGGATCTCTTGTGATTCCTGTATTTGATGGTGATAGCTTAGACTCACAGAGGCCTTTCTTCTTCATGCAGTAAGAATTTGTACTCAGGAGTCTATCAACCTTTTTTTTTTTCTGGTGGTGAACTCCAGGTGTGATTGATTGAAAGAACAGATCTACAAATGGACACAAAGAACTGTTGACTGGCACAGTATTGTGCTGTGCTTGGAGGTATGGAGCAATAATCTTGTTTTTACTGGGCATGCAATGTACGTCTCAAAAAATAGCAAGGTGCGCATAGGTTTGAACAATTGTATACATTTTTGCACTGCTTTCAGATATATCTGACCTTGTGTTGCCAGCGACAGCACACATATATTATGAAAGTCAAACATGCAGAGACAGCACATTACTGTTACATTTAATTGTTAAAGGTTAAGAGTACTGTAGCAAGCAACCTTGTACAGGTAGGGCTCTAAAATTTACATGTCCTCTAGCCTGGGACAAGTCAAATTCGAATCAGGGCATGTTAAAAGCTCAAAGTACTAGCACTGGGAGAAACCAGAAATTTTTGTTTTCAAAATGCAACCTGTATGGACAAGCAAGTTTGAATGACGGACAAGTGAAATGGCAAAAGTACCAGCCCTGAGGTCTGCAGCAGATGAAAAAAAATTGCTGAGCCTTGATGTTTATTTTGTAAACAGTCCAATGTGAATTTTCCGTCACAATAAAACATTTTCGGGGCTTGTGGATTAACTCTCCCCCGTCACATAACAAGTGAAATTGTGATCAGCAAATCAGGTTAGGTTATAAGTTCAGTGCACTTTCTCTTTGGGCAAACAGGAATTTGCTCCAAATGATAAACAGGATTTGAGGCGATGGTTAAGTCAGTTTGAGTTGGGGGCAAGCAAAATATAACAAAAACTGGCTATGAAGTCTACTACATGTACATAAAAAAAAGACATAGGTAATTCGATCCTTATTGTAGGGAAACTTCTCGGCCTGTTCTTAATAAATGTGCAGTCACAAGACTGAACGCTACTTTTTCCTGCCAAAGGGGTTTCAAAAACTGTCAAAACTGTGAATTAGCATTAGAATGCCCATTGACTTACATATATATAGTAATCAATAGGAAAGGTGCATTTACCTGTAAGTACTCGAATTGAAAAAAATCTTGAAAAATCAGGAATCCGCAGCTTTGCCACCTAATGAACCATTTTGTTTGACCCTGCCACAGAGACCATATCCACGAAGTTTCAGCTTAATCTGAGTGACGGTTCTGGAGGAGAAGTCAAACACAGCAATAACATACAAAAAATTATGAAAATTAGAAAACAAAAATCACAGTGCCACCTGGTAAACAAATTGAGAACTAGGAGTCCCTAAGAGTGATCTTGGGTGATATCAAAGCAATTTGGTGAGCGGTTTCAGAGAAGAAAAATTGTTTAACATTATTGCCACCAAGTTTGAAGTAAATCTGACTGACACTTTCGCGGAAGTAAAAAAAAATGTGAATTAGCATTAGAATGCCCATTGACTTGCATAGTGTAACAGCAAACATAATTTGGGTGGGGAAGAGGCGCACCTCACATTTTTTTCACACGCTCACGTTCAATAATTACAAATGGTAAACAGGGCGAGTAAAATAGTATGTCATTATAATTAAGTAGAAACTTATTTGTCATCGATTTACCAGTTTTACCACATTGACCTGAGTATGGATAAGCTCAACCCAACACTGATTGGTTTAGTTGCAAAAATGGAAGCACAGCCAGCTCAATTTGATATGAACCCAATGCTCAAAATAGTTGGACTCAAATGTTCAATCCAACACTAACGGGTTAATTACAAAAATAGAGACAGCAGACACAATATATTAAATAGGGACCCAGTTTTCCAAATAGTTGGACCTCGTGTTCAACCCAACACTAATGGGTTAATTACGCATCAATCTTTAAGTCATCGTTGTGTTTGATCCCAATGCCTCAATTGTTTGGACCCAATGGGTTAATATCACATCAATCTTTAAGTCATTATTGCATTTGGTCCCAGTGAATGATGGGGAAAGGAATAGATTTGAGTTGTAAACTTATGCCTGTGCCGGTATATCATCAGTGGATTGGG
This sequence comes from Hermodice carunculata, assembly GCA_964020975.1. Taxonomy (NCBI): domain Eukaryota; kingdom Metazoa; phylum Annelida; class Polychaeta; order Eunicida; family Amphinomidae; genus Hermodice; species Hermodice carunculata. The sequence continues at coordinate 98,681,386 of OZ026617.1, forward strand.
TGGTGGCCCCTCTACCATCAGTTCCTGTCATGGCCCTTTTCCTGCAACCCAGCACTGCCCCCTGGTGATTGTTAGCCTGCTTATTATAGCTAGCCCAGTGTCAACTGTATGCATATATGTAATGAGCATGCCTGGTTCTACCACAACTTACCTCTCTTGACTACTAAATGCTCTTTATATGCCCATTTAATGCTCAGGCACAATATGGACAGTTGTCCACATTATAATAAAAGAGAAAATGGAAGTTTGAGACATTCATTTAACTTTTGTGGTGGTTTTGAGGTGAGCAAGGCTATGGACCCCATTGTCAGCCTCTGCAACCAAACACCACCCAGGCTCATACTTGCAGGCACACTGAGAACCTCCTAAGTACACCTGACCCATCATAATTCACATAGAAAATAATGGAACAGATAACTTGTTGCTGAATGATGATCAGTAGTACATTCATGTTACGCTGATAAGATGCCAAATATTAACATTCTCTATGAAAACTTCACAGGCCCACTTGGACCCAATAACACGCCCCCCTTCCCTTGGACCCAAATTACCTGTACTGTTAGAAAAAAAGACGAATCTGTTCCCTTGCCAATATACAGAATGCATACATGTTCAGGCAACCTTGAAAACTCTCAATGTACAACAAAAACTCACTTTTTGTTTGGTTTGTTTGGCTTTTGGACTTAATCCCAATGATAACCAAGGTTTCCTGGCACTTGTCTCTGTAAGTGGCAGCAACAGGAGAATGATATCTGGGATAATGACCATTATAGTCAAGTGGATCCCCTTATCAGATACCATTATGGCATAAGAATGTCAAATACATCTCACATCAGCTGTGTTGGTGTCAATTATTAACTGCTTTTGATTTAAACACCTGGCACTTACTTGTACAAGACAGGGAAAATGTGCAACAGGGGTATCAGGCAAACAGCCCTACTGTTGCACCTTACAGAAAATGAAACGTGAAAAAAAAGCTCAAACAAATAAACAAAAAACAAAAACAAAATGAATCTGTGTATCATTTTCCATATTCATTACAACAGACATAAATAGGAAAGGTGCATTTACTGACAGGACCTGAATTGAAAAAATCATAAAAAATCAGGACTCCGTAGCATTGTCTCCTAGTGGACAACTGTGTTTGACCCTTCCACAAGGGACATATCCACCAAGTTTCAGCTTAATCTGAGTGATGGTTCTAGAGAAGTCGAAAATATCACTAACACACAATAGTCATAAAAAACAGGAAAAATTGCAGCACCAGCTGGTAAACAAATTGAGAACTAGGAGTTCCTAGGAGTATTCCTGTGTGATATCAAAGCAGTCGGGTGTGTGAAGACTTGCCCCCCAAAAAGAACAAAAATCATTAAAAAATCGGAAAATCACTGGAGTGTGACCAATTGAAGAAACTTGGTAATTACCCACCCAAGGTACATTGCCACCAAGTTTAAAATGAATCTTGTCGATGGTTTTGGAGAAGAAGTTGATTGTTGACAACGGATGATGACACACAAAGGACCATAAGATAAGCTCAGCTATATTTACTGACAAGTCAGCTGGGCTAATAAAAAGTACCTATACTTTAACTTGGAACATTATCAATTTTTCTGTAAATCCAGATGCATTTTTCTAAGTCAAAGCTGGTAATCTGTGACTTTGATGAGGACTATGGGCCATTACTGTTGACATTGTTAAATGCTCAAAGTGAAATAATATACTGTGCCACCTACATGTACCACCTACTTGCACCCCCCACATTCAGCACTGAAAAGTCTTCATTAAAGATGGAATTTATGTAAAAAATAATACAGAGGAATGAACTGTAAGTGAATGATCAAACAAATATATAAAAATTGAGACATGGGTAGCGAGATAGGTAAAGATTTATTCGTCAAAGTACATGCAATAAGGAACTGTCTTATACAGTTACACAGTCTACAATATTCATTCAAGAAAACTTTGCAGATTAATTAGCATACATGTGTGTGTCATGGGCATTACATGTTTGACTCTATATGCCAATCCCAAATTAAGTAAAAGCCTGAACAAACTCCAGGGAGTCCCTTTTATTTGGTAATTGCTAGGTAAACCGCAAGTTATAATTATTATTGATTACCTGTAAAGTACACTTGGAAACTGACAGAGCGGATTAACTTTAGTCACAGAAGTCTTGTGTACTTCACTGTGCTATTGATTTATTGACTGGTAAATGTGCACTCAATAATAGAAGTCATTTAACTGTACAGATCAAATAATAATGGTTACGCCTTATGATTCATTCTTCATGTTCTATTTCCTTGCAGGTCAAGAAACGGCAATGGACAACCACAGACTATGACATTCCTTCAACATGGATAGAGGGTGAGTTGCTCACATAAACTTATGACTTTTCAAATTCATTATACATGCACTTGAAACTTTGATGTGATTTCAAATAAAACTTGCCCCCCCCCCCCCCCCCATTACGTTTGTGCCCTTATTATGCCCCCTTCGTAGCGGAGGTGGGGCATATAGTAATCGCTTTGTCCATATGTCTGTCCATCTGCTATTCGTGTTGGGGCTATAATTCTCCTGTCCTTCAACTTAGCTTAATAAAACTTTACACACATATATGCATCTGGACATAGTGGGGTGTCATATACCAAAAGTGGGTCACTAGGTCAAGTATCTGGGTCACAGTAACATATTCTTCTAAAATCGTGTCTGGGCTATAATTCCTTTAATTATGCCTCCCTCCTGCCGGAGGAGTGGCATACAGTAGTCTTTTTCCATGCGTCTGTGTGTCCGTCTAAGTGGTATCCACTTTTTATGTCCGGGCTATAATTTGCTTGTCCATCAACTGAAATTGATGAAACTTTACACACAGGTGCATCTGGACATAAGGGTGTGTCATGTACCAGAAGTAGGTCACTAGGTCAAGTATCTGGGTCACAGTGACATATTCTTGTAAAATCATGTCCGGTCTATAATTCCTCTACTATGTAACCTAGATTAGTAAAACTGTACACACAGATGCATCTATACATAATGGTGTTTCATGTGCCAAAAGTAGGTCACTAGGTCAAGTATGCTGGTCACAGTGATACATCTTTGTAAAATCCTGTCCGGGCTTTTATTTCATTACTAATTAAGTTAATTTTATGAAACTTGATACACCCATATCTTGACCTAAAGGTGTGTCATGAAACAAAAGTGAGCCACTAGGTTAAGTACCTGTTGCCCGCTACTTATGTTTGGGCTGTTATTTGCTTGTCCTTCAACTTAGATTAATGAAACTTTACACACAGATGCATGTGGACATAAAAGTGGGTCATGTACCAAAAGTAAGTCACTAGGTCAAGCATCAGGGTCACAGTGACATAATGTTGCAAAATTGTGTCTGAGTATGATTCCTTTACTGTTTAACTTACTTTCATGAAACTTCACACACATGTATCTTCACGTAAAGGTGTGTCATGAAAAAGTAGGTCACTAGGTCCAGTATCTGGGTCACATGATACGTTCATATAAAACTACATTGCATTTCATGTTTGGAAGGTAATTCTGTTGTCCTTTGACTTAGAATCATGAAACTTTACACGCCTGTGCATCTGGACACATGAGTGTGTCATGCGTAAAAGTAGGTCACTAGGTTAAGTATCGCAGGGTCACAGTAATGGCCTATTTGTATTGACTACAGTCATTCCAAAATGAGCCCTATGATTAGCAAGGTTGTAAGTGATGCGGGGGGGGGGGGGGGGGGGGGTGGCATGGATCTGCCAATCTCTGATTGCCTTTTAATATTCATCTTCGATTAATGAAAGTTTACACACGATGCATCTACACATAATAAACAAAAATACAAAAAGGGTGTGCCATGTACCAAAAGTAGGTCACTAGGTCAAGTTTCTGGGTCACAGTGACATATCCTCATAAAATCATGTCTGGACTATAACTCCTACAGGTACTATTTAACTTAGTTTCATGAAACTTCACACATATCTTGACCGAAAGGTGTGTCACGAAACAAAAGTAGGTCACTGGGGCAAGTATCTGGGTCATAGTGATATAATCATGCAAAACTACATTACACTCCAGGCTGTAATTCTGGTGTCCTGTAAATTAGATTAATGAAACTTTACGCACAGATGGATCTAGACATAAGGCTGTGTCGTGAACCAAAAGTAGATTTCAAGGTCAATTATCTGTTTCACAGTAATACATTCTTGTAAAATCGTGTTCAAACTATAATTCCTTAACCATTTAAGTTGGTTTCATGAAACTTCCCATACCATATATATTGACTTAAAACTGTGTCATTTGACAAAAATAGGTCACTAGCTAGGTCAAGTTTCTGGGTCACGGTGATATATTCATGTAAAACTACATTAATCACACTTCATGTCTGTTGTCCTTTGACTCAGAGTCATGAAACTTTACACATCTGTGTATCTGGACACAAGAGTGTGACATCCATAAAAGTAGGTCTCCAGGTCAAGTAGCCAATGATGTAGCTGCACACTTGGGGGACATTATTTGTATGTGCCATCTATGTTTACAAAGATTTGCCCAAAACTATTATTAGTACATGTGTATATTGTATACATGCCGACAGACGGGTTTTTCGAACCAACAAGACTGATAAATATTCATTTATTTTGGGGTGCAAATATATACATAATATAGCATTTTGACCAACAGAATAAGAAAGGTCACAGTTATCAATTTAATGTGTAGTTGGCTGAATATCCAACCCAAAACAGAAAATTCTTGTGGGCTTAAGGCATGTATTTGCCATAAAATTTTATGTGAAAATAACATTCAATACATTGCAGAGTTTTGCAGCAGAAGTATTTTAACTGTACATATATATAAAACCATTTACCACAAGAAATTCAGTGTTTATAGGTAGAGTGGTGTTCAAGCTATATAGATGCAAATTATAATGAAAACTTATGGAAATGCACATACCTAGCCCACCTGCCTACAGAGCCCACTACTGAGAATCCACGTGAACCAGTTGATCTTGACCTTACCTATTGGACAAATCCTGTCAAGTTCTGCTTTTTACCTCAACTGACCTAAGGTTTGCAAGGCTTAAAAGGTCACTCATGTCAGTCTGTACGTCTGGAAACGTTTGGTTGTGCATGCAATACAGCCCAGTTTTCAAGTTGGCCCCATCCAACTTTCAGGACATATCAGGTGCAGGGAATTCTAGATTGAGTTCTATATTGGTGGTGCCACCATATGTAATATAGGAGTCAAAATGTGAAAATTTTATGACCACTCTAGAATCTTTGATATTTCATTGATCTTCATGAAAGTTAGTGGGATTGTTGATGAAGTCAAAATTTTGGGATCACATGATACTCGAACCCCCCATAATTTGACGAAAATTATGAGCCAAAATGTGTTAAAATGATGGAAATTATGAGCCAAAATGTGTTGAAATAATGAAAATTCTGTATCTCAAAATATTTGAGTAAGACATGCCAAATCTATGTAGATCATACCAATGCTAGTATGCTATGTAATATCAGTGACCTTTACCTATTTTCAGGTAAACTTGAGGCCTGTAAAGTTGAAAGAGGTGATTTTGTAATGGCAGGGTGTAGCTTGGACAGCAATGGCAGAGAAGATTGAGTTTGCACTTCAAAATTGCACTTGAGTACATTGTACATAAAACTTTATTTGGAGACCTATTTTTTGGTCACTGTGACCCAATGCCAAGTTTGGCCCTTGTCCAAGCTTATTGTTGCTCATTAATAACTCGAAAAGTAATAACCCGATTTGAACAAACAGACTACATGTATGTATAGAAAGCTGAATGCAGGGCGCACATTTTGAACATAACAGTTTTCTAATGTGATTTGTGGGTGAAGGATGTATGGCCATTTGGAATATAAGGGTCACAGTATGAAAACCTTGTGAAAGCTCTGCACCCCCCCCCCCCCCCCCCCCCCCGTTTTTGAGTAAGGCCGCCAGGCCCATATAACTTTTAGCAGTTATAAAGTGTGTGAAAATCCACATTATTTTGATATTGTTGGTACCCCCTACAGTGTTATGTAATACGTGGGTCAGAATGCAAAAATCTTGTGACTCCACTAGCAACTAGCATCCTTAATTTTCAGTGGATACTCATGAAATTTTGTGGGATTGTGGAGGTCAAAATCTCAGTTATGACACTAGTGGCACCACCTACAATTTGACAAAAATTATGAGTTAAAATGTATGTTTTAGAAGATACAAATTCTGTATCTCAAAAGTAAAAAAAAATGATTGATTTACACACGTCATATATATAGGATGTATGGATCATATCAAATGCTAATATGCCATATAATATCAGTGACCTTGACCTATACTGCATAGGTCACCGGGCCTGTAAATTTGAAACAGGTGAATTTGTAATGAAACGGTGTAGCTTGGACATCAGTGGCAAAACAATAAACACTGTGACATTAGTTTTTACCGATCTGCTCTTGTTTTGTTTCCAGTCTTTATATTATTTTAATATATTACAAGTAAGCAGAGCACCAGGACCATGGGCCTCTTGTTATACAAAATTGCATCTTCATTCTGAAAACAAGGTGTGCCATTGAGACTGTTATGGGAGTGGAAGGATTTTCAAATTATTAGCCAAGTTGCATGAAAATGCCGTTAAGTACTACTGACTTTAATTTTTCAAATTTCTGCTCAAGATCATACATTTATTGAATTTCCAGTGACTGTTCACCACATGCAAGCCACATAATGGCATGAATAGCATAATTACTATTTGTATAGAGGTCAACGTAAAAATGGCCATGAATGGAAAAGAAAAAAAAATAAGAACACACACATTAAGAAGTCTACTTGTAATGTTATTAAGTTTGGCAAAATGATCGACTTGGCAGATCACCTTCATGAAGGACCACCTTTTTTTAGGAGACCACCATACTTAGTTTACAAGTGGATCCCCATTTGAAGCAGGTAGACTGTGTTTCATCACTTTCTTTGCATTTTGTATATAGATTCTTTGTGTCTTTCAGGTCACGTTTGGTCAACTTGTTCCAGACCCTTGAGAAGATCAACTCTCAGAGGTCTGGCAGCAAATATTGTCATGAAGACTTGCAGCAGATACGATACGTCACCTCCAAGGTGCACCAGTATGTCATATCAGCAGGTACATACTCATAAATTCACATTCCTTTGCACTCTCGTGGCAGGCATTATACAAGACAAGAGCACTGTATACAGTCACATGTAAATTGATGAAGACTCACTCTCAGTGGTCACGCAGCATGTATACATGTGAGAAATTATCCTTCTTGCAAGTTGGATATCATATACTTTTGAATTAAATATTAGGTAGGAAAACAAGGCTTTAAGTTAACAAGTGGGGTGTGCATGCCACAAAATCCTCAGTTTAGCCTCACTGGGTAATTTGCAAAAACAAGTGGTCATTTAAAAGAAAATGTAGTGCATCTCGTACATTTTTAGCTCAGCTGACTTGCTAATAAGGTGAGATTTTAGGCGGCTGAGTCATCCGTCCGTTTACAATTACATAAATTGCGACTACTTTTCCAAAACTGTCATAAGGATTCACTTCAAACTTTTGTAGTGGCAATGTACCCTGGGTGGGACTCAACCAAGTTTGTTAAAGTGCTCATGTTACAGTCATTTTTTATGATATTTTTTGTTCTTTCTGGGGCAAATCTTAAAAAATCTTCTGCTCCAAACTGCCACCCAATTGCTTTGATATGACACAGGAACACTCATAGGGACTCCCTAGTTTTTAATTTGTTCCCTAGGTAGTGCTGCAAAATTTATAAAGAAGTTTTAATAGGAAAGCTTAACATGGGAATTTCTTGTAATGGTTGTATTTAAATAACCGTTAAAATCAGTCAAAAACTAGGAAGCAGATGATATTTGACATCCATCTGGTTTTATCCAGTTAAAGAGGGAAAGGGTTACAGGGGAGAAGTATTAAAGGGACATCAGTCCAGACTAGTGCAGAATGAAGTAGATTTAGATGTGTACTGAACACATATTTGACAAGGTTGCATTCCATTAATTCACCAGCTTTAATGTATGTCCAGTGCTCCCTCTTTATAACACCCCTCATTACAAGGCGGTTTCTGATATATGTAACATGGTGGGTACCATGGCTCCCACTGAAATAGTTTTCCCATTGCTTCTGTGTTAAAAGTCCTCCTGTTATAAGGCACTTTTGCTATAACAGTATACCCTGTGGACCCCTGGAACACCAGCGTTATAAAGAGGGAGCGCTGTAATTCAGCATTTTGGAACAATGACCAATATGTCAATTGACCGCTGGCAATCATAAATCATGCTTTGTCCCACCACACATTTTCACCTCATCTGGTAGAGTGTGCCCATCAAAATATCTTGATAGCCCCATATACAGCTATGTTGGTAAACAGCACTTGTTTAGAAATAGCCACGTTTTTGGCATGTACATGTAGGCTCCCTTTTTTTGGTGGAACAAGTGTCTGGGGTTTACCAGAGACACAAATCAGGAAGATTATTAGAACAGTATATTGTGAAAGGTGCCACAGCGTCAAGCAGGCAGAGGTGCCACATGGTTTTACTCTTCTCATCCCCAGTAACACTATGTCAGTTTGCTGTCTCCTGGCTTTTTGCCAGCACCAGTGGATATTATGCACATTTCAGTAGTGTGAGGATACATATACCTGGCTCTGTCCACATGGCTGGCTGTTTCGGCCCGTTATTGCTTGTCACTTGTCAAAATTGAGTACAGTGGTCCTCCCCTTATAAGGCCACCCCAAATGCAGCCAAAAAGTCACCTCATAAGAGGGGTGGCCTCTCTTGAGGGGGAGGATATAATGGAAATACCATACATTCTGCACAGGAATGCTGGCCTTTCAAGAGGGGTGGCCACTGGTGAGAGGGGGCTTATAAGAGGGGAACCAGTGTATTCACACTTTTGAGAGATTAAGAGGATACGTCATACTCTGTTCTGATGGTATTGTAGCAGAAGCTATGCTCCAATGGATGTTTGTAATAAATACTGTAGTCCTGGTACAAAAATGTTCCAGCGAGACACCGCCTGTCTTCAATGACATTTCTCACGTCCCTTATGCTATCTGTTCCATGTTATTTAACCATCATTGAGAGACCACAGGTTAGGCCTGTCCTAGAGGTGGTGTGTGGACCACTGCACTGATATACATGTGTTCAGTGGCACCTGGTGTATGAGACCACATTTCTCCAGGCTACATGCTGCAGGTGCTGTTTTTGGCCACAGGTGGACTCTTGTGCTCCAGAATTAAGCTGCAAGGGGTTAATCTCACCTCATGGTCATAGCCATGTATTGAGGCATAACAGTGATATATATTAATGCATATTACCTGTCAACATTATATGGCAAGAAATAGGTAGATTTTTTTTTTTTGTTCCGGTGTGGGAGATTGTATCTTTGACAAAGAATGAGTAACATGTGTGTGGTGTACCTTCAAAACTAGGAGAAGAAAAATTCCATTTTATAGTCATAACTTATTTGCCTGTGGGAGCCTCAGATTAGTGATGCACAGGTAAATTAATAATGCATTGAGTATTCAATCCATGTGAACAATGCATTTTAATTGTGTTCCAGATGGACCATAATCCCTGAGGTGTACTTATCAGGGAAAATCACCATACTTGTCAGATTAAATAGCATACCTGAACTTTAGAGAATATAATTCAGACAGCAGTAATTGTATGTATACCCTAGTTGGCCTTTAAAGTACCCCCAGTAAGACTTGTAGAAGCATTAAAGGTAACCAACATGAAGAAACTAAGACTGTTAAGAGGGAGATTGTCTAAAGTTAACCAAGTGTGCACCAAAATGTCTTGCAAGGTCAAAACGTCACGTGGGAGACTCCGGCCAAATGCAGGAGACTTGAGAGATATGTAAATGTGTAAGGTAGGTGACTCAGACTCAAAAGTTGGAACTGGGAAATGGCAGTTATGTAAAGAATATAATGGGAGTGGTCTTTTCTTACATAGAAAAGAAAACTTCTGTGATTATAAGAGTCTAAAGTAATGTAATCACAATCAAGATCTAGCTGTTTTAACAAGAGAAGTACAAAATGTGTTTGCCCCAAAGGATATCTCTGAGTAAAATTGTTGGTTATTGAAACAAACTACATATATGTGCCACACAGGGTGAAATCAAATTACTGGATGGAGGTTGCAGTCCAGGCCCTAGACCCTGGTATACAAATCCATGCTGACGCGTGACCTCAGTGTAAAAGCTGAGATGGTGCTTAATTAATTAAGTAGGTGTTTTGGATGGAATCCAGGTGAAGTGTATGTGGGATAGTTTGTTTGTGTGGATCTTTGGTTCTGGCCCATCATCTAAGAGATGAACTGCACAATCAATTTTGATTGATGAACAGCTTGTGTTGCCGTGGCAGTGATGGATTGTCAGTTATTGGCTGCCTGTGGCTTTGTACCTGAACAACCTGGCAAATTAATACATGTACCATATTCATTTGATTAAGGGCACATGTCCTAATCAGGGCACACACCCAATTGGCTCAGTAGAGAAGCCTTGATTTTCAGTTATGATACATATTTTCATACTTAGTTCTGGTCCACTGCCTGTTATTCAGCCATATTGTGAGGCACTGTGTGCTTATTGGAATGATTACAGATAAAATAGCGTTTGTCTCTCTTCTCATGAAAAAACAAGTGAAGAACACCTGGGCTTTAGTTGTCATCGCTATTTTTTCATTGGTGTCAGCATTATCATCAGTAATACTGGGAATTGCTTTAATTTTGCTGTGTTTTAATGCTTTGCTTATTTGACTGATGGCACAAAATTGTGAAAAGAAAACACAGTGAAATACTATTGTTACATTGTTTGAATAAGCACTATGTCCAAAATAGTGAAATTAAAATTACAGTGAAATATCAAAAATACAACCAAAAAAAAAAAAAAAAAACATGAAAATTTAAACACCTGAAAAGAAAATAGCTGGTCACTTAAGTTTTTCTCAAGAGACCATCCAATATATATCTTGAATCTTCTATGTTTTAAAAATATGCTTGGCAAAGGTAACGAGATCATACAACCTCAGGGGGTCAAGGTCACAGAGGTCAAATTAAGTTCCATGTCCCTTTATGCACATAACAAGAACAGTGATTCAGAGGTAGTCCTTATAGTAGTCCTTGTTGTATCCTGTCAGCAATTATACCCCGATGACTGGATTCTGATGTAGACGCTACTTTTGAGCTCTGCTGACCAAAAGTTGTAGAGCTCATGCAACAGCTCATGTCTGTCGATCCTTCTGTCCATCCATAAACTTTTGCTCGTTAGTGCGATACCATCCACAGTTTTCTAGTTAGCCCAATATAACTTTCAGAACTTATAGGGTGTATGAAAATCTAGGCCCCTACGATATTGGTGGCGCCACCTACATTATGTAATATGGGGGTCAAAATGTGAAAATCTTTTGAACACTCTAGCATCGTTAATTTTGGGTGGATTTTCACCAAATGTGGTGGGATTGTGGGCGATGTCAAAATCTAAGCTGGTAATGATACTAGTGGTGCCACCCATAATTTGACAGAAATTATGATCCAAAATGTGTTTTAAGATGTAAAATTCCATCTTTGGAAAAGCCATTGGATTAGACTTGCCAAATTGATATGATGTATAGACCAGGGCCAAAGGTAGAATGTTATGTAATATCAGTGACCTTGACCTATTTTTGTGAGGTCACCATGCCTGTACAGTTGAAAGAAGTGATTTGTAATGGCCGAGTGTAGCTTGGACAACAGTGTCAATATCAGGACAGCACCAGGCAGGCCTATGAGCCTCTGGTATAACAGAGTGAAGACGAACATTTCGCGGGCAGCTGTAAATAAGTCACATATATGTAAAACTTTAAGATAATGAACGGCCCTGCACTGACCCTTGTAAAGTGAACATAGAACTTCATTACAGTAACAACAGGAGGTACATGTATAATACACTCTGTGTTGCAATTAATCATTTTGATCAGCAAAATTCATAATATTGTTTCAAAAAAGAAAAGTCAGATGTAGTTCAAATGGTCAAATGAAAGAACATATAATACTCTCCAAAAACCATATTTTAAATTTTGTGAAAAAGGGCTTAGTTCTGTTTTTTGCAGCCATAAATTGTTTAAAAATTGTAGAATTTTAACTTCAATTTAAGCATTCTGTTAGCTTTGAACCAAACACTTATCAAAAGTTTGAAAGACAGTTTTGCTGCTAGAAGTGTACTGTTTCATTTCCCATCAAATGTTTTCTGTGTTTGGTGTTTGCGCATTTTTTTGTTTTTTCTCTGCAAAAACATGTAACATTAAAGTTTTTTAAGTAAGCAATTGGAATTTAATTTCTTAACACTTACAGAGATTTCATCATTTTTAAAAGCTTAATCCAAATATGTACTTTTAGAAAATGTATAGTTTATATAATTTCAAATAAGAAGCGTTGTGCATATAGGAGTGTTGCCAACCCTTCTGGATTACCCGGGAGACTCCTGGAATTTTATGCTGAAAAGTCTTGAAAAAGTATGGATTTTTGACAATTTTGAGTCACCTCCCAGAATTTCATCAGTATTTCCCTTCCATATTTCATATTAAATTATCAGTCTCCCTTAATTTTACTTTTTATCTCCTGGATTTTATGTTTGGCAGGTTGGCAACACTGGTATAAGAACATGATTTGAACAAAGTTGTATTTTCTGTGTTAAGTGTTGTCAAAGTGTGCCATGCCCTTAAGGACACAACTTATAATGGACTAAAAGTATTATAATACACTTGTAGGGCATAGAATGTGTCATCAGAGTGACAGTATAGCAGCTTTCTTTGGCATTGGGTTGGTCCTTGGTATCCATCTGGAACTACATGTATGTAAATTAACCCATTCCAGCCCAAGCCACCAAAAGCACCCAGACAGCAATTGCCACATGTCTCCAGGTTTCAAATTCTTATCAATCAAGGGTATTAATTTTGCTACAATGGAGATCAGTGTACAATAGATGGAGCATATGATATCACAATAGATGGAGCATATGATATCACAATAGATGGAGCATATGATATCACAATACCACGCTCCACCAGCAACACCCCAACCTTCATTTCTAGTTAACATGATGACAGTAAACAGCTTGCCTGGGCATAGGTTGGATGCACAACATACACCAAGAGAAGCTGTTGGCCCAGGACATGGTGACATGATAGGTCTTATCTCATGCCCCACAAAATTAATACCTTTACTAATACCCTAAAGGGACTTTGAAAATAAGGTCTGAAAAGACAGGTGGTCTTTCATTACAGTGGTCTCACAAAACAGTTTTCACTGTACTGGGATATAAGTAATGTACTCTGGAAGTCTGAAAGATGCTGTATAGATTCCAAGCATATTATACAAGTCACTCATTTTAAGCGCCCTATTAAATGTCCTCTTGCCCTCTTACGACATAATCGAATTCATTTTTACTGCCAGTCATTATGCCTGCAAGTATTGTGCTTAGTATGTCTTGTGTGCAAGATCTGCCTAATTCCCACACTAGTCAGTGGTGGAGTAGGTCGACTTGTGTGTCTGTGTACAGCTGTTAGCTGCTGATGTAATCTGTAGTGTAATGTATTTATACAGTGTGTACTTATCAATGTTTTAACCCCCCCCCCCCAAAAAAAAAGTGCCAGTTAATCTGCTTGGATTCTTTGTCAGAAACCATGAAATTTGATTGTGTAAAAGCAGCCCACACAAATTAGGCGGAGATCAGCGTACATTAGAAACTCCTATTATGTTAGTACAATAATGATATATTGTTAAACCATTCTGCCCTCCAACAAGCTTTTCTTGGTGTGTGTTGGGTTAATTAACTCTTACCCAGCTGGAAAGTTGTTGCCCGCGGGTGTCTTACATACAATGTACAATGTACTGCCTGATAGATCTTTGCTCTAATTCTCTTTTCAAATGTTTTCAATTGTTAAAAAAAGAAATGGAAGCAAGCAGCATTTTTACATCTGTGCACTTTTTTTTCGTGCAATTTGAGCAGCAAAGTGTTAAATCCCAAGTGTTGAGTCCTGTGTCTGCTATGTGAGTACTTACATGTATGGTACGTGTAGTTCTTATTTAACATTCAAATGAGAACTACATGAGAGTCACTTTCCAATGATGTCTCAGTTTGTAACAAAAAAAAAGATGACAGAGCAGGGGAGAGCCACACGTGCTACTTGATGCTGTACTTTTGCAACTTCAGTGTCAAATATAGGCAGGCAGAACAATTTAACAAGACTTGACTAGGTCAAATTGCAGCAAGTGTAGCATGTATGCCAGAAACTGAGATGACCTGAAGACCTTAAATTGTGCCTGTGATATACAGCTGTTACATACTTTCATATCAAGTCTCTGATGCAAACCTGTTGCTGTCACTTCATGCATTGTTTTTAATTTGTTTTTTTTTATTTTATCTTATTTTTATTTTATGCTATTGTATTCTATTTTATTCTTTTCTATTCCATTCCATTCCATTCCATTCCTTGCCATGCCATGCCATGGGAATGGTGGTGGGAATGAAGGGAGAGAGGTGGAGAATGATTTCCATTCTTTTTTTTTTTTTTTTAGACAAATGGAACACTGAGTCTTCTCAGAAACTGTTGTTGGGTCCTGTTCAGTCTTCATGGGGTACATGTAAACCTCAGTTAAATATCAATCAATGCGTTTTTGTAAGGTGGCATGGCAATTTAAAAAAAAAAATCATTATTTTTTAATAAAATTATGTAAATCTGGTCATTTGCTTTGAAATTACATGGGGCAATGTGGAGGATCCTACTTCCCAATTTGTTCATGGGAATGACCTTGACCTAACTCTCAAGTTCAGAGAATTTGGTGTCCAGAAAACTGATAATTTAGCTACGACTGTTCTTGCACATTATCAGGGTCTTGTATACAGGTGACTTTGACGTAATTCTCAAAGGCAGACTGCAACGTTGGTTTACATGCATTGTGTTTGTTACGTCTTGTGTGGAAGATATGCTTACTGTCCCTGCCAGTCAGTGAAGTACTGCAGACTGGTGCCTTTGTTCAGGGCTATACTGCTTCCTGATGTAATCCATAATGCAAAGTAATGCATCTATACATTTTATTATGCCATTACCAATATATTAACTCTTTCAGTGCCAATCACATCTAAAGTTGATCTACTTACGTCAAACTAGTCTGAATTATCATCAGGATCTCAGATTCATATTCCTCATAAAAAGACCTTTCATTCAAGTACCAGCATGCCTACACATGTAGTTCTAGAGAAAACATCCCAAGTCAACAGCTAAAAATTGATATTTTTATAAGGCATTATCTTGGTATGAACTGAAAAATGCAGCATTTTGCTAACTGTTTATGTCCAGATGACACCTGTTCCCTCAACTTACTGGTACCAGGGCCTGGTTTTTCCGAAACATTTACTCAGTGAGTAATTCCTTAGACCTGAGCATATTTCTCAGTCTCAGTGCTTGGTTTCTTTACATCGGATTGGCTGGCGCATATTACTGAACCAATCAATGGCAAGATGTGCTGAGAAATTACTCAGTGAGTAATTACTCAGAAGTTTGAAAAACTGGGCCCAGGTTTCATGTGGACTGCAAAACATGGCAATAGTCAAACGATGCAAACAGGAAAATAGTTCAGCCCTGAGAGCTATCCACAACAGAATTATTGTAGCTTTTTAAAATCTTTCACATGCATTCTTGGGATTTCTATGGACCAAGGATGTTGAATTCATGACCCAACTGCCAAATAGCATTTACTGCACAAACCTGTTTGCTACATTTGCACTGACTGACCAGTGTGCAACTTTCAAGTGAAATTTCGTCACAATCCACGTTATTTTCACATTCACTTCATGTGTTTTTTTACCACTCTACGTGCTTGAGACAGTGCTCAATAGCATGTTACAAAACTTTGGTGACACTCCGATTTGGAGCTTGGACCCCCCCCCCCCCCCCTCCTGTCCGATGGTTTCTTAGAATTTTGGAATGGTTTTATTTGTACATGACCTCTAACATCACAAGTATCAAAACACATTAAGTGCATTATTGTGCTGATAAATTGAGATGGAACTTCAAAATTGACACCAAATATGTATTAGGCTAATAGTCAAATTTTGTAATGTGTTGTGTGACCTTGATCTATTTTTCAAGGTCATTGAGCACTTTAGAAAAGGACACAAAATCCAATATGTTAATAAAGAATAAGGTTACTGACACCAAGTGCACCACAAATGTGGACCATATGACGTTATGATATTGCATAATATGGATTAAGCCATGACTGAGTTCTGCGGGTCAAAGAGGGAATGCATTTCAGGAAATGATTTTTGGTGATGGTTAAGAGCAGAGCATTAAGGCCATGGGCCTGTTGTTTTGAAATTGGTATTGCAAATTGGGATTTAGTGTTTAAGCTTCAGCTTCAGCTTTTTGGGTTAATTTGGAGAGTCCACAGACAGACACCTTGATGTTTGGAACAGTCAGTCAGTTCATGCAAGATAAGTTGAGCACAGGGATTCATAGTCCTCTTGTTTCAGACATATGTGTATATTTTATCTCTAGTTTTCATGGTCTGGGATGTGTTGAAAAACATTTGAGAAGTGCATATGTAGTCGACATGCAAATACATGCATACCTATTAGTGATGAGAGTGTTTGTTTTGTTTAGAGCAATGTTCACTTAGCATGCACCAGTTTTTACAAAGAACACAACAAATCAACCCATACAAGGTGTGCTTCTTGACAGATGAAAGCTTATACAGTATATAACCACATGATGCATCTCCCAACCAGACCATTTTTTTCTTTTCTGCCTCAAACATAGCACCGACAGAAATTAGCAATGGGTGCTTTGCAGGAATTTGGGCTGAGGACTCATAGATAGTACCCAGATCAAAATAAGACAACCCAATATAGCTGAGAGCAGAAACAAAATATGATCCCAGACGGACACACGGGAAAAAAATGATATCAGTCTGAAGTACCTGACAGGCTTGAAAGACAGCGAGACTTTTCAGTGTGAACACCTTGAAGGGGAAGGTGGGACACAGAAAACAGGCACCAAGAATAGAACTGATATACAGAACATGTGGGAGCAGTTTGTATGGTACATATACAGTGTGCCATATACTGAGCATTCCAGACTGTCAGAACTGAAACACAATTCAGGAATTATTTTGTGTGTGTGTGTGTGTGTGTGTGTGTGTGTGTGTCTATATATATATATATATATATATATATATATATATATATATATATATATATATATATATATATATACATATATACAATCAACAAAATTAAGATGGGAGTTCATTAATATACATAAGAAGTTAATGGTTCTGCAATGCAGAAAACCCCTCCCCCCATAACAAAAATGCTACAAAGGCATGAATATTGGTTTAGAACTTTACACATTAAAGTTATCACTGCATTAAATGTTTCATGTTATTTCTGTAGTGTATGGGCTGGCAGTCTGATCCTATGGAACATGATCTTGACCGTAAACTCTGTAACTGCATGCTGAAAAATAAAAAAAAATATTTGTAAGATACACATGGATAAGTATACCTTTGATGGTGAAATTTCATAATGTAGCTGTGGTATTGAGTAGTGCTAGTAAGTAGTTCCTGTAGTACAAAATGAAATACTTACATTTTCAGTCTGTTTTCGCCGTCTTCAACTTGAAAGCCCCTTGATTGGGGGGGTGCCCCTAGGACCCCCCATACATATGCGGAACTGCCCCTTTTTCTGGGATTTCTCCCTGCCCTTTTGAAAACCTAGAGACAACACTGTGCATTGATAAATTGAAAGCTGATATGATTTTCAATCTCTTTATATATATATGCAAACTGTGTGTGATAACAAATGTGAAGTGTCATCTTTTTTGGCAAAATTTGTGAAATATTTGCTACAACATATGGGTAGTTTTTATCAAATGCATTTCAGAAGTTTTGTGTGGAAACACAACCCATAATATTTTGTGAATTGTATTGTCAGATGGTTGTAGTGTTTCTCCGACAGGTGTGTACATATGCCCATAAATCCTGGCAGTTACACTTGATTTTGTCATCATGTCTTTCACTGACCCACATCATTTTGAGAGCACTGCATACACAGTTGTGAGTCCATAATAGGTATACCCGAAGTTTGTATTTGTCATAGACATTGGTCAGGCAGAACAGTCCAGGTATTAAATGAATATATTATACATTTAAGGTTATCTATGACGTAAATTTAGAAGAAAAAAGCTCTGTCTGCATTGCTGGAGTTGAATGGTGTGTGCAAACGTATCAATGTGCAATCACAAAGACTGTGTCAGTACATATGATTGATGGTAAATGCCAATCAATCCTCTAAGCCAGGTTCTCATAGCAACCAGGAGAGACCTTCTTTTCATATCATACAGAGTGCTCAGAAATTCTTCAGTCTCTACATGTCGTCACTTGTTTTCACAACAGACACAATTCTGATTGGGCCAAGGATGGCCTTTTAATTCTTTCAGGGCCAGCTTTTGTACTGAGGCAACATCTTTCCTTGGCACACTTCAGGTGCATTGTGCCCAAAGTGCGCTGAGGAAATCTATTGACCTGGACAGATGTATTCCATGGGACTATAAGCTGGTACTTCAATGAGAGGCCTTTTTACAAAGAATATCAATGTTGTATCCATTTGAGGATTCAGAGAAGTCCATCTTAAGTACTTGGACTTTTAATTTGCAGTTGGCAGTCAGTAAGAGTTAACTCTTTGTTTACATATGGCAGAATGGGCCGGTGCACACACCTGCAGATTCTTTCATTGGCCAGGTTTAGCTTTAGGATTTTGATTTGCATGGTAAAACTGTAGGATGGACAATATTGGGAATATTTCATTGTGGAATATTCAGGCAGATGTTTGGAAGCAAACATGCAATCTTGTACGTCCCATTCAAGAACATTCCTGTTGCCAATCCGAAGTGGTTTCTTATGACAGGTGATCTTTAATAGGAGGTACTCAGTGTAAGTGGGATTTTGTGCTTCCACTTAGGCTGCAGCAAGGCACTTGACAGGAAGGAGGGCAGAGTCATCTTTAAAGCAGGGCGAAATGATCTTTTATGATAAAAGTTATAACTCAAGAAAGCAAAAAGGTGCTGCATCTATAAGTCAGATCTCTATTGTGTTGATGATAATTAAGGCTCCCTGTAAAAACTTTTGTTGCAGGTAAATCTGGCTGGCCCTCAAAATCAGTACTTGCCCATCAATTTGTTTGAAATTCTGTGAGCATGGCTTTTTTTTAGCTCTGCTGACCTTTGGTTACAGAGCTTATGCAATAACTCATGTCCGTCCCTGCATCCACATTTGCTTGTCAACACAACAGTGTCCACAGTTTTTAAGTAAGTGTCTTGAATTTTTTTGTATGCATAAAAGTCTAGTTTCCTTTCATTAATTGTGGTTCCACCTAGTAGATTTAACTATACACATACATAGTACAGGGGCCAAAAAGTTCAGAATAATCTGGTGTGTTTGATTTTCAGTGGATTCTTATGAAATTTGGTGGAAATATTGTGGGGGGGGGGGGCAGTTATGTATAATGTATTGATACTGCATGCGCAAGTGTGAATGGCAAACTAGGATGCCTGTCTGTCACACCAACCAGAAATCACCAGACCGGTTTCGACCTAGATGTGTCTCATCAGTGGCTGATTTGTAATAGATTGGGCACACCAATTTATACCCTATGGTAATACCAGTCCTAGTCACGTACATTACATAAAAAACCTGACGTGAAATCATGTTATCACGTCAAAATCTCAACGGCCAGATTTGGTCCGTTGGATTATGAGTCTGGCTGACGTGGGGATCCAACCTCATTCCAGACATGAACAGATGGTTGCTGGGGAAAGTCAGGGTTTCCCCAGATTAATGTCCTCATGAGATGAGTATTATTTCTCAGTAGAGGATTTGCCATTGAGATCATGGTGTATTCGTGGAAGTCATGCAAATTCATGATTTCAAAAGTGTCTGTAGCATTATATATTAATGGACACTGAAAAAAAAAATGTATAATGTGAACAAAACTAGCGTTGCCACCTATTGGTGAATGGGGAATATGACTTATTCGGTAAAATTTAATTTGAATAAAAGATTTTTTTGTGATGGTGATACATCTAAACTTATGGACATGCATGTATACATGTATCCATGTAGCATTACAGGAACATCATTAAGTCATGTTGGTGCTACTGGTGTTGCAACTACTTTCACGGGTATCAAAACTCATTAAATTGATTTTTGTCATAATAAATTGAGCTGAAACTATAAAATTTACGACAATTATCCATTATGTCAGTAGTCATCAAGTTTTGGAAAAATTATGAGTGACCTTGACCTATTTTCAAAGTCATTAAGCACTGTAGAAAGGATGCTTAACTCAGCATTCTGAGAAAGAATGAGGCTAACATGATCAAATGTGCTGCAAACGTTTGTCATATATCTTCTACGTTGAGAAAAGCTAGTGACCTGGACTGATTCTATGTAATTACAGACATGCAGGTATTTGAATGACTACATGTATCGATCTAGCACTGTCAGAACAGTTCCTTTTAAGTTGTTCAACTGTAGTCATAGTTGGCACTGAAAAAGTTTCTTCAGAATGGAAACTGCCACCATACATCTGCACCAGCATTTGAGGATCTTAATACCGTTGTCCAAAAATGGCTAAAACATTCATCAGGTGCCACCAACCAGGATCATTGGGCATGAGTTACTGCTGAAGCAAGTTAAATGCTTTGGTTCCCATTGTTGATCCTGACTACACATTTTCATTGGCCTTTTTTAATCTGTTGATGTGATGCAAAAACTATGGACCCTGGTGCATATTAAGTGGCTTGTCTTCATCAAATGCAGGTACTTTGATTGACAGCGGTTCAAACTTGGGCATCATTTATGGTCATTTGCATATATTATGTAAGGGGTAAGACAAATGTGTTAAACCTTGTATTATTCTTAGACCATTTCCCTAACCTCTACAGTATTGGTATATAAGTTTACAGTATGTACATAAGCTACCAAATACAGTGGTACCTGTTGTATGTAGCAACCTCTTCTGCCAAGAAAAAGTGGCCACATACAGCAGATGACCTGTAACCACAGGTAAATTTAAACAGAAATTGACTCCTATGTCCAAGCCCTGTGACCACAAAAAGCCATGCAGCTAAGCCGATGGCCGTGGTTGCATACAGCACTGGTACAGCAAGTATCGCTGTACATGTATATGCACTTTTTTTGGTTCAGCCAGCAGAAAGCCATAGCCAAAACCCGCGACGATCTTTGCCCCGAAAAACCAACCCCCCGACAATTGGGGTGTACAGTAAGAACTGAGCTGTTCTGTCAATCAGATTAAAACATTTTATATAGCTTGGCATCCAGGTCATCAGGCAGATTATGTGCAACATTAGGCTTTGATTGATTGATGATTTAGAAGGAAACCCAGGATTGCACATCCACCTAACCCCAACAGCAAGTGTGATATAAAGTCACTAAGGACAGGTAATACACCAAAAATAAATCTCACTTTAATAAACCCTGGCTCAAAATGTATTTGCGTTAGGATAACAAATTACATATGTGTGTAAGCGTCATTCTCCATAGAATTTATATGTTCCGTATCTGGGTGTCTGTGATGTTAATTGTTGAATAAACAATTGAATGTTCACCACAAAGCATCCACCCCGTAAATGTCAATATAAGTAACTAATTATTTGTGATAAAATCATAATTACACTTTTATCTTAATCCTGACATATTGGCAACAAGAAAAGGATCCTGTGATTTTTTATGTTTGGTTTAGTTTTTCTGTTATCCATCCTCAAAGTTTGACTTTTCAATTTTCTTTTGATTTCCAGGATGTATATTTTCTTTATTTCTTAGAAGAAGAACGAAGCAAAATTTTGAAAATCGCTGAATCTTTTTTGCAGTTGAGACATTACAAAATCAAAAGCTGTTAGCCGGATTAAATTTTGCCCAGCCATTTTCTTGGAATAACTATTCTGAGGTGGGGCTCTCGTCCTATTATCCTTTCTGAGAAAACAAGCTTCAAAGGCCTTTGATGTTGATCATTTGCCTGTAAAACAATACCATTTGGCCAAGTTGAGCTGATATTTGTACAAAACATACTAAACATCGTCCCGTAACATTTGATGATGTTGTCAATCAATTCTTGGCCAATCACATGAATAAAAGAATAAAAGAGCCTTTGAAGTACGGAAAACATTATTCAGCGATCTGTCAAACAGCGACAGCGACAATCTGGTTTCAAAGCATGACAACATGGAGGCAGCCCTTCAGGCCCCTGACCTTAAGCCTGGCAACGAAAGTTGTGTTGCCTTGCTTCGGCGGGGGGGGGGGGGGGGGGGGGGGGGGGGGGGAGAGGGCCTGTGACGGCCGTTTGTTGTCAGTGGACGGATGGCGGGTTTGGTCTTCTGCCCCCTACCTCTTCATCGCATTTTTAGGGATAGTGTTTTATTGTATTTACTCCTATCTGTATACATTATGTAGTTAGCTTGTTAGACTTGTCTGTACACTTTACTTAGTTAGAATTGTCATTATTTTGCAGTTATATTGTCAATGAGTTTCATTTCTCTTTGCATCCTGAGTTTTGTATCGCTATTTTGTGTGTTTTCTCTTCTTTTCACGTTTATGCTAATTTTGGTGTGTTTATTTGTACTTTTATTTCCTCATCCCTGGGTTTCGATAAAATATTATTATGTATGCGGGTATTGTTGACTAAAGCGCCAGTTTTTTTCCCCGCCGGTCTTTAGGGTGCGGGACCATTGGGGTAATCCAACGCGGCACTGCCTTTGAAGGGACATCGTCTGACGATTCCCATTCCTCCTGAACATTTTTAGTCTCCATTAGAACACAAAACAAGCAAGATAACTATAAAGTAAACCACTAAGGCTATGATATGTCAGCATGTTTGCATCTTTTCCCTGCCCACAAACATACTTTCAGCATGCCGCCTGATTTCGCGGTGCCGCCGTGATACCACTCTCCTTTTGGCATGGGCTGTTGCTGCCTGTATAGCCACGTGACAGACTGTTAAGTATGATTGGTGGGTGGCATTGTTCCGTTTGGTGGCTGAAAACCAAAAGAATGACACATGGACATTCGAATGTTCACATGACTGTGTATTTTTTGGCGTTTTTCTCATAATTCTACTTCAGTTAAAGGCGTGAAATTTTGACAACATATAGAAAGGACATTCATGTTGTTAAAACCGTTAAAATCTCAAAACCGGCCATGCAAAGGTTTTTGGTGTCTTACCTGTCCTTAGCTATCTGTCTAACGCTCTGATGAATGTAATTTTAAAGAGATTGATGTACAGCAATGAACATTCAGAACCACTGACTAAGACTATGGGCATGTTAGTACTTGAACGTAAGCTCTTTTCATGAAGAATTTAAACACGCAATTGTCATCTTAAATGTAGGTAAATATACAGAAATATTAGGGACTGGTATGGAATGAGTTAAATAAAGTTAGCTAAGTCAGGTTTGCTGCATCACAGAGTTGCTTCATTGGTGGTCATATAGGTGCACTGTCTTCCAGGCCAGGTGGGAACTTTGTGGTGGGGAAGGACAATGATGTGACCCTGGCAAGAGCACAGTTCATACACCTGTATAAAGCTGACATCCAGGTGTTGTTTCGTATTTCAATTATCACAAATTAACAAGCTGGGAATTATATGACAAAAATCCATCAAAGTTTTTCTGACATTTTTATCTGTTAAATGCCATTCACGGAATTTTTAAATACCAAAATGCTGGTTTTTTTAGACTGAAAAATGCTAATATGAAAAATAGAAGGATTTATAACTGTGGTCTGTGGCCACAAAGGTACATAAAACTGCACTCTCCACTGTCACATGCACATTTAAGAGTGGCAGTTTTAAAATTTATCCAGCTCTTACTAAAGTCATGGTATATTTTTTGGTAAAATGCTTGGGAGGTCAACCCTTGTCTCGTTGGATAAAAAAAATGTGAAATGTGGATAATCATATTTATAACCTGTGACAAGAAGTAATTATCAATATTTAGCAATTGGTAGGTAATTGTTTCTATACCTTTAATTTTTTGTCAGAAGGGGTCTTAGGCTCCTGTCTGGTATATTTCATATACCACTATATACAATGGATGATATTTGAGGATGTCTAATGGTAGCTTTACTTCACACAGGTGATAATTGGAAGGAGGTCTATGACAATGGTGAGCTGGTTGCATGTCAAAGTTGAATGCTATACCACTTATATATGTATTCTACTTTTCTGTTCCTTGTTTGCCCTCAAAGGTGAAAAACATGATGATCTCCATAGATCAATTGATTAGAGATAAACTACTGTGCTCTACTGATATAAAAAGATGTTTCAATTTTCATATTGTGGCAGAATTCAAATATAATGTGTGGATATATAATCTGCAGTATAGTTCCATTTGTAACTAATTTTATGAGTCATTACAAATTTTTTGGGAAAAAACCTTTAAATTGATTTTGAGAGCCAACAGATACTTCACAGTTTTAAGGTTGAGAGAGCACTATAATCTTATTTATATTTTAATGTTCTCATAAAAAAAACAAAGCCTGTGAATTATGAAGATGAAATTGAGGTGTTGGTTTCTGTATAATATGGTTGATACTTCAAACGTGAATTTGGTGCACACATATTGACTGAAGGCAAGTGTGAGTATTTGAACTAGTTGCCACTGTGTAGAGAGACCCCCCTCAAGGCAAGGTCCAGAAGTGGTCTTAAGATATAAGGTCAAGAGGCTGGTCCACATGATGACCATCTTTTAAATAAATGTTCCAATTACTGTTAAAATGCATATACCCTCTTGAAGGAAACACTAAGATGCGCATCATATTTTGTATTAAATCTCAAGTTTTCGTCTTCAAATGTGATCAATTTTTGTTAGTGGCACCTTTACACATACACAATTGATGTCTATTGACAGAACACATCACCCTCTTTAAAGTGATTTTCTTACAATTTTATGGCTAAATAATATACATGTATATTTTTTGATAAATTACATTTTAAATTGAAATTAAATGTGTTCTTAAATTTTGAATTTGACTCTTCATGGAAAATATTGATACATGTACATTGTATATGTTTTGGGGCCAATGTTGTGCTCATTCATTTTTCGTTAAAAAGAACTTCATTAATGTTTTACCTTTATTTCAAACCCCCAAGGTAGTAAATTTAAAGTTTCTTTAAATGAATATTTAAATGTAAATTTTGAAAACTTATGAAGCCATTGTCAATAATTTAAGATCAACCAACATTTCTAGTTTCAGTAAATGTATAGTTTAGACATCTTGACAAGACAGCTGTAGCATGTACATGCATCTGTATGTGCAGAAATCTGTAACAGTCACGTTTTCTGCAGTAAGTATTGTAAAGTGCTCCAACTCCTTCATTTAAAAGATGGTGGTGTGTAAGGGCAGATGGACTGTCAATGGATTGCTCTGTCTGTCTTTGTCTAAGAGTTGACATCCATGGAGAAAAAGTAATTCTGCTCAATGTGCTATCATTTGAAAAATCAGCCGTAATTAAAATTATGAAGTACATTGTGTGCATGTGTTCATGGCTGTGATAGGAATTCCACACAGGAAAAGTTTATGTACATGTGTAGATGGTAAAGAATGATTGTGGTGCATGTTTGAATTCCAGTTGACCCCCGTTTCTGTAGCTAGGTCTGGTCCTGTACAATTTTGGCTCAATGTTAGTTGCTGACACTGTGATCACACTGTTACAAGTTGCATGCTTCAGCTATTTTTAATCCAAGGTAACATACTGAGTTCTCTTTATGCAATATAACAGTATACCCTACCCCCACCAGATTATAGAATTTAATATGCTCTTTTTTGAAATTTTACTGTGGGCCAATTTTTTTGCAAGGACATAATGTATTTCTTATCCATGATGCAAGGTTACAGAATGTTTCTCTGAAATTCTGAATGGAGGGTGATGTCATTTCCTCCAGAAGTGTCATTTCGTCTGTCTACAAAGTTACAGTGTTCTCCTTCATATTCAGGGTTATGAGTGTTCCCTGCATGTATATAAACTCTTTCACTGCCAACTGCGACTGAAGTCAATCTGCTTAACCCTTAAAGTGATAATCACTGCTTCACTTGTTTTTGCATTACTGTCATACATATAATGGTTAAAAGATTCAAATTCCTCATGAAGATACTTTCATTCATATACCAGCAAGCCTAGTCTAAAGCAAAAAATAGGCAAGTAGTCTTAGTCAACAGCTTTCCTTGGCACACTTTGCACGCATTGACCACAAAGTGTCCCAAGGAAAGCTGTTGACTCAATCTTAAAACAGCACTTTTAAAGGGTTAAGATGAACTGCTGTGAATTTTGAAAAGGGTGCCAGATTCATGTTGCCTTGTGAAAAGACATTTGGCAGAAGTATCAGCCTATAGTTACATAGAATATAATAGTCCAGGTCAACAGCTTTCCTCGCCATGTTGTGGGTGCAATGTGCACAAAGCATGCCGAGGGAAGCTGTTGACTCAGTCAAAAATGTGGCAGTTAAAGACTTAAGAAGTCAAGTAGGTTGATAGATTGGTACGTCCCTCTTTATACTGGGATGGCTCAGGAGTTTCCCTGTTTTCTGCAAGTTTTGTTGAGTGTTTCCTTGATTTTACAAACAGGTGCAACAGCACAACATCCTGTCAACCCCCCGCCCACCCCAGAATAATACAATTCAGTCTCTCTGCTCTCCATATTCAATCCAGTCACTGTCTCGGTCTGTTAAAACCTTAATTTAGGAAAACCACTGTTGCTATGTTTGATGTAAAAATTTAGAAATTCAAGGCTTTAGCAGCTAAATTAATTTATAAATGGGGCATCATCAGAAAACCATCAAGCATGTTTTGCAACCTGAAATTCCTGGATACACTTTATTTTGTGATGTTAACTGCCTGTCTTTAAGATTGTATTCGGTCAAGACAGCCCACTTGAATTTTAAGGTGCTAAGGACATGCAGTAATAGCAAATAAATATAACATATTTGTTGCCTATTGAAAACATATATGAACTAGTGTCTCTACTGATATATGGAAAACACAGCAGAATGTGTAAAGCTACATGTTCATTTTCTCTATGGCAAGATATTTCCTATTTATGCAAGGTTTTGGGGTAGTCAATCCTCTCTATGTAAGATCATGCAATTTATTTTCTTGTTGCCTTCTTGAATAGTTGAGTTTTAAAACAGGTTTGTAGTGTAATACTTCATAACAAGACTTTCCTGATGCATTACAACATCGGTAAGACTGACAATTTGAAAGTGAATATTGGTGCAAATATTAGCAGAAAAAAAAGGGAAAAAAGAAGAAAACCTCAGCGTAAGGCACAGGAACCATCATTTGCCCTTTCTTAGTCAAATTGCCCCAAATACCCGTAAAATATCATCAGCCTCATAGCATTTACTTTAATTTTATTTTCCATGCCAGATATTTTGAATGAGATTGATATCTAGACAAGACCAGAACATCCTGCCCCGAGGTAATTTGTTGAATGAGTCCTGTTCTAACCAAGGAACCGTCAAAAGTTAGCCAATCATTGATACAATATTGGCACAAAATTGTTCCATTGAAAAACTGTTTGTTGAAAGAAAAAAAGACTGACATATTTTATCAACTGAAAGACCTTTTTCTGGAACATTGTCTCTGTTTTGTTGCTGTCCTGAAACTCTGCCTTGTTTTGCAGGCTGGTCAGGAGTTGCGGAGCTTTACACTCGCTTGAAGTGGATGTCGATGCATGGCATAAATGTTTCTTGTGTTTGGTTCTTGCAGAAAAGATTCATCGAGAATTGATCAACAAAAACAGTGCCTACATAGAGCTACTTCTGACCACACTTGATGTAAGTGTTATCACATTGCTTATATCTACTTTGTTATTATTAGTGCCTACCATTATACGTACTACCTCGGTAAAAGAAAAAGGTGAATCCTTTACGTCCTATGCTAAATTTGCATGTATGCAGTGCCTGTCTGTGGTATCAAAGCCTTCATATATAAAATGGATGCATCCACAATCAAGATTCTAAGTACATGGGGGATAAAAATATGCTGGAATAATTTCTTCAAATTCATTTTTACCTCAGCTGACTTGTCAGTCAGCTGAGGTTTTTTGAGGGTCCGTCGTCCATCGTCCGTCTGTCGTCCGTCGTCCACAATTCACATTTTCGACTTCTTCTCAAAAACCGTCGGCTAGATTCACTTCAAACTTGATGGAGATGTGCCTTGGGTGGGTCTCTACCAAGTTTGTTCAAATGGTCACGGTCCAGTGATTTTTGGATTTTTAATGAATTTTTTTGTTCTTTTTTGGGTAAATCTTAAAAAATCTTCTTCTCCGAAACCGCACACCCAATTGCTTTGATATCACACAGGAACACTCCCTAGGACTCATAGTTCTTAATTTGTTCACCAGGTGGCGCTGCAATTTTTTCCTAATTTTTTATGAATTTTTGTGTGTTGTAGCTATTTTCGACTTCTTCTCCAGAACGGTCACTCAGATTAAGCTGAAACTTGGTGGATGTGTTCCTTGTAGAAGGGTCAAACAAAGTTGTACACTATGTGGGAATGCTGCAGATTCCTCATTTTTAACGATTTTTTCAATTCTGGTACTTGTCGGTCAATGCAGCTTTCCTATTGATTACTATGGAAGTCAATGGGCATTCTAATGCTAGTTCGCATTTTTGACTTCTTCTCCAAAACTGTCATCCAGATTAACTTCAAACTTGGTGGCAGTGTACGTTGGGTGGGTTTCTACCAATTTTGTTCAAATGTTCATGCTCCAGTGATTTTTTGATTTTTAATGAATTTTTTTGTTCTTTTTTTGGGACAAATCTTAAAAGATCTTGTAAGTCAATGGGCATTCTAATGCTAATTCACAGGACAACCGACACGGAATTTACTGTTTACTTGATAACTTGAGATCTGTTTTGAGTTAGCTACACATGTTAATTATTGTGTATGAAGGTCATGCTGAGACAGTACATGAATGACCTTTTACCTCATTTGTGGGGTCACAGTGCAACATACATGAAATTTACTCTTCATTATAACTTGAGAACTACTTGAACTTTGATTTTGCACATGTAAGTGTTCTTCTATAAAGTTCAGACTTACTCAGAACATGGTGTCCTTGATCGTTTCCCAAGTTCCTAGAGCTGCAAGTGTGATGAATCTCAAGATCAGCTGAGGCACGGGCTATTCACACAGCCCTCTTGTTCATCTCGATCAGCATTACATACACACAATGGCATTTTATATATAAAAAATAGGGATGTAGCAGAACATGGCACTGTTTTTACTCACACATTATGTGGCAACAAGAAGTTGGATCATTGTTGTTTGATTCAGAAACAATTTACTTTTGTTTCATGCAAGAGGGCTTTTTGGTCAAGAAAATGTGGTTGTTACCATTATTATTATTATTAGTATTATTATTATTATTATTGTTATTATTAGTAGTAGTAGTAGTAGTAGTAGCATAGTAGTAGCAGTAGTAGTAGTATAATTATTATTACTATTATTATTATTATTATTATTATTATTATTATTATTATTATTATTATTATTGTTGTTGTTGTTGTTGTTATGTGGTAGTCAGGCATCAGTCTGTCTGTCCAGTGGCATCTGCAATTCACATTTTTGATTTCTTCTCCAAAACCATCTCATGTTCGCAAATTTACTTCAAACTTGCTGGGAATGTAACCTGGGTGAGTCTCTATCTACTTTGTTCAAATGGTCATGCTCCAGTGATTTTACATTTTAAATGATTTTCTTGTTCATTTTTGGCAGAATCTAAAAAAATCATCATATCCGAAACTGACAACTCAATTGCCTTAAAATTGCATTGGGGCACTTCTGAGGACCCCCGACTGTAATAATTTATGCAACAGGTGGTCCTTCAATATTTTTCTATTTTTCAATGAATGAGTTAAGGCTATTTTTGATTTACTGTCCATAACCATCACTGACATTGCTCTGAAACTTGATAGAAGTGTAGCGTCTAGGAGGGTTAAACAAAGTTGGTCACTGAGTGGTGATACTCTGGATCCCTGATTTTTAAGGGTCTGTCCCATGTGGGGACCCTTTCTGTTTTCCGTTGTCCAGTCGTTCGTCTGGATGTTTGTCTGGTTGTGCATATTCTCATTACTGTGATACCTACAGAATGCTTCCATGTATTTTGCTCAAATTTGGCAATATGCTTATCTTACCTGGCAAGATGAACTGACCAGATTTTGGTGCCACCATGACCAATTTTGAGCAAATGGCAGCCTAATTATGATGCTCATTAGGGCTTGTTACCTCAATATCTCCATGCTCCAATGTATTTTGCTCAAATATTGAAGTATGCTTATCTGGCATACTAAGATGAAGAGATTAGATTTTGATGTCACCATGACCTAATTTGAACAAATGGCAGCCTAATTATATGTTCATTAGGGCTCGTTTAACTGCAGTATCTTCAGAATGCTTCCCTGTACGTGTATCATGCTCAAATTTTAAAGTATGATTATCTTGTATGCCAGGATGATCTGATTAAATTTTGGTATCATCATGACCTTATTTGAGCAAATGGCAGCCTAATTACATGTTGTTAGGGCTCGTTACCACCATACATGTACAATGTGTATCTCCACAATGCTTCCATGTATTTTGTACACATTTTATGGTATAATTATCTTACATGGTCATATGAACTGATCAGATTTTGGTGTCACCATGACTAAATTTCAGCAATGGCAGCTTAATTAGATGTTTGTTAAGGCTCGTTACAATGGTGTCTCCAGAATGACTCCATGTATTATGCTCTAATTAAAGTTTGATAGCAATAATTAAGGGTCTGCCTCATGGGGGGACCCTTTCATAATGTTTTCCGGATTTCCGTTTGTCCAGATGTGCACTTTCTTGTTAATGCGATATCTGCAGAATGCCTCCATGTATTTTGCTCAAATTTTGCAATACGCTTATCTTGCCTAGCAAGATGAACTGATTATATTTTAGTGTCACCATGACCTAATTTGAGCAATTGGAGGACCCTTCATTCAACAGTTTGCATTGAAGGTATGCCTTCATTCAACAGTTTGCATTGAAGGTATGTCTAGTTAACAAGTTTTTCAGTTTGGATACCTGTCAGTTAATGCATGCATTTCTTTTGATTGCCATGTAAGTCAATGGAGCTGGCAATAGAAATGTGCATTTTCAATTTCTCTAGTATAATCATCAACCAGATTCACTTTGAACTTGGTGGGGCTATACCTTGGATGGGTCTGTGCCAAGTTTTTTCAAATCATCAAGCTCCGGTGATTTTTGGAGTTTAATGAATTTTTGGTTCATTTTTCAGCAAAATCTTTTAAAAATATTATTCCAAACTGCCAAGCCAATTGCTTTAAAATTGCATGGGAACACTTCTGGGGACCCCTAGACCTTAATCATTCTACAAGTGGCCCTGTAATTTTTTTCTGTTTTACATGTAGATCTGCTGACCAAAAGTCGCAGAGCTTGAGCAACCACTCATGTCTGTCCCTCCATCCATCTGTTCGTAAACTTTTGCTCATTAGTGCGATACCATCCACAGTTTTCAAGTTAGCCCATTATAACATTCAGGACTTATAGGGTGTATGAAAATCCAGGCCCCTTTCGATATTGGTGGCACCACTATATAGGGGTCAAAATGTGAAAATCGTGTGAACACTCTAGCATCTTTCATTTTTGGCAGATCTTCAGCAGATTTGGTGGGTTTGTGGGGGAGGTCAAAGTCTAAGTTGCAAATGATACTTGTGGCGCCACTTATAATTTGATGGAAATTATGATCCAAAATATGTTTTAAGATGTAAAATTCTATATTTGGAAGTAATTGGATTAGACTTGCCAAATTTATATGATATATAGACCATGGTCAAAGGTAGAATGTTATGTAATGTCAGTGACCTTGACCTATTTTTGTGAGGTCACCATGCCTGTAAAGTTGAAAAGGTGATTTTGTAATGTCAGGGTGTAGCTTGGACATCAATGACGAAGAGAATTGAGCCTCCAGATCAAAATTGTACTTGATTACAGAATACATAAAACTGTACTTGGTGACTCACTTTTTGGGTCATTGTGACCCAGTATTTTTGGAGTTTGGCACTTGTCCAAGTTTATTGCTTTTCATCAATGACTCCAAAAGTTCTGACCCGATTTGAACAAACTGACTATTTGGAAAGCTGCATGTGGGGTGCATAATTTGAACAGTGGTAATTTTTTAATGGGAGTTAAAGGTCAAGAGCAAATGGCCAGTTTAAATATAGGGGTTATCTAGTGAATGCTCTGCACCCCACAATTCTTGAGAAAGGCATGTATAGCATTTAGGAGTTATAAAGTGTAATATCTTTGTCAACATCAATGTTGTTGGTGCCACCTATAGTATTGTATAATATACAGGTCGAAATGTGAAAATCTTGTGACTGCAATACTGTCCACAGTTTTCAAGTTAGCCCAATATAACTTTCAGGACTTATAGGGGGTATGAAAATCTAGTTTTTTTTTTTTATTTTTGTTATATTGGTGGCACCACCTACAATATTATGCAATATAGGGGTCAAAATGTGAAAATCTTGTGAACACTCTAGCATCTTTAATTTTTGGCTGATCTTCACCAATTTGGGTTGGATTGTGGGGGAGGTCAAAGTCTAAGTTGCTGATGATACTAGGGGTGACACCTATAATTTGATGGAAATTATGAGCCAAAATGTGTTTTAAGATCTAAAATTCCACATCTTGAAAAGGAATTGGATTAGATTTGTCAAATGTATGGGACATATAGACCATGGCCAAAGCTAGAATTTTTTATAATATCAGTGACCTGACCCTGACCTATTTTTGTGAGGTCACCATGCCTGTAAAGTGGAAAAGACCATGGCCGAAGCTAGAATTTTATATAATATCAGTGACCTGACCCTGACCTATTTTTGTGAGGTCACCATGCCTGTAAAGTGGAAAGAAGTGATTTTGTAATGGCAGGGTGTAGCTTGGACTTTAATGGCCATGTCAGCACAGCACCAGGCAGGCCTATGGGCCTCATGTATTACATAATCTGGGTGTCCTTTATCTTCTGTCCCAAGGTCACCTAGAACATAGAGTTAAGGACTCACTCATTGTTGTCTTGGCACATGCAACAATATTCATCACAGGAGTTGCACAAATAAACTATGATTACATGTGGGGCAAATTAAGTGCCATCAGGAGGACAATTTTTACATTAAATGTACACAATCTTTATATGTTCAGATGCCACTTGAGGACTTACAACTTTGAAATGAACAGGTGCAATATAGCCACAATGCCAGTAGAGCATTAGGCCCATGGACCTCTTGTTTACTGTTTATTTTTTGTGTTCTCGCTTTCTTGGACTTCTGCTCTGATACAGTCACTCAGATTGTTCTGAAACTTGGTAAAAAACGTAGGTTGTAGGAGAGTTAAACAAAAGTATGTACTGGGTGGTCATACTCTGGATCCCTTATTTTCAACAACTTTTTCACCTGTGGTACCTGTCGGTTAATGCATGCATTAATTGATTACCATGTAAGTCAATGTGGATTGCAATGGAAACTCATGTTTTTTACTTCATGTCCAAAGCCCTCATTCTCTAGACCAGAGTAGGACTTATTCTGGGTTGAATGTGAAGGTCAGCTGAGGCTGGGCTGTTCAAGCAGCCCTCTTGTTCTTTTCTTTTTTCTTTTTTTTTAATAACAATTGTGTGTGTGTGTATGGTTGTATTTGTTATTTTTGCAGAGCTAGAAATTTGGAGAGAATATGAGAATCCATTCTCGCAAGGATTCTTCTTAAACGAAATAAATCCAAATAGAAACTTGCAAAATTTTGCAAATTTCTGGCACTGTTTTGAACTTCTGCCCTTAAACTGTCTCTGAGATTATTCTGAAACTTGGAGGAAATGAAGTCACGTGGGGATGCACATTAACATGTACCTTGGATGCTTCTCTACCAAGTTTCTCAAATGGTTACGCTTTACTGATATTTAGATTTGTTATGACCCATTTGTTCATTTTTCTTTGCCAAAATCATAAAAAATCTTCTTCAAAACTGCACGGTCAATTAGCTAGGTTGCATAGATTTTTTTTAAAGGCTAATAATGCCTAAAACTTTCTTCTAAATTTCAAATTTTATGAATATGATTTGTTCCTTTCATAAATAATTTGCAATTATGATTTAGAACAATACAGTTTTTCAGTGAATGGTACGGAATATGATTTTGCTCTTAGAATATCAGACTTGGTAGTGTTCAAACGGTACATGGGCCCGGCTTACAGAATTAGGTTTGTTAAGTTTCTCTTTGTATTAAATAGGAACATTTCTGGAAACCTGAACCACATATTGATTTGTTCAGCAGGTGGTTGTATGATTTTTTTGTCAATTTTTTTTTGCAAATTTGAACATGTCTTTTCTATTTTGATTTCTGTTGCAAAATTGTCAGTCAGATTGTTCTCAACTTAGTGGAAATATAGCTGTGCAGGTGGATACTCTGGATCCCTGATTTTGGTAAATTTTTTTCAGTTTGGTACTACTCGGGATCAATGCATGCTTTCTTATTGATTTCCATGGAAGTCAGTGGGGATGGGATTGGAAAGTCACATTTTTCACTTCAGGTCCAAAATCCTCCCATCAACCCCTAGACCAGATTGGGACATTTTGGGTGAATGTGAAAGTCAGCTGAGGATGCATGGACTGTTCATACAGACCTTTTATTACCACTACATGTACTACTACTACTACTACTACTACTACTACTACTACTACTACTACTACTACTACTACTACTACTACTACTACTACTACTACCACCACCACCACCACCACCACCACCACCACCACCACTACATGTATTATCATTATTTTTATTTAGTGTATCCATATTTGTCCTCAATCTTGAGAGCCAGTCAACAGCTTTCCTGTATGCTCTCTGAGAATACCTGGGAAAGCTGTTGACACAATGACGTCATCTCATTCTTCATGACCAAATGGACAAAAAAAAAGAAGAAAAAAATTCTGCAACATTTATGATGCTTGTGGCTGCTGTGAGATACATTGGTGACAGGTCCCTGAGGGTTAATAATCCAGTCATAAACCAGATTGTACATTTGAAATTTTATTCTGTCTTCTTGGTGTTGGAGACTGTTGTACAATTAGTTCCTTGTAGCAGGTTGATTGTGTAATTGATGGCCTTACTTGTTTACAGTGTACACTGTAATTGATGGCCTTACTTGTTTACAGTGTACACTGTAATTGATGGCCTTACTTGTTTACAGTGTACACTGTAATTGATGGCCTTACTTGTTTACAGTGTACACTGTAATTGATGGCCTTACTTGTTTACAGTGTACACTGTAATTGATGGCCTTACTTGTTTACAGTGTACACTGTAATTGTGTTTTGTGGATTTTGTTTACAGGCGTCTCAGGATGCCTGTGTCACACAGAACCTGCTCTACATTCTCCTTGAACTGGTCGGCAAATCACGTAAGTATTGCCAGTACAACCTAAGCCTGGGCAGTCAGATGCTTGTGTTGTCCACACTTACATCATGCGGATGGTGGTTACCTGTATCACACACAAGGGACTCTGTGACATCTTTAATGGCATCTGTGGAAAATTTGTTAATGAATGATGACATGACCAGGATGATAATTAAAAGTAATAGGTCACAATGGAGAGACAAAATAATTTAATAGGACACATGTGGCTCAGGCTTGTTGTAACTTGACATGTGTTCCTCTTAAAAAAACAAATTCTTTGAAAGATTTTGTGCACGAAAAAGTACTGTGATATTCTGCATACACATTATTCAAGTTTTCTTGTTTTGTTCTAGTTCATTTGTTTGTCTTTAGTCTTTGTAAGCAGTAAAGACTAGGTTAAAAAGTGGAAGTATATCACCAAATTGTGTCTAGGTTTCTTTTCTTTAGAAGTAGATAGTCATGTACCTGTACTTGTGAAACCTTTCTCTTGTGCTGGTGGGATTTATGCTTTCTCCTACTTTCTTACCATCAGAAAGTTTGACAGATTTACGGGACAAAAAGAATTTTGGCTCCATATAGTTGTCCTTTTCAGGCAAAACCTGGTTGTATAGGCACAAGCACCCTGTGCTTCTCTGTGCACATGATGGAATAAAGTGTAGGTCTCTACGGCTTTATATTCCATTGCAATTGTGCCCTTATTTCAGGTTGTGCCTCCTCTTTACTTCTTCCCCCCCTCCCCCTTCCAAAAGTGCGGGGCATATAGCTTTGTTCATGTCAGTTGGTTGGTCGGTCAGTAGACAAACTGGTTTCTGCACCATAACTCATGAAGTTTTTGAGATACGACTTGGATAGTGCCCAAATATATACTAGGTGAAGTATGAACATGGTTGACCATGACCCTATTTCCAAGGCCATGGAGGTACTATTTTAAGTTTTGGTTTTCCGCAGGATGACTGGATAAGTTTTTATGCTAGGACCTGTATATTGCACAGGTTTATAGTCCTTATCCAGGGTTAGGTCAAGTTTGAAGGTGGGTGACCTTGATCTAAATTCAAAGGTCACAAGAACACTTTTAAATTAATGAACTTGGTTTCTGCATTAATTGTAACTCAGAATTTAAGTTATGGCTTCAATGTTGCACATGGTAATAGTCCTCACTTAGGGCTTGGTCAGCTTAGAAGATGGATGACCTTGACCAAATTCCCAAGGTCACCACCTGGAGTCCTATTAGTGAATCTGGTTTCTGCATAATGACGAAAGGTGTTTTTGACCTAGGGCTTTCATATTGCACAGGAACGTTGCCTTGTATAAGAGCTAGGTCAAGTCCTGAAATGGGTGACCTAGAGTCACTTTCCAAGGCCACAGAGCCAGTTCACATTACTGAATTTGGTTTCTGCTTAATAACTGCAGAATTTTTTGAGTCGGCTTTTATTTTGTAGATTTTTACAGTCTTCTATTATGGCTACATCAACTTCAATGGAGGGTGACCTTGACCTAATTCCAAGGTCACTAGGCCACTTCAGTGAATTTGGTTTCTGCATCTACTCTTCAAGGTCATGACTGCCCCATTTATTAGTGTGAACAGAGTAATAAGGGCAAACATAATGACGGTAGGGCGAATCTGTTTTACATACGTGTCTTGTCATTTTAAGATTGGTTGTATCATTTGTTGGGATTTTTTTTCCTGTGCAGACTCGGGTAAGCGATCCAGCAACCTGGTGTCCCACGGTGCTACTCAGGTACTCTTCCATGTACTGGTGTCGGAGTCCAAGGAACAGACGCCTCCAGAGGAACTGCTTCTGTCCATACACCAAGTGCTGGCCAAGCTAGGCTCTAAAGGTACACCTTACCACCAGGCATCACTACATGGACCCTGATGTACATTAAAGTTGTCTTCTCTATACTCAAATTTGCTTGTAATCTCCAGAAAGTGTCGCATTTAATAGTGAAATCATTTCCCTGGTGATAATGTACATGTTCACGTTGTCCATGCTTATTTGGTCTACGATTTGACCATATTAAGGTAATGAAATATATAATATCACATCAGTAAGCCTACAGATATGGAAAAGAAAATGTGACTGTATAAAATACAATGCTCAATTTTATGTACTAGGTATGATCAACTGTCAAACTAAGTGAAAATTCAAGTACTGGATAATGCATAGCTGTGAGTGAATCTGATTTGATCAGAATTATTATAATTTTAGAACTTCTGTGAATTCTGATTTTGTTTTGGGCCAGAGTCAAGTTGGTCAAATGAATAACTGCATTCCCTAATATTATGTGGGTACATATGACTACTGGAATTATCCGGTAGACCATCCTAGCTTTGGCCTGTGACGTCACAGACTCATCATCATGGAAGCACATACCAAGCTGTCAGGCCCTTGCTTGTGTTTCCATATATCAAGTGGGTCAAAGCCTGAATTTTTCAAAACATACGGGAGTAGGACACAGTGAAGCAAGCTGATGTGTAGTTGATGGAATTTCTGGCCCGTTTTTTTTCTCACAGTCTTGCTGTAATTTTGATTTTATCCCTCAAAGTTGGCAATTTTAAATACTATTTAGCAATACAACATTACATGGGTTAACCCTTAAAGCACTGATTTAAGACAGAGTCAACAGCTTTCCTCAGGACACTTTGCATGCAATGCACGCATAGTGTCCTGAATAAAGCTGGTGATGAAGACTACTTTTCGCTTTAGACTAGTCTTGATGGTATTTGAATGAAAGGTATCTTCATCAGGAACTTGAATCTTTTAAGCATTATATGTTTACTGGTAATGACAAAAAAGTCTGTAGCTTTGATTAGCACTTGAAGGGTTAATTGTGAGTGCAGAATTTATACCTTTTTTTTTCAGATCGCAAATTTGGGGTGAAGGCTCGTTTAAGCCAAGCTTTGCCAGTAACTTTAGGATTGGTGCGAAACCATACCACCAACACTAAATTACTCCTGCCTGTTTTACAAGTGCTCAAGCTGTACTCAAATAATGGTAAGGATATTTTGTGTACACTTGTAGAAAATTTCAGTGTCAGAACTGTCATATCAAGACTTTTTTAATTCAACCAAAAGCATGCTAGGATTTTTTTCAGCAGCCATTTTCAAAATTTAATAGCCATTTTTTAATTTTCCTGAGCCATTTACTGTTGGAAAAAATATAAGTAAGGATATCACATAGAAATTGTTTGTTGATACAGTGGTCCCTCTCTTGAGAGACAGCCCCTAGGGCAGGTGAAAATATGGTCTGTCAAAACAGGTAGTCTTTCATTAGAGGTATAATAACATGGAAAAGATAGCACAGTGTTCTGAGAGAGTGGTCTTAAAAAGATAATGCGGTCTCTCATTGGAAGGGTCTTCCAAGACCGGTACCACTGTAGCTATATTGTGCAGCCTGTGATGTGCTTCTCCCAGCTGTCTTTCTCCGTGGTCATGGTTTGCTCATCCCTTGGTCTCTCCTCCATGTCAACAAATAAATGACAGACTCTTTCTTGCTGGTGGTAAGCTTGGGTATTTTCACTGCATGCTGGGCCTATACGAGCGAGGCTGCCTGACGTTTCGCCATTGTGGAAGCACCTCTGTTATTTTCCATTAACCAGGTCAATTTGTACAGACTTGGCACTCGCTTGGAACAGGACAGCCAATTATAGTGTGCTTAAAGATAGTCAGCCTGGAACTTTGGCCCACATTTGATCCCCCGTGTTTGTTTGACTGAGAAATGAAAGTGCTTGAGAAAGAGAGTTTATTGCAAATTATGCACACAGATCTTTATCGTATTAAAGAGAGTTTTGTTCTGAGATTGTTTGCTTTCAACTGAGTGCGGAATGTTATAACCCTGGGGTGTTTTTTGGTCTGGTAAAATATCAAGCTGACACTCAGAATGACCCACTTTGGTGTGGTGACATGTTGGGAGATGGAATGAATCTTGTGAAGAGGCTGGAACCTGCTAAGATCTCTATTATGGCAAAGAGAGTTACAGTGGTCTCCCTCTTATAAGGCCACCCCAAAGGCACTAGAAAAAATGGCCTTATAAGAGGGGTGGCCTCTCTTGAGGGGTAAAATACAATGAAAATGCCTTACTTGCTGCATGGAGAAGTGGCTTTTGTAGAGGGGGTGGCTTCCCGGGGGGGGGGGGGGGGCTTATTAGAGAGGGACCACTGTATTTGCCTTTTGTATGCGTGAGAAATTCTAAGCTGTTATTGGGACTTTTTTGTTTGTTTTTTGCTCGGAAAAACAATGGCGAATGGTTGTTTACGGTTCCGCTCGCTGCGGGGATGACTTACCTAACTGCAAAGTAAACAGAATGCGGGTCCTGGTGCTTTCATGCATTGTGTCATGTCGGCTGCTGTTTTAGCGCTCTCCCACTGTGTATTGGGGCCAATTATGAATTAAAGTCAGTAAAACTTCAAACCTTTTAGATGAAAGGGACATATCAACATTAAACTTACAGTCAAAGAATGCAATTCTTTTCTTCATTGCCACATCCATATTTTAATAGTGTATGTGTGTGAAATGCATGAGTGAACATGAAGAACAATAGAAAGTCCTGCAAACTTTGATAAATTTGAGTAAAGTATGTATTCCACTATTGACTGGGCATTTCATAATTTAAGTATGTAAAGCACTAAGTGTGTCTGAAAAACTTTCTTTTCAGCATTTCTCATACAAAGTGTACCCTGGTTTCTGTGGGCAGTTTTTAGGGATAATATACATATTTCTAGACTAAGTGCATTTCTTTGTAAAATACCCGTATCCTTGCAGGACATCGGGCAAGACCATTGGGACGTGACTTGTGTATTCAGCTATTAACAGGCCAATTAAGCCATTGTTCTTGTTTACTCACACATGGGTTATTGCCATATCAGGCTGTCAGTCACATTTGCCAATTTTGGCAACCGGGAATGGAAATCCAGAGCATGTGATATGGCTAGAATAGGTGAGGTCAAGATCAACTGGTTCATGTGGGTTTCAGTAGAGGTCTCTGTTGGTAGGTGGGCTAGGTATTAGTATTTTCATCAGGTTTCATTGTAATTTGCACCTATGTAACTTTAAACCCACCTTTTACCTAGAAACCCCAATTTTTTTGGTGAAGACAGTTGTGTTCACAACTAGGTTCCCAGTAAAGTAGAACATTTTTAGTTGCGCTTCCTGCACTCCAAATGCATGTGTGGTGAGTTTCAAGTGAGCTTTGTCGCATTTATTTACGTGAGCTGTATTGAATTATTTTTCACAATTGTGCTGCAGCCCATTTTGGAACCAAGCGCGCAGATCTTTAAATGAGTCACATTTGACTTACAAATTGATACAAAAGGAACAAGGCGCGTTTGTCCCTCACTCATTGCAGTGTGACTTGAATGCCTTAAGCATGCTCGTCACCTTTCATCTCTGAAGGCAATCATACATGTGTGAACTTGAATAAATATATTGTGTCAAATGATAATTTATATTATTAGTATTTCACTTGATTGCTAGCCAAGATGATTTGGGGGCCCCATTGCACTGATAGTTGCTAAAGTCGTGCTCATTACACCCTCAGAGCTAGAATGATCACACTTTATTTTGTTCCAGTGCAGGAGGAAGGGAGTGTTGCTGTATGAAAGGGAGTTCCTGTGCATAAAATTTCAGTATCATGCATATTTAACAAGTTATTTGCAATTAGCAGTTAGATTCACAGTATGGAAACTGCAAATCTTCAGTGGTGCACCCGTGGCTGTGCACATGAACAACAGGGCAAGCATGGATTGAGTTTTGCTCTCATTGGCACCAAACCTGTGTCTAATTTCATTCCATAACTTTCGTCATCGTTTCAGTTTGTTTCATAGAACCCTTCTGCATCTTAAACTGATAAAAAGTCACATTTTTAGCTCAGCTGACTTGTCAGTCAGCTGAGCTAATATCTTATGGTCCTCCATCCCTCATCCGTCAACAATTCAAATTTTCGACTTCTCCAAAACTGTCAGCCAAATCCACTTCAAATTTGGTCAGGATGTGCCTTGGGTGGGTGTCTACCAAGTTTGTTCAAATGGTCACGGTC
This sequence comes from Hermodice carunculata, assembly GCA_964020975.1. NCBI lineage: Eukaryota > Metazoa > Annelida > Polychaeta > Eunicida > Amphinomidae > Hermodice > Hermodice carunculata. The sequence goes on from OZ026617.1 coordinate 98,723,011, forward strand.
CAGTGATTTTTGGATTTTTTATGATTTTTTTTTTTTTTGTTTTTTTTTTTTTGTGGCAAATCTTAAAAAATCTTATTCTCCGAAACCGCTCACCCAATTGCTTTGATATCACACAGGAACCCTCCCTGGGACTCCTAGTTCTTAGTTTGTTCACCAGGTGGCGCTGCAATTTTTTCTAATTTTTTATGAATTTTTTTTTTGTGTTATAGCTATTTTCGACTTGTTCTCCAGAACCGTCACTCAGATTAAGCTGATACGTGGTGGATATGTTCCTTGTAGAAGGGTCAAACAAAGTTGTTGACTATGTGGGAATGCTGCGGATTCCTGATTTTTAACGATTTTTTCAATTAAGGTACTTTTCGTTCAATACAGCTGTCCTATTGATGGAAGTCAATGAGCATTCTGATACTAATTCACATTTTCGACTTCTCCAAAACTGTCATCCAGATTAACTTCAAACTTGGTGGCAATGTACCTTGGGTGGGTTTCTACCAGGTTAGTTCAAATGGTCATGGTCCAGTGATTTTTGGATTTTTAATGAATTTTTTTGTTCTTCTTTTGGACAAATCTTAAAAAATCTTATTCTCTGAAAATACTCACCCAATTGCTTTGATATCACCCAGGAAGACACCTCAGGACTCCTTGTTCTTAATGTGTTCACCAGATGGCCCTGCATATTTTTTCTAATACTTTATGATTTTTTTTTTGGTGTTATAGCTATTCTCTACTTCTTCGCCAGAACCGTCACTCAGATTAAGCTTAAACGTGGTGGATATGTTCCTTGTGGAAGGGTCAAACAATGTCGTTCACTACGTGGGAATGCTGCAGATTCCTGATATTTAACAATTTTTTTTTCAATTTGGCTACTTTTCAGTAAATGCACCTTTCCTATTGATTACTATCGATGTAAGTCAATGGGCATTCTAATGCTAATTTACATTTTCGACTTCTCCAAAAAACGGCATCCAAATTTCCTTCAAACTTGGTGGGGATGTACCTTGGGTGGGTGTCTACCAGGTTTGTTCCAATAGTCATGTTGCAATGATTTTTGGATTTTTTTATGATTTTTTTTTTTCAAAAATCTTTACAAAAGTTTTAATAGGAATGTTTAACATAGGAATTTCTTGTAATGGTAATAACTTAGATAATTTTAGCCAGATTTACTTCAAACTTGATGGGGATGTACCTTGGATGGATCTCTGCGAAGTTTGTTCAAATGGTCTATTGATTTTTGAATTTTTTTATTATTTTTTTTGTTTTTTTTGGGGGGGGGGGGGCAAACCTTAAAAACTCTTCTCATCTGAAACCGCACACCCAATTGCTTTGATATTGTACATAGACACTCCCAGGGACACCTTGTTCCCAATTTGTTCACCAGGTGGTGCTGCAATTTTTTATGATTTTTTTGTATGGTTTTGCTATTTTTCACTTGTTTTCAGAACTGTCACTCAGATTAAGCTGAAATGAGATGGATATGTTCTTGTGGAAGGGTCAAACAAAGTTGTTTACTAGGTGGCACTGCTTTGGATTCCTGATTTTTAAGGATTTTTTCAATGCGGGTACTTATCGGTCAATGCAGCTTTTCTATTGATTACTCTGTAAGTCAATGGGTATTCTAATGCTAATTCACAGGACAACTGACATGAAATTTACTGTTTACTTGATAAATTGAGATCTGTTTTGAGTTAGTATCGTGATGCTGCACATGTAAATGTTTCTGTATGAAGGTCATGCTTAGACAGTACATGAATGACCTTGACCTGGTTTCTTGGGTCACAGTGCAACATACATGAATTTTACTCTTCACTATAACTTGAGAACTACTTGAACCTTGATGTTGCACATGTTAGTGTTCTTCTATAAAGGTCAGACTTACTCAGAACATGGGTGACCTTGATCCTTTCCCAAGTTCACAGAGGTGCAAGTGTGATGAATGTCTCGGTCAGCTGAGCATGATCTGTTCACACAGCCCTCTTGTTATGCCTTTATTGCATAAAAATGACCAGTTTTCAGTTTTTTTTCGTTGGCGTGCCTGCAACACTTCCAAGCACGTTGCTGGGCCAGTTTAATCATATTATAATATACACCAGAAGTTAAAAACCACTTTTCCTATGGGCTCATGTGATAAAACATATCATAGTTAATTATTTGAAAAGTCATGTGATGATCTGAACTGCATCATTGTTAGCCAATAGTAGTGGAAATCTTGGGCTTCAGAGTGATGCCGAATACGGCATGTTTTTGTGGCAAGCCGATAGGCTATGACAGTGTAAAATGAACACAAATTTACTGTTGTTTGACGTTTTGCCGCATTTCAGATGGCATAGTGCTTAAAATACACCATGAAAGGTACAATTTATGTATCAAAAATTAAATCTGATATTTTAGGTGACATTATGGTGATATCAATGGCAAAATTCAGAACTCTGTGAACCATAATATATGCCCAAATGTCGCTTGGCCCATCAAACCTCTTTTTGTTTCATTTGGAGTGCAAAACATCACAAATTTTGCAAATAGGAAACTCAATGGTGAGAGAACTTCACAACAGAATGGATATAGTCAAGGAAAAATAGCCTTTTACAGGTTTAAATAAAATCTCAGTTGGGTTGTAACTATTATGATATTTGGCAAACAGACCTGGATGATGATGCTTGATGCATGTCATGTTACATTTTGCCGATATATAATAATATATACCACATGATCCCATACTCACCTTTAATTGTGAGCTGACTCTGCCAATAAACATGCTTAGTCCATATTTTCATATATGTACTTAGACCTCATTTGTTGACATAAGTGTGGTACATACGCGTGTGAAACTAAATGGAATTGAATGCGCGTAACCAAAACCACACGCAAATAGAACAGAACTTAATTTAGCGCTTACTCAAATAAAACGTAAATGAAACGTAAAACTGGAAAAAATATGCAAAATATTTGGGTAAATGCGCGCGTTGGTGCAGATATGCTTCGTTTGGAGGGAACTTATCCCTGACCACAACTGTAGTTATATATAACCAACACACTCATTACTGTAAATTTGTTAACATTTGCTGCAAAACTATTGTGCGTATTGAATGTTATGTAAACATAGAATCTTATGGGAATACACACCCCTGGCCCACAGGAATTTTGTGCATTGGGTTGTGTATTCAGCCAAATACACATAAACTTGCTAATTGCAACCTCTCTAATTCTTATGGACTTTCATATTTGTATAGAATTGATTTGCCATACGGACTAGGTTCCTAGTTTTGATGTGTGTATATATATATATATATATATATATATATATATATATATATATATATATATATATATATATATATATATATATATATATATATATATACATGTATATATATATATATATATATATATATATTGTATGGATGTAGTTCAGTACCAGACACAGCTGTACTCATTTTATGAAAATTACATTTTTATGTCAACAGAAATGATAAGTATGTTAACCTTTAGATATGTCAGTTTTATGTTATTGAGGTGATGCATGCTGGTGGCATTCTTTTCAAAGTAGAGACCATAAAATTGCAGTATTATTCATTACATGTATATATTTCCCTGTTGGGCCCACCTATTACTGTTGCACTGTTACACTGGCGATGAGAGAGACTTCAGTCCATGTGAACAATGCATTTTGTGTTCCAGATGGGCCACAACCTCTCAGAGGTTCTCACCAGGGAAAATTAATGACCATGCATATCCAATTAATTAGCATAAGTGAACAGTACAGAAAAGAGCAGTGATCTTATCTTATCTATCTTTAATGGCAGTATCATAATGTAGATTTGACCCGCCAGATGCACTTGACTGTAATAACTGCTCAGTATCCCTTTTTTTTTCACATCCATATTTGTGGCTTGTGGCATGTTAGAACCTTCGAAAGGTCCATTGAAGCTATATCCAAAAGAGTCCAGAAAGGAATCATTAACATCCAAATGATCACTTGGCTTCGGCATGTCACCTGTATGCTCGTCTCTTGAGTGTGTCTGTGTGTGTGTGTGTGTGTGTGGGGGGGGGGGGGGGGCTGCAAACTCGTAGTACATTTGCCTGGACCCCATTTACCAGTATGTTCAGAAATAAGAGTCTTGCACACCGTGCACCTCCTTTGTTGCTTATCTCTATGCTTTCGTCCCATGTTAAATGTTAATCACGTCAGTATGGGTGCAAAAGGAATGTCGAACACACAGGACACTGAACACACGACTTCACATGGCGACAAACAGGACAAAACTGCCGGATTACACCAGCACCCAAATGACCCTCCCCCCCCAGTGACGCAACTATTCACATTAAAATTTGATGCGCACATTTAGAGGCGATTAATTCGCTACTCTGTTTAACAACAGTTAAATCAACATTTTACTTTTACTTATGCAATTAATTAGCATAAGTGAACGGTACAGAACAGAGCAGTGATCTTATCTCTACTGGAGTTGGCCTTTGAAGTACTCTTAGTAAGACTGGTAGAATTATTAAAGGACTATAACCAACATGCGGTTTTGTGATGATTTCAGCGGTCAACGCATCCTACCTGGGTAAGAGTGGTGCAGTCACACACCTGTTCAAGGTGCTGGCTGTGTGTGGCCGTAAACATCTGACGCTGGTCAAGGTGGCGCTCGACACGCTGAGTCTGCTTGTCAAGTCAAGTACGTACACTCATAATCCATAGCTGAAATTTCTCCAAAGAGGCTGGACATCAAATTTTGTCTGCTTAGTGTGTTTATTTGAATCTATCTTGTATAGGAGGCCTGTTGAAGGACAAATGTACATGTAGATAAAACTATGAGGATCACATGGCTTAGGTCAACAGTCTTCCCTGGTACATGTTGGGCATATTGTGCCCAATCCTTGCCCAAGAAAGCTGTTGACTTGGTCTTATTCAAACCAAACAAGTTTTAAGGCTGCGCTTACATGTATGTAATTTTTCTTGAGGATTCAGAAATGGTTTGATCAGTATTTTCTGATGATGTGTTTGCCAAATGTTGGGTACTTTTGGCCTTGTCAATTTGCAGGAATTTGGAGTGGAACTTGTGAGAAAAACTCTTGATGTTTTGCGAACATGATGTTATATTCACCAACATGTCTCCAACATGAGTGCTGGTAACAATGTGCTCATGTTCCGCGGTACATAAACATATGACTTGTACAAGTTACCTGCATGGTATATCAGGCAGAGATGTGCTTGTTGCATGTACCGTGTCTTCAAGATAAATACCATCACAGGGGCCTTGTTTTGCAGAGAGCAACTCGGCGCGGGCAATCGGTCAAGGTGGGGTTCCTATACTGTTGACCATGTTCTATGATTGGCACCGCTTGGACAGCAAAAACAGACATATCAGTCTCAGGAAGGCCATACTCAATGTGATGAAACACGTCACCAATCTAAGTGAGTTGCTCTGCTGGCATTTTTCTAACGTGTTGTGAAAATTGCAATTTAAACCCTTCTTTCCATAAACCCGCCCAAACCGGCTGGTAGTCAAATGTCGTCTGCTTCAGTATTTTCAACTAATTTCAGCAGTAATGAAAAATAATTATTGGAGAATTTGTAGATGAGACCTGTCATATCACATGCCGAGGAAAGCTGATGTGTGAAATTAGACTGAATTAAATTGTCTTAATTTAAAACATTGACACCTTCCCACATTGTCAGTTTACATAAAATGAACACCCTACAATGATTTACTGAAAATTTACTTTGCTCATGTGCCCAGTCTGTTACATCAACTTTGTGGTTTAAGGACAGGTAAGACCTCAAAAACCTTTGCGTGGGCAATTTTGAGATTTTAACAGTTCTTCAAGATAAATTTCCTTTCTGTAGGTTGGCAAAATTTCAAGCTCCTTAATAAAGTAGAAATATGAGAAAAACACAAAAAAAAAACATAGGCATGTGGACATCTGAACGTTCATGTGTCATTCTTTTGGTTTTCAGCAGCCTAGCAGAACAATGCCACCCATCAATGATACTTAACGGTCTGTCAAGTGCCTACAGATAGCAATTGCCCATGGCAAAACGAGAGTGGTATCATGGCGGTGCCGCAAAATCAGGCAGCATGCCAAAAGTGTGTTTGTGGGCAGTGAAATGGTGCAAACATGCAATCATGTCACAGCCTTAGTGATTTATTTTATAGTTATCTTGCTTGTTTCGTGTTCATACGAAGGAAGACTTTAAATGTTTAGGAGCAGCTTGAGTTGTCAGATGATGTCCCTTCAATGGCTGTGCCACAATGGATTAGCCGAGTGGCCCTACACACCAAAGACAGGCGTGAATCAAAATGGCACTTTAATCAACAATGCCCATGTACATAATATTTTTTCATTGAAACCCAAGGATGAGGAAATAAAGTACAAATAAACACATCGAAATAAGCATGAATGTGAACACAAGAGAGAACATACAAAATAGCGATACAAAACTCAGATTGGAAAGAGACATGAAACTCAGTAAGAAAACAATTACAAAACTAGGAAAGATGATCTGCTGCATAGCAAATCAGTGTGTGTGTGTCTTCAAAGCATATTGGTATGGGAGTGTACAACTATTCTAGTACACAGGAGTAGAAGTTGGAATGGTGTCTCAGTTTATTATAGCTTTGAAGATATTCAAGATTTTAAATTTCTAATGGTGCTATTTAGCATAGTTTAAATTGCTACAACTTTTATTTTTAATTCAGTAGCTGTGCAAGGGTCAACAACCCCCTAGTAGAAGTTGGAATGACATCTCTATCTATTATAGTGTTGAAGATATTCAAGTTTTAAAATTTAAAATGCTGCTAATTAGCATAATTTAAATTGCTACAAGTTTTGTTTTAAATTCATTTGATGCACAAAGGTCAATAACCCCCTAGCAGAAGTTAAAATGACATCTCTATCTATTATACTTTTGAAGATATTCAAGATTTAAAATTTCAAAAGCCCCTAATTTGCATAATTTTAAACATCTCCATTCCAATGTATAAAACGGTCCAACTCCTTGTATGGAGGTACAATCATGCCAAGTTTGGAGTTTCTATGTATAATAGTGTCCCGAGAAAAGTGTCGGACAAATTTGCTGGTAAAGAAGAAAGAAAGAAAGAAAGCAAGCAAGCAAGCAAGAAAGAATTTTAGAAAAAATAATGACAAGCTAACTAAGTAAAGTATACAGACAGCAGTAATTGCAATAAAACACTATCCCTAAACATGGGTTGAAGAGGTAAGGGGCAAAAGACCGAATCGCCACCTAACATAAATACATTTTGAGCTAGGATCGATTAAAGTGGGATTTATTTTTGGTGTCTTAGCTGTCCTCAACATTTTGCAAGCTTTAATCTGAGTTGTGCCCAGAGACATTACAGAATGAATTGAGTGCACAACACAAACTTTCTCAGTAATGTAACTCTTTCAGTGCCACATTTTAGATTGAGTCAACAGCTTTCCTTGGTGTGCTTTGGATGCAATGTGCCCAAAGTGTGCCCAGAAAAGCTGTTGACCTGGACTATTATATTACATGTCACCACAGGCATGCTTGCACTCTAATGAAAAGTCTTTTCACAAGCAACATCTGAGCAGGTCGTTTTAAGTAGTTGGACTTTAGTCGCAGTTTGCACAGAAAGATTTTTTCCTGTCAGTGCCTGCAGTCATTATAAAGTCAATATGGTCAGACTGATGTCAATTATGATCATGCATGTCCACTCCAGACTCATATTCCTTGTAAAATGTCATCTTTTTATTCCAGTACTAGCTTTGCCTATATTTCCAAAGAAAGAGATAGTGGTCCAGGGTGACAGCTTTCATCAGTTCTGGGCACAGCACGCTAAATGGTCAACTCCGGAAAGCTGTGTCGTCATTGAAAGGATTGATATGCCTTCAGGGAGCATTTTTATTACCGGTTTAGGGAAATGAAATATTCAATGTTGGCATCTTTAAAAAAGTACCTACCTCTGTGGTATTTATCGTGCAACCATGATTACATGACATTGTGCTGCAAGCTTTATCTTCTTGTGTCACTGATTTCAAACTAACAAGTGGCATTAACTGGTACTGAGAGTGTCTCCTGCCAAGTTACTGAGCGTCAGTATAATGGTACATTGTAGAGTCAGGACGGAAGGCACTGATGGAAGCAGATGGCATTCGTATCCTGTACACATCATGTCAGGAGAGTTTGGACTGTCGTGAGCTGGAGGGCCTCATCTTCACTGCCAGCCTGATTATGAGGAAGTGTTTCCCAAAGAATCGCCTCCCACTGTCTGGCCTCCGCAGCCCTTTGAACTTTGACCTGCCCGAGAGTGACTTCCATGTGGTGGATTCTGGAGAAGGTCAGGGTAAGAAACCTCAAGTATGGTCAAAACATTGGACCTAATTGTGAGAAGGACTTCATATATCACAAATTTATAAACTGTCAAGATTAAATTGGCCTGCGTACAAATAACTGGCACTGTTTCATGATGCAGTGTTATTGTGTGCTATTGCAGATACTATCACAAGTACTTTGGCTGTTATTACTGCATCAACAGTGCCCTGATTGTAAGATCATTCTTAGTACTTTGTTTAGAGTTCTTTCAGATAACACGCTCATAATTAAACTAGGATTCAAGATCCAGTTAGAACAATTCTACCCAAAGTTGTTCCTTTTACTGAACGCACACACAAAAAGCATTGTGTAGTTGATTGAACCTGTACCACAGTGGTATTTTAGAAATTCAGCATACTTTATGCAGGAGTACCCTGCAGGATTAGTGACAGGTGTTTTCTGGTTATTAACATAGTCAAATGTCAGAAAATACCAAGCATGGTCTCTCTCCAGAGTGGCACTTATCAATCTCCTCAAGCGAAAAAAAAAAAAAAAAAAAAAAGAAAAAAAAAAGAAAAGAAAAGAAAGCCAATTGCTGATTCAAACATGATTGTTTCCATGCTGATGGAAGCCCTATGTGAGATGTGGGACTTGTTGTTATACATGTACATGTACGTGAGTGGACACCCCTAAAGTGCTATATGAAGAGATCCCATGGCATTAGGTCTCGTTTTCAGATTGTATATGTTTGCTATACATGTTTGCTGCCTCATAATTCCTGTTGTCATTCTAGGCACATTGATGCAGTATATTAAATGTAGTTCATGAACCTGTTGAAGCTTTTATTTTATAGGAGCTTGTTTGATATAATGATGATTCACATAAATATAGGAAAAAGCAAATGGATGTTCAGCAATTTTGCATGAATACCAGGATAATTATTTAATATGTATACATGTATCACTAAAATGTTCCTAGATTGCTGGGCCCATAGCATTACAGTCTGGAGAAGTACAATATAGTCCTGTTGCCATAAACCCTTTCACTGCCACACTTTGGACTGAGTCAACAGCTTTCCTTGGCATGCTATGGACTCAAGGCACCTGAAGCACGTCAAGGAAAGCTGTTGACCTGGACCATTATATTCTGTGGAACTATAGGCATGTTGGCACTTGAGTGAAAGGTCTTTTGGCAAAGAATATGAAAGTAGCATCCTTGTTATAACTGAGAGCACTATGTCTTATCAACGAGTAGTTCGACTTAAGTGGCAGTTGGCATCAAATTCAGTACAAATTACATCAACATTGTTCTCTTGTTCACTGCATTTTTGTGTAAAAAGTTTAATAATTTACTTTCTTGTGGCTAGATAAGAATATGGCTTTGTGCAGTATGTGAACTGAAGTCTTGTCTGTGATACTTATTGATTGTAGCTTTGAAATTATAATATGTTTTGGGGATGACAGGCTAAAAAAATGGACTCGTGTTTTGATTTATGTTTCATTGGTGAGTTGCTATTCAGCATAATCTACACATTTGCCTGATAAACTGATTTTTCCCTGCCCTATTAAGTTGAGTGGAGAAAAAAAATGGAGCTGGGTGTGTTGAAGTTGTGCAAGAGAAACTGTTGTCATGATTAAATCAATTGGTGTTTTGGAGTTGGAATAGATATGTTGCTTGGAAAATTATTGTATCAAAATTGGTGTGGATTTGAAATAGAAAAATAACCATTAGTTAAAACATGGCAGCCTAACAGGACAGCAGGCTGGCCAAAATGAGAAATTATCAAGCAGGTGAGTTTTACAGGCAAATTATTTTGACACTGCAAATTGAATCCAGTCTTTGATGTTATGGGCTTGAATGAGATACATGTACCATGAGCTCCAATACTTATCCGAATGTTGATTTATTTTCTCCAAGAGCACCACAGAACAGCCAGTGTATATGGGAAGTTTTGTTTAATTTGTGGCTGTGAATACTAAGCTAGCTTTATTTGCAGACATCCAATATGAAATTTGGCCCCTGCAGAGTTGTGCGGCTAGTTGGTTGAGCCAGGTACACTTGCCTGATGTGTGCAGCATGCTGCTTTGACACTCAACTACTGCACATGTTTGTGTCAATATAAACAGAAAAAAACATGTTAATATCATGAAAGTTGTTATTTCAATCTGTAATTGGATTTATTGACTCTTGTGAAATAAATTTTAAAAAAGTCATATAAAAAGTTAAATGTTATGAGGACAAGTTGAAAAGTTTAGGTGTGATGCAGAAATTCCCAACATTGCAGTGAAAAAAAGCAGATGAAGGTTAAGCGTATTATCCTGATAATTTGCTGAGCTCAAGTTACAACACTTTCAGGCAAATTTCCCAAAAGTGTACGGTGTAAAATGTCCTCACCTTCAATATGTTTACTTGATGTTCTCATAGATAAAAACCAGTATTGTGTATCAGATTCATCTGGGTGTGTCCCGGTTAAACAGCTTTCTTCGGTGTTGGGGAACTCTGAGCACCTCACCCACAAGGACGGCTGTTGACTCAGTCTTATTTCAACCAAGAAAGGGTTAAAGTAGGGTGATGTATGTGCAACTGGAACAAAGCAAAATTCTGTTTCAAATTGAAGAGGAAGACTTCTTATTGTGAATAGTCCTTGATCCAGAGTGACACATCTTGTAGAATTTTGGATAAGCAAATGTCATGAAGAGCTGAAAGATTAACGCTTGCAAACAAGAGATACATTTTGCTGCATCAGTGTATTTCTGTTGTATCTTATTTTTAGGCATTTTACAGGGGTAGGTTTTTCCCCAAAGCCCTATGACCCCAGAATTCTAGGGTTTGCCACAAAAGTTTGGACTTAAAAGCTGTTACTTCTGTTTATATTTAATAGGAGGATCACACTTTGATTGTACAGTTTGTGGTATTTTTAGCAATCCCCTTCCACAACATTTCCAAAACTTGCTAGAGAAAAGATAACAGCAGGACCAAATATAGAGCCTCAAGTGCAGTGTTTGTGGTATAAGTGGTATGTGCGTTGGTTTATTTGTACTTGGCGCAGGTCTTCCATACTTGTATTTGTGTCAACCGATGACAGGCCCGCGTTAGCACTGTGAAGTATTGAAGAACATGAAACCCACCAAAATCAGTATAATCATCTTGACATTTTTTCAGATTATTGTATTGCAATGTCAGTTGATACAACAGTCAAGAAGAGTTGATTGCTCAGGATGGTAATTCTATATAAGGGCTTGGTCAGGTTCCAAGATGACTGACCTTGACCCTGTTTCCAAGGTCACAGGGCCACAGTGAATTCTTCAACACATTGACTTGAACAAGATAACTCCATAAGTTTTGGAGCTAGGGCTTTCATATTGTACAGGAGTATAGTCCTCTATAAGGGCATGATCAAGATGGGTCACCTTGACCGCATTCCCAAGGTTGCAGAGACACATTAGTCCAGAAGTTTTGGAGCCAGATCTTTCATATTACACAGGATCCTGAGGGGGACAACTGGTAAGGGTGCAGGGAGAGACATTGGATTTTCTGATGGAAAGCCAGTCTGTTCTAGTTTTAATTTTTTTTTTTTTTTTTTGTCGGTGAAATGGATTCAAACCTGCATACAAAACTATATAGTTGTGGCAAACTATGCATAAAAAAAGGCCATTCTGAGTTGTTACACTGTTGTATAAGATTGTCTGCAGTATTTAAGAGTCAGTTTGAGTTAGGCACCAGGTTGTGTTGTCACTTACATCACTATAATGCTCAGGGACCAACAAGCAAAAAGTCATTGAGAAAAGTGAAGTCAATGGAAAATTGATAAAGGTCTTGGCCAAAATGAGGTTAGAATTGGCTGCCAAGGTTATGGCATAAGGTGTGTATGAGTGTAGACATATTATTGAGAATGGTGTTCCATTTTGCCAAAATGCCAGTTACAACAGTGTAAAACTGAGGCAATGATTTGCTTAATAGTCATGATAATGTTACAGTAAAACATATTGAGTCACATAAATCAGTACAATAAAAACTTTGCTGATTCTCTACTGAGCTGCATGTAGACATTTGTGGGTTTAGGAGTTTGGCATTTGATAATGTGTCTGTACATATGCAGTGTCGAACGATATGCAACCATTGACAGCTTTAGATATGGTGATGCAATTAAACTACATTTCTGATGTATGTAGATGAGTAATTCCTCTGATTTGTGCAGTGAATTTGATTTGGTTTTGTCTTAACATAAAACAGCAATATAATGAAACTAGAATATGACGGCAAATGCAGAGTGCCCAGGTAGTGTACAAGCATTTGTAGCACACACACACAAAAGATTGTGCTTTGAAAGTGGAGAATGTACACTCTGATTTAGTATGATGATGTGATATTGGTCTGTAGATTGTCTCGTGTTTCCAGAAAGGCCTCCTTTCATTCTTCTTTGGTTTCGACATCTTTTTCCTATTTAGATCAGTGAATTAGTACATGTAGGCACATGAATCATGTCCACCGCTCTGTCCTGGTGCTATCTAGTTTGGCAGTATTTTTAAAAATGTTGATTGTCTTTATAAATTTGTGCTGTGCTTAGAAAAATAATATGCTTATTTCTTTCCTTTCATCCCGATTAAGTGTTGTAGTAATGGAATTTATTTCAAGAATGTATTTGCCAAGTTATTTTGAATGCTTATGATCATCAAACAAAAGATAATTTAAATTTCAGAAGATACTGAATGGTATTTAAAGTGTCCATACTGCTGTAGTGCACAAAACTTACTTTTATCCATTTTGTCTAAAGTTCAGCTAATGTAACCTCAGAGTCACAGTGTAGAAAACTTGGGTTTACTCTTGATTGCAAAAGCTAATTAGCATTCTTAACAAATATTAGATGTTTACACCTAAAACATCCCACTGTTGATGTCCACAAATATATTCATAAACTGGATAAAACTTTATTCTATTTGTTAAAGAGGGCTAAATTTGAATTAGATTGTAAGATAAATCAATATTTTTTGTAAGACAGCTACACATGTTAATGGTGTATGCATATCACATTCGACAATTAAGTCATTATTCCGTGAAGTAAGGCCCTTTGTATAACAACTTAGGCCAGGTATCACATGAATAGAGATGGCATGTCTGAAATTTAGAAGCCTAACCGAGGGTGTCCATCCTAGACCAGTGGGGTAGATACAAAATCATAGCACTACAATAAATTTTTTATGAACACCCTCCACATTTGGTGGTGTAATCACCTATTGTTTTATACACCACACACTGTAGACATTGTGCCAATATTACCTGATTAAGTCTGGTCTTGTTCATGCCCCTGCACTGGCCTCCTACAAGGCACGGCTAGTTACTGGTCTCCTACAAGGCAAGGCTAGTTACTGGTCTCCTACAAGGCACGGCTAGTTACCCTTATCTTTATACTGTATAGAATTTTTCTTAGTGACAAAAACAGGTGAATTATACCCTGACAGGGGCTCCTGGAGTTAAATATCCATGGTAATCTTACATTTTATCAGTTGAATATGAATTCCCTTTGTTTACATGTAATGTGTAAATTACATATGTTTTGCTGTAAACATCCACAGTGATGCTTGTTAAGAATGCTACTGTTCTGAGTTGCTTTTGGAATCGAGAGTAAAACTAAGTTTTCTACACTGTAGCTCTGAGGCTACATAACTGAACTTTGAGACAAAATGGATATGAAAAGTAAATTTTGTGCACTGCAACCATACACTGGAATGGTATAAAGAATGTAAAAATTGAGGGGTTTCTGATTTTGAATGTACAGAAGGTAACTGTGTGGAGCCTGTCATTATCATGCAAGAATGTTGCATATAAGGAGATCCCTCTGCCTTAATAATCATTATACATATAATAATTATGTCTAAAAACAAAGCACACAAATTAGTATATTCTCAAGGTTTTGGTTAATGTCAATATCACATCATGCTGGTGAAAAACAGAGAATTTCATGCAACTGGATTTAAAGTTTGATAGAAATAGTTGATACATGGTGCATACCAGGAAAATCTGATCGTGTTATTAGATTGTGCTTTAACATTTTTAAAGAAGGGGCCAATGGGTTGATATTTGGTAGAAGTTATTTGTAATAGAAAGTCTGGTGAATGTATAATGCTCAGGACAGGCAGAACAAGGAGAACCATTCACCATAAGGGCCAAAACTAATGTTTGACTTTTGAGTTCAAGTAATGCAATTAGCACTCTTGACTTTCAATTGAGTTTTTGATTAATAAAGCAATTAACATTTACACATTAATATCAAAATGGATCATCCTTATGTGTCTTAAACTTTTCATAAATTTGTATGTGTTTTTTGTTATATTTGTGTCAATAACAGTCATTTTGTTAGAGAACAGCACCATTACGCCTCTCAACTTGTCTTATTTGCATTCAGTTTAATTTGTGTTTCACTGTAAGATTGTCGGTGTGCAGATTATGTATTAGCTGAAGTTTCTCTACTTTGGTTGTTTTACTTAAACTGTTGAAACTACTTAGTTTGATGTCTGTATCACTTACTTTTACGCACAAGTTGTTCACCACTGAACTAGAACACTTTCATATTAGTTATTCTTGATCTTTGCAATGGGATTCACTTGTGTCAAAATTATGGCTGGAGAGGTTGGGTGAGCTTTTGAATGTTTTTGAAGGCTGTCATTAGTAATTAAACACCAAAATCATGTGGAAGCTTAATTATTCAGTTTGGATTGTCAGATTGAAATTTGATACCAGTTATGACCGCATACCTGGCCAAGGTGTAACTGTGTGAGCATATTGACATATAAATTGCATGTAACAGTTTAGTAAATACGAAACAGTTTCACACTAGCCTCAATGCCATGCCCTTTACAACAGACCACCAAAGTGTTGGTTGGCAGGGTGTCAATTGTACCAATAATTAAAGTCTTTCAAGCTGCTTCCAGGATAGGTCTGTTGTCCAGGAAAATAAGTGACCATTGCTGCTATCTGTTGTCAGTGGTGGACAGACGTGTGTACTCTTGTCTTTGCTTGTGTAGTTTGCTGATGACTTACTGTGTGCATGGCCCCGTTCTTTCTGTCTCTCCCTTCAGACGGATCACTCTGTGTACTTGACCAATTGCAATTGCGTGCAGGTGAAGACAACGGATACGAGAGCTCAGTTGATAACGATGACGATGTTAGCAGCGATGATGACCCCGAGGCCCATAAGATTGATTCAGAGGTAAGAGTCCAGTAGCCACATCACATAAGTATCAAAATCAAAGTACTAAGTGAACCATATACATGTAGAAGTTTGCCCATCTTGCACAAGAAGGCTTTCCTGGGTAGTGGATCAAAAAAAAAAAAAAAAAAAAATGAGGAAAGTAAATGATTGTAAAAAGAGAGGAATGATCTTTCGTGATGGGTGATATGTTCAAAGTATGTGTTAACTCATTCTGTCCTGCACTGGTAAAGGTGTTGGTCAGTGGGTTCTGCATTACTAAAGCAAGTCTCACAATACCTATGCCATAAGTTGCTGGGCAACATAAAATCCAATGACTGTAAACAAGGCATACTGGTAATTTGATGAAAGTTCTTTTTTGTAAGGAATGTCAGTGTGCAGTTTCCATGATAATTTCAACTTAACACACAGGAAAAATGTAAGCTTGAATGAGTTAAGGCTAGGTAGATAATGCAAATTTATACAAAAGCAGTAAGACGTGAGTTACCATTTGCAGATGCAGAAGGTGGACAGTAGAAAGGAGAGAGAATCAGTGTATGATGAGATAAAGCAGGAAGTAAGTGGAAGCCAGCCCCTGTCCTGCTATGATGACAAGTTTTACCCATAGTTCCCCCTGAAGCCAGCCCCTGTCCTGCTATGATGACAAGTTTTACCCATAGTTCCCCCTGAAACTGGCCAAAAGCAGCCAATGCATGGTCAGATGTTGCCTGCTGCAGTGTTTGTTTTTGGGTAAATTCAACAGTAAATGAAAAGCAGTGAGACTTACAGGCGAGACCTATCAGAATAACATGGCCTAGGTCAGCAACTTTCCGTGATACCGGTTTGGTACTCAGTGCTGAACCCTCGTTGAGGAAAGCTGTTGACTGAGTCTTAATCCAAGGGGGAAAGGTTGAACCTCAGCTGCTGTGGTATAATGTTCAGTGTGACCTGTGAGCTATGCACTCACAGTATGCTGGCAAGCCTGTTGATTAAGTGAAGGGCATACTTAATATGCATCTAATTAGGTTCCTCTGAATTTTTTTTTTTTTTTGGTTTTAATGGTGGAAATTGCAAAATTTGAAGAAAGGGATAATGTAGATGATGTTTTGAAATTTACCTCAAAAGCACAATGAGATAAAATGGGTTTATTGCAGGGTAAGTGCTGGTTTGTCAAATGTACCTAGCTAGTACATGTTTGAATAGTAACAAATGCTATTGGTCATCCTCTAATTTTCTTTTTCCATACTGGTCAGTTCAATACATGTGTACTTGTGGTGCCAACTTGGCCTGATGAACGATCCCAGTTCTTTTACATATTGTACTTTGATGCATTTGCTTGCAAGTTGCCAATGACTGTGTTGTTGGTCAGATAATAATATACATTGACACAATTTCCTGCTTACTTCAGTGGCAATCACACTTTTGATTGACTAATTCATTACTTTGGGCTTTTTTCTGGTTTTATCTCAAAATGTGTATTAAAGGCATCTTTCATTCTGCTCTGCTTGCCTGCTGAACTGTCCTGTCTGTCAGATCTCTATCATTTTCCTTTGTCAACATATACCCGTAAGCCAAGCAAAATGTCAACTTGGAATTCATTTGTCACTGTCCATCAGTCAACACATCTCTCAACATATATAAAGATACACTAGACTTAAGATAACAAAATAGACTGATGTTAGAGTTTGAGAATTCTTATTCTCTCTCCCTCTCTCTCTCTCTCTCCTCTCCCTCTCTCTCTCTCTCTCTCTATATATATATATATATATACATTTATATATAGATCTTTATTTTGAGAGGGTGTCTCAGTTACTTTAGCAAAACACTTATCTTCCCTGAGGCCCTCTTAAATCAATGAAATACACAGGTATGTACAACGTACAGCTAAGTTACAACAGTGCGAACAATTATTTGCTTGCTTCATGTAGTGACATCAGATGCTTAGTACGATTTCTCTTAACAAGGTAGCAGAACTTCTGACTTCATTTGGCAACTGGTTTCATGTTGCTGCACCATCATAACTCAAAGCCCTTTTTCATATACTCTGTTTTAGGGCGAGGAAGGTAGAGATTATCCTTACTAGCTGATCTTGAGTTCATGCTGTGAACATCTTTAAGATGTGTGAACATTTCTTTCATATACTCTGGTGACATGCCATTCAATGCTTTGTACACAAGGACTAATTTTATGCATTCACATACTGTGAATTGCTTTAATTTCGCTGTATTTTTATTTTTGCTTTTTTTTTTTGCTAATGGCACAAAACCGTGAAAATAAAAATACAGTGAAATAGTATTTTAACATTGATTTGATAGGAATTTTGTGCAAAATAGTGAAATTAAAAATTCAGTGAAATGCAAAAACCGTGAAAATTTATACACGCAAAAATAAGTACATTTACAGTAGTCACCCAGTTGAGTTTCTGCACCATGTCACTGTAACTATGAAAATCATTTGAGTTTATGACTAAATATCCATCCTGTTTGTGAAGGCATTGAACTTTGCGAAGTAAAGATTTGTTGCAATTGCCCCATATGGTGCAGCAATAATCTACATGAGGAAGTATGTGGGCATTCACAAATATTTTCTTGATATGGAATGGTATATAATAACATATTATTCTAAGCACATTTCAATTCATAGCTATCTTTTTGCATACATTGGAAACCTGAACATGCCACGATAAAATCCTGTCCACACAGAGACCGAGAATTTGTTACTGATTTACACTTTCCAGCAAGGAATTTCCGAGATAAACTCTTAAATCTCATTTTTCAAGGCAGGAGCTTTCCTCTTGAAAGACAGTAACCTTGTCTATAATTTTAGCCTAACAGCATTCCTTCAGCTTTGTCTGATACTTGTACATCGTATGCTTGACCATAACATGAGAAATAAATGAAAGGAAAACTGCTTAGTTTGTTTGAATAGCAGTTGAAACATATGCCTTGATAGATCTCGGACTCTGAAAAATATTATGTACATGTAGGTTATAGCATGAAGTATATGCCATCATCATGGACATCTTTGATTTTTGTTTGATTTGTTGTACAGGTAGCTTAATGACGTTAATGGTAGACGCACATGTTTACAAGGAAATGTCCATTGTTTAGTCAATCTTATATGATTGTGATTTTTCAGCAGGAGAATTTAATGTCATGTATAACTCCTGAATCAGTGCTTTTTTTCATTTGTCAGCATGAGCTGTACTACTGACTGTAGCACTTCAGTTTTGAATGGTTTTTATGATCTCTTATTCATCAACACTTTTTCTTTCACAGCAGAGGAAGCTAGGTGTATGTTGTATGCTGTAATTGTTAGCTTGGCTGACTGGTCTGTCAGCTGAGCTTACAGGAGGTCAATCCAGCCATTGTCCTCATTATGCATCAACAATTTCACATTTGTGACTTCCTCTGAAAAACTTTGATGTATCCTGTTTGAAAGGTCATATACATGTATCTGGGTCAAAGTGACACATCCATGAACGGTATCTCTCTTTGGCTATAATTTCCCCTGGGGTTTGATTCTATTCAATGAAAGCCAACACAAAACAGACTCAGGACAAACATGCAGGTTATGTAGGGAAACCAGGTTACTAGGTGAAATATCTGAGTCACAGTGATATCCATTTACTATTTGCCTTTGGCCTGTAGCATTTTTACATGTCATGAAACCAGGACAGCTGATTAGGTATCTGGGTCACACAGATATATACCCACTCACAATTTGCATTTGGCCTGTAGCTAACATTTTTCTGTCTGTGATTTGTCTTTCTAAAGTAAGCTTTGTTACATTTCAACCCATTCCAAGTGTGTGAACCTTTTATCCAACAGCAAATGATACCTGAAACTCTCTTTTAAAAAGATGAATGTGTTTTGATGCTGATAATAATGTGAATCTTGTACAATGTCTGTATGTGTGGTACCACAAGTAATACCATATAGCCATAGCAATGTCTGTGTGTGTGTGGTACCACAAGTAATACCATACAGCCATAACAATGTCTGTGTGTGGGGTACCACAAGTAATACCATACAGCCATAGCAATGTCTGTGTGTGTGGTACGACAAGTAATACCATACAGCCATAGCAATGTCTATGTTTGTAGTACCACAAGTAATACCATATAGCCATAGCAATGTCTGTGTGTGTGGTACCATTATATGTATTACCATACAGCCATAGCAATATCTGTGTGTGTGGCACCACAAGTGAAACATACCATACAGCTATAGCAATGTCTGTGTGTGTGGTACCATTATATGTATTACCATACAGCTATAGCAATGTCTGTGTGGTAGAGTGCACGGTTGGCTGAGCGGTAAGACGCTCGCCTTTCACCTCTGCAGCCCTGGTTCGATTCTCGTCCTGGGCAGCATGTGGAAAAAGTTCCTACCACTTTAACCGTGCACGGTGGTTTTCTCCGAGTTCTTCGGTTTCCTCCACCACAGACAAGGTGGGAAGTATACGCCAACATCTGTGCCATGGAGAGTGACTCGTTAAGTCAATGCTTGACTTCTTTCACAATCCATGTAAAACAAATATGTCTATACTTATACTGGTACCATTATATGTATTACCATACAGCTATAGCAATGTCTGTGTGTGTGGTACCATTATATGTATTACCATACAGCTATAGCAATGTCTGTGTGTGGTATCATTATATGTATTACCATACAACCATAGCAATGTCTGTGTGTGGTACCATTATATGTATTACCATACAGCCATAGCAATGTCTGTGTGTGTGGTACCATTATATGTATTACCATACAGCTATAGCAATGTCTGTGTGTGGTACCATGATATGTATTACCATACAGCTGCAGCAATGTCCATCATGTGGAATTGTGTGTGTGTATTTCCAGGAGGATGCAGTCAATGATGGGGGTGAGGATCCGTCCTACCACAGAAGCTGGGAAGACCTCAGTCTGTACAACAAGTTCTTTCCAGAACTGCAAGAATTTGATGTGAGTTGTTTTGATCAATGCGATACTTCATGGTCCTCAATCCCCTATTTTTGTATTGTGATATACAGTGAGACCTCATTGTAACGACACTCAGATGTTCAGTGTACTCATTTAAGTTTTTGAAGGGCTTAAAAGTAAATTCCTTTGCTGTTGTATTCATTTATTGGACATGGTACAATTATGGACTTTTCAGTGGATAGACATGCTGTGGATATCGACCAGAAAAACCAATGTTGACCTTGGCGACTTTTCAGTGGACAGACATGCTGTGATATTGACCAGAAAAACCATGTTCACCTCGGTTGACATTGGTCATTGTGGTCAATATCCACAGCATGTCTATCCACTGAAAAGTCCATAATTATTTTATTAAATAATAAGGACATGATTTTCCATATTACTGTCAAAAATTGAATTCTTAAATGGTGATTACGATGAACAAATAATAGACATGCTGTGGATATAGACCAGAAAAACCAATGTCGACCTCCGCCTCTGCCATTTTCCTTGGACAGTGGCACAAGACAGTGATGCATGCGCATACACAAAGTTAATGCCAGCTGCCCACCAGACATCATGTAATAGCAAAGCCCCAAGTGATGGGAATTATCCAATCATAAACTGTTTATTCTGAGATTATTCAATAAAATCAGGTACGTGTAATGACACTCAGATATCAGACATAGTCACTTCAGGACACAAGTTTTGAGGGAGTTACACTCAAACTCCTGTGCTGTTGGCTCTTATGTTGGACATATTGAGATGTCTGACTCATTTTGCAGGGACACTATAACAAGGTTTTGCTGTATGCATGGATAGCATCCTGATGAAGGAAGCTTTCTGATTAAAAAAGAAAACTGTTCAAATCTTAATCTATTTAAAATTCTGTTCCATAAAATTGATTTGGTTGATTGCAGTATGTAGAATATTCATGGTAAAAGTCTTTGAAGTTTACTTGCTGTAAAATATTATTGTTGCAGGTTATTTCAAATCTCAAATCTGGGGGGTATAATGCTTCTTCTTTTAACAAGACCCACAACCAACATATGATGGGAAATCATAAGGATTTAATCACTGAACCCCTTAAGTCCAAGTCACAAGGACAGTCACGTGTCTTAGCTATTAGTAATGATTCCACCTTCAAATGCCTCATGCAAAGGTCTGGCATTCAGGTTCACGATGCCTGCTCCAAGTGATGGTGGCTCCAGAAAAGCTGAATGGTGTCTGTCAACAGCTTTCCTCAGTGCACTTTGGCCACAATTTTACCCAAAGTGTGCTAATTGAAAACTGTTGAGTCAGTCTAGAAATTGACACAAAGTTGGGGGTGGGGGGTGACAGAGTTTGATGTTCATTCTATATGGGCAGCAAGAAGGCCCAGAGCAAAGACAGATTTTTAGATTAGAAAAGTTCTGCCTTAACACCTGCATCTGGCACTTACACTGGGCAAAGGGTCATGTCTTATTATCCCTATGTGCTGGTATACTTCTTTAAGTAGGAGGCTCACATACACATCAGTTTGGCAATGCAGTGGTGAAGTTAAATAAACTTAACAATGGACAATTTAAATCATTCACCACAACTTTTCTTCAAAAACAAGTGTTTAACAGACATTTAAGACTTAGAAATGGTGTGATAAAGCCATTGTGTAACCAGGGTAAGTGTTCTTTATGATTGCCAGGACACAAGTTTGAATCTGTTGTATTTTAACCCCAGAGTTGGGGGGATAGGAGGCACTACCTGTATTTTAGGGTGGATATGCTCCACTGAGGGTATGAAACCCAGACCCAATGGGAGCTAATCAACAAGAAAAGGGGGGGGGGGGGGGTCTTTGGGAGCTGGTATTGACAGAGTCCCAGCTGCAGGGTAGAAGTGCACATCCCATAAGGGAATAAGGGCTGCCGTAATTGAGCTCCAGTACAATTTATGGGGGTCTTTGAGAGCAACAATTTTAAAAACTTGGGGCCTTTAGGATCGATGGTTTGAAAAAGGGGGGTCTTTGAGAATGACAAGTGGTCAAAAATGGGGTCTTACCCACGGAACCTACCCGTAATGCTAAGTAATGGGAGTACACCCCCCCCCCCCCGCCCCCCCCGGGATTTAAACAACACCCAGAGGTCAGCATGTATATGGTACGACTGTTCAAGCAACCAGGCTGTTCTGTTGATACTCAGAAATGCTTGAATTTGGAGAAGTACTTGGTATATTAAGGTTATTTTCTAAGCTTCCTGGTCCTTGCTACCAGGGGAAAGAAGTATTCATATGAGTAACTACTCATGTGAGTCAAGGTGGCCTGACCTCATTTGACAACAAAGGCTTACCATAACTATGCAAGCTCAGTCGCATGTAGGATCATGGAACTCAGTGTCATGATCCTACATGCGACTGAGCTTGCATCACCAGGGCGGCCAGAGTTGATAACTGTGTGTTGTAAGTAGAATCTTGGCAGAGGTGATTATGTGCTTATTTATGTGGTTAGATGTGCAGATTTTGTGCTAACGAAATGGTGAATGGTTTGAATTTCCTGTTGCTCCATACAGTATGCATCATAAGAGACCCTTGTATAATACAGTTTTGAATTCCCTTTAAAGTTTGTTAGCTTTCTTGGAATAATTTGAAAAATATTTGCATCATTTTCCAGAACATTCTATACCAAGAGGATGTTGCACCAGCCATAGTTATCCCCACTGCATGCCCTGACCTCTATGGGCACCATGAGAAACTATTACCCTTCAGAACCAGCCAATCAGCAACCCTCATACATCCAACAAAACGGATCCCACGACCCAATAGGAACAGCTGTCCAAGTTTGATGCATTACCGTGATTCAGAGGATGTTTTAGCTGGCCTGCGTGAATTAGGCCTAAGTAGGCCACCAGATCTGGAAGGAGAGTCGGAGGGAAGTGTCAGTGGTTACAGTGCCATACAGACACGAGCCAGAATGAGTGAACTGTTATCCATCAACAGTGACATCACACACGACAGTTCAGGGCCCAGTGCTTTCAACATGAAGACTGGATCTAGTGTATTCTCGCTGGATATTTCCCGAAGAATACCCAAGCAGCAGAGTCCCAAATCCCGCCGTAGAAGCATAAAGACAGGTAAAGGGGCAGCGGGAAAAGAGAAAAGGGCACGGTATCGAGGTAAAGCAGAGGATTGGCTTCCCCCTTGCTCAAGTATTCCCCTACCTATTGCACACATGGTATCATCTGAGCAGTCACTGGACGTGGACAGTGATGAGGAAGACAACAGTTCTGCAGAGACAGAGGAAGACTTGACCAGTACATATGAGAATGCAGAAGTTTACATGGACATAGCGGCCAGGACTAGAAGTGTTGGCAGGTTTAACAAAGTAGCCTACCCAGATCTGCATGGCCATGTGCCTCCACCACACAAAGAGCCGCTCCATGAGAAGAAGTTTGGCGTCCAGAGGTAGGCTCAAGTATCTTGATATCAGACCTGAATTATAAATACATTATTCAGTATTTTTAGGGGATAGAAAAAGTGTGCTCTTAATAGATGGTGCTGCCACAGTCTGTGGTATTTGCTGCATTTTGGTCATTATGGTGCGAACCCCCTGCTATATGTTGCTATGCTGTGGACTTGTTGCAGGAAATTATACAGGGGGGGGGGGGGGGGGGGGGGCTGGTACACTGATACAAATAATAATATTTTGCCCTAGTACAAGGTCCAGAAAATAAGAAAAGGTACAAAATAATTGTTGGTACAAAGTACAAAAATCTAAAGGGATTCCAGTATGTGATAATTACAGCAAATGAAAATGCCCATTACACCAGTACAGAAAACCCTTTACCCCCCCCCCCCCCCCCCCCCCAAAAAAAAAAAAAAAGTCGGCTGCGGTGACATGCTACATGTACCTGTTGTGTGTGGCCACTTTCATTTGGCTGAAGGTGAGGCCACAAACAGCTGGCATGTATGTGTACAGGTATGGCACTGTCCATGATGAGTGGTAACACCAGCACTTGGGGCTACCCACTGGCATCGCAATTTACAACATTTAACATATGCCAGAGTGAAACGTGAAGATATAAAGCCAAATTCAAATAGATGGACCACCACTGATTTTCAGTTAAAGATGCATTTAAAAACTGGAAAAAACATTATGCTTAGAAGATGGGGGAAAAAATAGTACTTTGAAATTACAAATGAGCCCAGTGCATTGTACATGTTTTACATGTATATTATCAGGTGGTGTACTGGGTCATATGTGCACGTGGACTAGGTAAACAATACATTCAGCACAGAGTAAAAGCATGCTCATTATTTCCAAAAATTCTTATGGGTGGTGAGGAAATGAACATGAGCTAATTCATGTACATGTATTACATGTATGATAATGGTTGGATCAAGTTAATCTAAAGTGTTAAGCTAAAAGACGATTCTAGAGCCTAAAATAGTTAGAGGCTTGTCCGACTAGTTTCGGTGTCTCTGCACCTCAATCATCAGGGACTGTTGAAAAAGCTGCGTTTGCCTGTTTATATGTGGAGTGGTAGCCACCTTTGTTGTTACGTAAAACACGTGCTATTTTTTACGTCGTGAGGTGGCTAAACGTAAATATCCTTGGTGGATATGACGTTTTTTTCCAAAAGACTCTCTTTTGAAAATATAGGAATTTCCAAATAAGGAAAACCTACTTAGATGGCTGAAGAGGTCAGCCGGTCCGTTTGTCAGGCTTATGGTAATCGGAATAAATTATGTAATTTTTCCAATGCCCTGAATAGGGACAATAGAAATGAAGAATTCACTTCAGTAAGTATAGAGTTTGCAGCTTTTCCAGTGTTTAACACTATGTGTGTTCAAGGAGTGGTGATAGCATGGGGAGATGAGCTCAGACAATAAAAATTTAGTATTAGACTGAGCAAGTAAGCTCATTTTCCCATGATATTGAGGCCGAATGGCTCAATCGAGCATAACTGGTGCATCCAATGTTTCTCTCGAGATAGTCGCAACTCCCTAGTGCGTGCTAATCCAGGTGGAGTTGGGATGTATTCAAGAATATGGACTTCTTATGTTCAGTCCATCATGTCCTGTCTGGGCAAAATGGCGGCCCAGTGGTTGTGTGACTACTTTGTTACTAATCTAAAGTGTTGTTTTACTGAGGCTGGCTGCAGGTGGGGGACAAAAGAGACCACACTGAAAGCAGCTGAGTTGCAGGAGAGTTTATTCATCAGTAGGAGACTATAGAGTGCCTGTGTTAAGAGCAAGGTTCCTCCTATTAGCTAGCTTCCTGTGCTGACACTTAGGCTGCACAAGGAATTTCACAGGAAAGAGGGTAGATTTATGTTTTAAGTAAGGGCAAATGAGCTTCTATGATAAACGTGACAACTTCAGAAAGCAAAAAGCTTTAAGGAAAGTCATTCACTAAGTTTTAAAACAAAAATGTGCCAGCCATTTTTAGAAAATTTCATATGTGTGGCAGAAAAAGTGTTATTTCCAGATGGTTTTGTAATGTAGCTGGTATGTACAAGTGCCCACATCATGGTGGAGGTATAGTTCTGTTGCTTAGCAAAGGAGGGGACCACAGCAGTTCTGCAGTTAATTAATTGTTAAATATGAATGCATCCCATTACCAACAGTACATAGTGTAAATGTTTATTCATATCCTATAATATTGTGTCATGACAGGATGAAGATTTTTGAAGACATAGACCGCATGATCCATCCAGACCAGGTGATAGACCGTGTGGTGTACGATCTGGACTCCACGGTAGCAGCAGCAGGCTACTCCTATATGGGAGTGTATTCCATGCACAACAACCGCGACGAGTTCAGGTAGGACGCTGTCGAAAAATGAGAAAATATTGTTGTACAGTGCTCTGTCTTTGTAAGGCCCCTCAGTACAAGGTTAGGTCTATATTGTAGTCAGAGAGTATGGCTGGTCCCTAGGCTTCCACTCGAGCACTTTTACTACGACTTCTAATGAAAATGTCCCCCCAGTTATAAGGCGGTTTTGGTTCAACGCTGTTTGTTCCATGGATGACATCATCAAGATTACAAGGAAGGAGAACTGTATGTGGTTGCATGTGATTAATGAATGGATCAATAAATATATAAATCTGTGCAGTGTGCACAACAAATGACATCATCTTTGAAGCAACAAGGATTTTATCGGATAAAGCAAAACGATTTTTAAAAAATTAAAAAAAAGGAAAAATTCGTTGTTGTTTTTTGTCAATGTGAGAAAAGTAATTGGGGAGAAAAGTGGGCACTGGACGAGCTAAACTACTGAATTGAAGGTTCACTGTGTCACATTTATATCATACATAAATTTTGCATTAAAGTTTCTCTTTTTCTGTTTACAGGATTTCAAGAGTTGATGAATTTGATTTCCTGAGGTTTAACTCACAGTTTGAGTGTGGTAACCTGCGAAAGGTTATACAGGTATAGCATGATACATTTACGTTTGACCTGGTCTGTATTGCAGTATCCCTGAGTTCACTGTGCAGTAAGACGGCATCAACTGCATCTTTCTTTTTGTTTGTGTTGCGCTGTAGGAGCCAGCCCGAGCATAAGAAAGCTGTTAATGTGTGGCCTGCCATTCTGAAAAAATTCCATGTATGTTTCTCATTCAAAATGATTTTCATCAAGGGTGAAGGATCCAGACAGACACTGAGGCAATCACTCTTGACATCTGGAAATGACACTGTACATGACTGTGTACATTTACTTGTGTTGTGTATTTGCATCTGTCAGAGGAAGCACACTGGAATAATGAAATTATTCAATTTTAAATTTGATAGTGCATGTAATGTGTTATTCTATTGAGGGAACATGTTCCAATAAGGGCACTTGTCCATTCTTCTAAGAAAAGCCTTGATTTTCATTGATAAAATACATGTCATAGTCCATTGCCTGTGTCAGCCCTGTAATGCAAATTACTTTGTGTCAGGGTGCACTGTGTGTTTATTAGAATGAATATGGTACCTCCCATTTTGTAGTGCGTGAATGCTAACTGTTTGTCAGCTGTCATTGTTTTCTTTTTTCTCTTTGTTAGACTGGACAATTTCCAGCTACAGTATTCATTTCAGTGCATTTTAAAGGGGACTGATAGAAGCTTAATTAATTGATATGGGTAGCATTTTATTTACAAAGAGTAATGGGAATTATGTCTGTGTGCCAACACAGACATACTGTTTTTCTAGGAATTCTTTCTTTCTTTCTTCTTTCTTTCTTTCTTTCTTCTTTCTTTCTTTTCTTTCTTTCTTTCTTCTTTCTTTTCTTCTTTCTTTCTTTCTTTCTTCTTTCTTCTTTCTTTCTTTTCTTTCTTTCTTTCTTCTTCTTTCTTTCTTTCTTTCTTTCTTTTCTTTCTTTCTTTCTTTCTTTCTTTCTTTCTTTCTTTCTTTCTTTCTTTCTTTCTTTCTTTCTTTTCTTCTTCTTTCTTTCTTTCTTTCTTTCTTTCTTTCTTTCTTCTTTCTTTCTTTCTTTCTTTACGGGCAAATTTGTCCAACATTTCATTTGAAAAGTATTACACGTAGAAACTCCAAACTTGGCACAATTATACTTCTATGGATAAAGTCTGGCCTTTTTATAATGAAAGGTCATGCTTTTCAAAATTATGCAAATTACGGCTAATTAAAGTTTGAAATCTTCAATATCTTATGTACTACAGTGAATGTGGTTCCCAGTGTATAGGAGTTCGATCATAGCAAGGTAAAGGTCATCTCAAATGTCAAGGTCATGTCAAGGTCAAAGGTCATGTCAAGGTCAAAAGTCAATTTTAAGCCAAAATATCATTTTTGAGGTCACGGTTCACTTCAGGTAGAGGTCATTTCAAGGTCAAAGGCCACTTTCAATGGTGGCTTTCTTCTAGCCATAACTTGGTCAAATTTCATCCAAATTTTATCATGTTGGGCTCAAATTGTAGCTATTATTACCCTGCACATTTTTTTCAAATTTACATGTGACCTCTAAAGGTCAAAGGTCAAGGTCATTTGGACCTTTGAAAGTTTCATCCAGCCATAACCTGGCCAATTTCCATCCAATTCTAATCATGTTGGACTCAAATTGTAGGTATTGCAACATTGCACATTTTTATAAGAACATGTAACCTCAAAAGGGCAAAGGTCAAGGTCATTTGGCCCTTTCAAAGTTTCATCTTGCCACAACTTGGTCAATTTTCATCGCATTTGGTTCATGTTTGGCTTGAATTGTGAGTATTGTAACACTGCGTAATTAACATGTGACTTGTTAAGGTCAAAGGTCAAGGTCATTTGGACTTTGAAATTTGCATGCAACCATAAGCTTAATGTAATTTGAAGAACCAAAGGATAAAAGTTGTAGCATTTAATATTTACAACTTTGGAAGGCACACAGAGAGATTTGCTTTGAAGCAAATCTTCTTTTCTAGTTATGCTTGGATCTAAAGGTAATTTAGACAACAATCTATGCATGGATGAAAATATCAAGGAATACTTAGCACTAGGAGAGCCAAAATGCCAAGAAAGGGCCATTCTCTTCGCTTTTTGTCGAGAAATGGGGAGGAAATTTGTACAGAAATTCTTTTCTCAGCATCTCTCGGCAACTTTGCCGAGAAACATCGAGGTCTGCTGCATAGCTACTCTCCCCTTGGCATTTCTCAGCAAAAGTGCCGAGAATTGCCGAAATACCTTTCACTCTACTCCTTAGCTCTGTGTTTTTCGGCATTTTTGCGGAGGTAGTGTCTAGAATCTAAAACATCTCGGCGTTCTGCAGCACTTTCGCTGAGAAATGCCTAGGTATGGATCAGAGACTTGAATACATGGTGTTTTCAAACATTCTAGGAAGAAGGTATTCATGAGAAGTATTGGTAGGCATTTTTAGGGCAATGCAAAACAAGACAGACACCATTTATTCACTGTAGAACATAAATTGCCATTGACCACAATGTTGAATAATGCCAAGAAATCCAAGTCTACAATCCATACCTAGGCATTTCTCGGCAAAAATGCTGAGGAACGCCGAGATGCCTTTCACGCTAGCCATTACCTTGACATTTCTCGGTGAAAGTGCTGAGAAACACCAAGTTAAGGAGTCGGGTGAAAGGTACCTCGGTGTTTGTCAGCAGTTTTGCCGAGAAACGCCTAGGTAAGAATAAGCTTAGGGAGAAATGTACCTCGGCGTTTCTCGGCATTTTTGTTGAGAAACACCGTGGGAAGAGTAGCATTGCAGCAGACCTTGGTGTTTCTTGGCAAAATTGCCGAGAGATGCCAAGAAAAGAATTTCTGTACAAACTTCCTGGGAATTTCTTGGCAACAAGTGCCAAGAGTGGCCCCTTCTCGGTGTTTTGGCTCTCCTAGTGTAATGTGTCCACAAGTTTAATCTACAAAATACATATTTCTAAACGTTGTATATTTTATGTCATTGCAAGGTGTCATAAATACATCATGTATACCGTAGAATTTCAATTAAGACCCCTCCATAAAGAGAACATTTCTGTGTTAAAGACCACCAATTTACGGACCCTGTTTTGTTAACCTTAATTATACTGTATCACCATTTAAGACCACATTTCTGCAGAGCCTTAGGCAGTCCTAATAGAGAATCTGCTATACATGGACAAAGAATCCCACTCACCCATTTGTACTGGAGCAGTATTGATGCCATGTACTGAATGGTTGGTTTACATTTGGCTTTAGGTGAGGAGGTATGAGTACGACTTAATTCTCAACCCAGACGTCAACACCAACCACCATCATCAATGGTTCTACTTTGAGGTCTGCAATATGGAGGCTGGTGTGCCGTACAGGTTTAACATTGTCAACTGCGAGAAACCTAACAGCCAGTTTAACTTTGGTAAGACAGGATGTGTGACAGTGACAAAAAAAAATGTTTCATATGTGTATGGAAAATTTGAGAGCATGGAGAAATCTTGATACTTTGTAGAGTTACAGAAATTTGAAAAATCTTGTGATTCATTTTCCTGAGTGCAAGTTGCAAGTACATATTAAGTATTCATCACTAAAGTGAAAACAAGCCTAAGACTTCATAATGTTCACTTCATGGCGAAAAAAAAGGATAAAACAACTGAAGAATGCATGTTGATGAGATCATAATGGCATTCTGGCATAATGCAGACTTTTCTTGTGATATGGGGCTGTGTGAGGTGAGAGAATCATGAACAGACAACGTATGATGCACCATTTCAGTATTGACAGGACAGCACAGAATCCAGCCCATGAAAGATCTAGTAGTGTTAACTAAGTGGTTAGCTTAGAAGGTCAAACCTTGCATTTTGAATGTTTTGATTTTAATCCATTCTATGTGTTTGCAAGACCATAAACTGTGTTTGCCAAATTGGCTAATTAATTTAAACATAGCCACAAACATTATGATACATAATAATCTAAAAATCTGTTACAAAAATTATTTTTAAAAAACTTGTTCTTGTAGGGATGCGGCCAGTGATGTATTCAGTGACGGAGGCGTTACAGGGACGGCCATACTGGTTCCGCGCAGGCACTCAGATTTGCTACTACCGCAACCATTTCATCCGGAGTTCTCAGACGACCGGCGGAGTAAGAGGCAAAGCCTATTACACAAGTACCTTCAGTATTACATTTAAGCACAGCAGAGATGTATGCTACATGGCCTACCATTACCCATACACATACTCCATGTTACAGGTGAGGACACTGCCACCATGTTCCATTGGGTGGTCCCGTATCATTAGACCTCAAATTTGCCGGGAGGCTAGCCATGAGAGGGGCCCTGTCTCACATTCTGAAAATTTCATCAGTTTCCTTGGTGGTTAATAGAAACAATACCAAATCCTACTTTCTGCACATAAATGTTGGTCTTGAATGAGGGAGGGGCTCTGGCAAAAGGGAAAATTGGCTCAGTTTGGGTGAAA
Source organism: Hermodice carunculata (assembly GCA_964020975.1). Lineage (NCBI taxonomy): Eukaryota > Metazoa > Annelida > Polychaeta > Eunicida > Amphinomidae > Hermodice > Hermodice carunculata. Next base: position 98,754,309 of record OZ026617.1, read on the forward strand.
AAATAGGAGATACTTTTGACAAGTATCTTATTTTGTGTGTTTCTTTTTCTAAGCAAAGGTACCTGCAGTAAAGCTATAATGTGACTGAAGTCTGGTTTTTGAACCACATTGCTTGCAACATGCTAAATGCATACTTACAACATTCAGTATTTATTTTTTGTTGTTTTTCTCTCGGGAGACTTGGTCATTGTTTTCCTCAATAGGCTGTATCACAGTTAGTGGACCAAGGAAAGCTGTTCACTGGTGGCATTTTAACCTTTCCTTCCCAAACCGCCCAAAAGCATCTGGATGTAAATGATTGTCTGCCTTAATGTTTATGCTCCCCCCCCCCTCCAAAGGAGGAAGGGCATATAGCAAATACTTTGAGCATGTGTGCATCTGTCTGGACATTTTTCAAGCTAGGGCTGTCATATTGGTCACACATATTGTCCTGCAACAGTTATCAGACAATTTTGAAGATGGGTGACCTTGACCCAATTCCCAAGGTCACAGAGCCATTTTTGTGAATGTGGTTTTCATGCAATAACTTGAACAGTTTTTGACATAAGGCTTTAATAGTGCACTTGATGATAGTTCTGCAAAAAGTTTAGGCCCAGTTGGAAGATGGGTGACCTTGACCCAATTCCCAAGGTCACAGAGCCATTTTAGTTAATTTGGTTTTCACTCGATAACTGAAAAAGATTTTGATGGAGGGCTTTCAAATTGCACACGTTTATTGCCCTGCATTAGGTCTCAAAAAATTAAAAGATGGATGACTTTGACCCAATTCCCAAGGTCACAGGGCCTTTTTGGTGAATGTGGTCTTCATGTGATAACTTGAAAAGCTTTTGACTTAGGGCTTTCATTTTGCACTTGATTATAGTCCTGCAAAAAGTTTAGGATGGGTTCAAAGATGTGTGACCTTGACACCATTCCCAAGGTCACAGACCCATTTTTTGTGAATGTGGTTTTCACATGATTATTCAAAAAGTTTTTAATGTAGGGCTTTCATATTGCACTTAATTATAGCCCTGAAGAAACTCTAAGGCGAGTTTGAAGATAGATGACATTGACCTAATTTCCAAGGTCACAAAGCCATTTAAGTGAATTTGGTCTTGACACAGTAACTTGATAGATTGTTGCATAGGGCTTTCATATTGCACATGCTTTAGTCCTTTATGAGGTCTCAAAGTAATTCCAAGATGGCTGACCTTGACCCAATTCCCAAGGTCACAGAGACATTTTTGTGAATTTGATAACTTGAAATGTTTTTTGAAGAGGACTTTCATATTGCCCATGCTTATAGTCCTGTGTAAGGTCTCAGACTGGTTCAAAGATGGAGGACCTTGACCCAAGTGCCAAGGTCACAGAGCCATTTTAGTGAATTCGGTTTTGATGCGATAATTTGAAAAGTTTCTTACATAGGGCTTTTGTGTTACACATGCTAATAGTCCTGATAAGGTCTTAAATGAGTTGGAAGATGAGTGACCTTGACCTCATTGCCAAGGTCACAGAGCCATTTTAGTGAATTTGGTTTTGCAATAACTTTTTTTAAATAGGGCTTTCATACTGCACTGGCATAAAGTTTCGGATGGGTTCGAAGATTGGTGACCTTGACCCATTCACATGAAAACTTCATTGATACAGGACTAGAGCATGTGCAATATGAAAGCCTTATGCAAGTTTTTGACATAAGCCTCTCAAATGACAGGAGATTACAGTCCTACATAAGTTCTCCGACTGGTTTGAAGATGGGTGACCTTGACTTTATTCCCAAGGTCACAGAGCCATTTTAATGAATTTGTCTTTCACACAATAACTTGAAAGTTTTTTTTGCATATGGCTTTCATATTGCACATGCTTGTTGTCCTGAAGAAGGTCTCAAATAAGTTAAAAGGTGGGTGACCTTGACCCAATTCCCAAGGTCGCAGAGCCATTTTTATGAACTTGGTTTTTATGCGATAACTTGAAAAATTTTGTGCATAGGGGTTTCATATTGCACATGCTCATAGTCCTACATATGGTCTCAGAAAAATTTGAAGATGGGTGACCTTGACCCAAATCCCAAGGCCACTGAGCCATTTCAGTGTATTTGTTTTTTCAAACTATACGTTGAAAAGTTTTTAACATAGTTTATCTCTTATTGCACATGGTTTTAATCCTATATAAGGTCAGAGACAAGTTCAATGATGTATCACTTTGACCCAAATCCGAAGGTCAAAGAGCCGGGGGGGGGGGGGGGGGCATAGATCTAGCAATCTCTGATTGCATTTTAAGTTTACTTTAATTTCTCATTACAGTAGTTCCCCTCTTATAAGGCCCCTCCAAATGCAGCCAAAAAGTGCCCTTATAAGAGGGGTCACTTGACGGGGAGAGTATGATGGAAAAACCAAACTTTCTGCACAAGAATGATGGCCTTTCAAGAGGGGTAGCCTCTAGTGAGAGGGGCCTTATAAGAGGGGGACCCCTGTACTAGAAAATATTCTTGCTGAGATTTGTATGTAATACAATTCATGATTTTCATGCCCCAGGTCCATAGCTCCCTTGGATGTGGGTCAAGTGCATTGGGTTCATTGCACCCAACCTGTGCAAAGGAAAGCTATAGACTCAGTCATACTCTGGCCAGGAATGGGTTAAAGCCAAGAAAACACACAATATTTATGGCATCAGATGCCTGCTGGTACACAGTAATGGGGAAAAAGTTGAATGCAAAAATACCAGTGTTAGGTGGGGAGTGGGGAATATTGTGTCCACGGGTCACACGATTGAACTTTTGCTGGCAGGCCAACATCTACAAGTGGGAGAACATGTACGACAACTCCAACATCTATTTCCGCAACCAAGTGTTGACTGAGACCCTATCTGGCAACCCAGTTCCTGTGCTGACTATAACATCATATCCACCTACCTTTGACCGGGAAGGGGTGGAACAGCTCAGTAAGTCAGCATTATAAATACATGTACAATCATTTGGAACAATTTGGTATATGTATAAGTTATAGTTGTTGCCACACAGAGATGCATTTTTTTTTGTGAGGAACAGAACATCAAAACTCAAGATCACACCAATATATGAAACAATTAAAAGTGACAGAAGAGTGCAGACTTATTGTATATTTTGATAGAAGTTCACTGACACACTGCAGAGATACATGTTTTTGCCCCCCAAAAGTACAATGTGTACACATCAGATAAAAGATCAAAATGCTCAGAAATGGAATATTGTTGAAGGAATAAAGGAAAAGAAATTTTACCATTCAATCTGTTTTCAGAAAACCGTCCCTACATTTTCCTGTCCGCCAGGGTGCATCCAGGGGAGAGTAACTCCAGCTGGGTCATGAAAGGTAAGTGGCTGCATTATACAGTGGAAAGGAGAATGTACACTTTCTCTAAACTTGTCACATTCGTGGAGAGACGTGTATGTGCTTGTTCAAGGTAAAGAGCTTCAATGGAAACCAATGACATTCTGTGAGGATAAAATTGTATACATCTGTGTTTAAATATGAGAAGATTCTGTTCTTTATTTGTTATTAGAACATTCCTTAATTTAGTCTGCTTTCTAGTAAACCCCACGTTCTTCTTACCTGGTGTAAAATGTCAGCTTTGATTGTGACCATGTTTAAGAAAAAGGTCATGATGGAGAACTTTTGGATGGAGTGCTCTTGTGAGTACTGTGCTCATCTGGAGCAGACATCATTCAACAGTTTAAATCTTATAAATTACCAACATTCATGCAGTACCATTTCAAAAATTCACAGAACGAGAATTTCTCACTAATATTCAATATTTGAACAAAGCTTGTGTCATTGCATTGCACAAAAACTGGACAAGAAGTCAGTCATGATACAAATTTTTAGGCTCAAACTGTTTTCATAAATCTGTTTGCTTCATATGGTGATGTGTATATATTTTACTATTTCAGGGTCCATTCAGTTTCTGTTGAGTGACAAACCTTCAGCACAGGCTCTGAGGGACATGTACATCTTCAAAATAGTCCCCATGCTTAACCCTGATGGGGTCATCAATGGCAAGTGAGTGACACACCAGTATAAGTGATCCTTGAGTAATATCACACAGATTTTAGATAATTTTGCTCATTTTGAGATTGTGGGACATTTTGGTGGACGTATATATTGCCTATCAGTTGTCCAGTTTTGGTCATTCTAGTCCCGATACTATCTGAAGAAAGTAAGAAAATACTTTTAACACTAAGTAAACATGGTACGTAGTCAATGGATCATGTTAACCTTTGTATCGTGGTTTCAGACAATAGGTATTTGCACCAAAATGTCCCAACGCATGTGGATATTTCTCTGAAACTAATCATCAGACTTTGATCAAATAAAAACTGATTTACTTTTAAAATTCTTCAGAGCAAAAATGTATTAGAGATTTTCTAAAAAATGTATTGTAATGTTGTTTTTGAAATGTGTGTCAGAAGTGAAGAGTCCACCAACTTTAAGAAGTTTGACAAAATCTGCTATTTTGCAATTTTTTTATCATAAATAAAAAGGAGACACAGTAATGAAAAATGCCTGATACATTTTTATAGATAAATGTATTGAGATCATAATATAATAGTACAAATTTGACCATTTCATTTTGCACTGTTTTGAGGAAATCGCAAAAAATTTTACTAAAACACATCTTTACCCAAAAGTGCTTGAGTCTAAACAACTTTGAATGTGGAGTTCCATCTTTAGAGCAGACAGGCTCTGCAAAGCCTTGTGTGGTCAATTAAGTACATAGGTTTATTATGTAGGAATGCATATTTCTGTGATATTTAGCCCAGAAGTGAAGTCACTTTGCCAGGTTAACCATTAGGTTAAAGCCTTTCCTTCTTTAATTAAGACTGAGTTAACAGCGTTACTTTAATTGCTGAGTCACACCAAAGGAAAACGTCTGATAATGTTTGCAGTTATTCTCAATGTTACCTGAACTGTTTGCCAAATTCCACCTTTGCCTTGAATTATGACTAAGTTAAAGACTTTGTCAACAGTTCTATTTGACAACTCAACCCATGCTGAGGAATGCTGTTGACCTGGGGCATGTTGTTTCGATATGTCTTATCAACCATTTGGATTCACACTGTTTTTCGTTACTGTGGAAATAAGTCCAAAAGATTTAAGCAGGCGACATTTGACCATGAGTCAGTTTCAGTCAGTGTCTGGGGGAAAACAGTAGACTACATCAAGTCAATAGCCCTCCATGGTAGAGGACAGGTGCTAAGCAAAGCTTTTTACCTGGGGCAAGGTCTTTCGGGAAGTCTCATGTACATTTTTTCTTTAAAATTAAATAAAAATCAGTGAAGTAGACAACACCTCACAATCTGCCAGTCGGTGGGGGAGGAGAGTAAACATGTTTTCTGCAAACCTTTGTAGCATATCAGAATTTTGGCCCTTTTTTTTGTGTCACACTTCTGCAGTGACTTGTAGGAAATGGAGTGTACTTCAGAAGTGGTTTAATGATAGTGAAGGATGTTGGTGTTCCTATTACATCATCCAGGCAGAATGGACTTCAGTTAGGCTCTATCACCACCAGTGGCAGTTGCAAAAGCCACCGGAATTCATTAGAGTGGTAATTTCAAACAAAATCATAATATCGTGGTGTTGCTAGTCTGGTCTGGTCTGAAAAGATCACGCAATTCTTTAGTAAAATGCAGAGTATAAGATCAGAGCAGAATGTGCAGGTCTGGACCCCAAACACAGATGTTGTGTTCAATGTGTCATAACATTCTACACTTGCTCACACTTGACAGTCATCGTTGTTCACTGGTGGCTGAGGACCTGAACAGACGGTGGATGCAGCCATGTCCGAAGTTACATCCGACCATCTACCACACCAAGGGTCTGCTGCAGTATCTGGCCATGGTCAATAAGCCACCACTGGTATACATGTCCACCTTTGTGTCTCTCCTCTACTGTGTAAATTCATGTAATAGAACTGTGTCTGAAATAGTGAAATTGAAACTTCAGTGAAATGCCTGAAATGTTAAAGCCACAAAAATCTGTATGCAAAAAAAAAAAAAAAAAAAAAAAAAAAGATATATGTACTGCATATCATAAATATAAATTGTGTGAAAGTTGCCATAGTTACATGTACACAGGTAGGGTCCCAGTACAGTCTATGGAACAAATGTGCTTTGTGTAGCTGGCAGTGGCTGATAATATTTTTCCATTGATAAATTTTAAGGTATTATTACATCAGATGAAAGCAGCAGAGAGATTTGCATGGCAGCAAATCTGTTGGTACACTTGACTTGAAAAATGTGTCCCATCGTGTAGGACCTAAAAATGGGGATGGGCACAGAAACTTGACCTCTGCAGCTTTTTGTTGTTTTTGAATATAATTATCCTTTGGAATTACAGTTGACATTGGCCCGTTGAGCATTATTTAAGTTACTGTAACTTTTTATTTGTAATAATGTTGATGCAATTTGTTGTAATATTAAATTTGTTTGTGCAGGTTTTCTGTGATTACCATGGGCACTCTCGTAGAAAAAACGTCTTCATGTACGGCTGTAGTCCCAGTCTGTCGTGGATGACAGAAGATGTGGATAACCCTGCCATCAGTGTCAACAAAGTGGAGGACACTGGATACAAGGTGGACAGCTTCTATCTAACCAGTCACGTTTTTTCAGTCTTATACTGGTGCTTTTACATGTTGCATGCAATTTAAGCTCCCCCTTGACCTTAAACAGTGTATGGCCTTTGTTCTAGATCAGCGATTTTGAGTTCATAGAAAGATCATGTGGGTCTTATGTTTTTGGGGGTACTTTCAGTGATTTTATAAAAACAAATCCTTATATCCCTCCAATAGAGCAAATTCATCACTTTACAGAAGGCAGATTAAAAAAAAAAACACCAGTGATCCAGATACATATACATATACATCTCTCATAGGACAAATAAAACACTTTCCAGAAGGCAGATCATTTTTGCTAAAAAGTTGGTCATGTACGGTCAGGCTGGGAATCTTGATCTGCAATAGGAGGTATTCACAAGTGACTGTGGTCATGTGAGGCCCTCTATCCTGCAACAAGCAACTTGACAGAAAGGTAGGGCAGATTCATGTAGTTAGTAGGGCAAAATATGTTTTGCACTAAAAAATAGGAATCTGAGAAAGCAAAAGCCTAAGGAAAGCCACTTATGTGGTTCAAAACATAACCAGCTGGATAGAATATTCAGAATTTTTTGTTTGTTTAACGGAAAAAGTATAATTTTCAGGTCTTTTGGTAACAAAATTAATGAAAGTGCAGTCATCATGGTGGAGGCTTAGTTCTGTTGCCTAGCAACGTAGGTAGCAAGAACAGGTCCGCAGTGACTTATAAATTCCTTCTGTTGCTGTGCTCAGAAAATCAGTTCTGAAAGGAAAATTTTTTTTACATGTCATTAGACCTTGCCCAGGATCCTGCAGAACTTGGCGCCATCTTTTTCCATGAACAACTGCAGCTTTATGGTGGAGAAGTCCAAAGAGACCACAGCACGAGTTGTTGTTTGGCGTCAGATCGGAGTTGTCCGAAGTTACACCATGGAGAGTAGCTACTGTGGCTGTGACCAGGGACCATACAGGGTAAGCTCACATTGTGCCACAAACCGCATCTCTAGGTTTGATGTGATCTGTGCTGTACACCATGTGGAGAGACATGTTAGGGTTAGATACCAGGCGGAGCGTGAAGTATTTAAGTACACATTTGGAAAGTTGTGCCTCCACTTGTGTCATGTTTAAGACAGAAAAGAAAAAGCAGAAGTATTGTTCATCTTGGTATCTATTATAGACTAAATTAAAAGCAGCCAGTATTTAACAATAAAGAGTCTCATTTCATTCTGAAGTTACTGTCAGCTGAACAGATGCAGATGTAGTAACTCCTTCATTGCCAAGTGTGACTAAAGTTGATCTACTAAAATCAAAATAGTCTGAATTATCATGAGGATTCCAGATTTGTATTTCTGGTAAAAAGACCTTTCATTCAACTGCCAGTATGCCTATTGTTCCATAGAGAATATCCCAGGTCAACAGCTTTTCATGGGGTGCATTGGGCGCATTGCCCTATGCAATGCCCAGAGTTCGCCAAGAAAATCTGTTGACTCCGTCCAAAATTTGACACTGAAAGTGTTAAGGGTAGTTGAACGAGGACTGGCTTTGTGGCATAAAGTTCCATCTGTCAGAAACAAGACAAAAGTCGCAGAAACAGGTGCATGATATGCCAGTTGGTCTCACAGGTTTAGGTCATAGCTAGGACTATTTGGGGACTAACATAAAACAGTGCAATGTAGCCTTGTATAAATCTCTTAACATTTTTACAGCTACCAAATGGTGTCAGCTTTATGATGTTTATCATAATTTTATGTTCTGCTGGGTAGCAAGACGTCCAACTGTTATCACTATTTTGCCGGACTGGAAAGTTAAAGTGAAATTTGCTTTAAATACACAGGGTCAGCACATAACAACACGCGAGTTGGAAGAAATGGGTCGTAAATTCTGTGAGGCATTGGCTCGGGTGAAGAGTCGCCACGTCAAGACGTCAAGTAATGGAGGTGGTGTGGCATCAACACAGGCTGGAGAGACCCTGGACAGCAACCTCATAGACATGGGGTAGGTACCACAGTGTGAACGAAGACATGACCAGGAGTTTTGAATTTGCAGTAATCCCCACAAAAATATATGGGAGAAGCGACATTGGCCAGCAGCACCAATGTAACATACGTGTAGATCAGACCAGTAAAACTGCTAACTTGAAAACAAATGACATGTACGTGGTGTAGAAACTACCGGGTGGGGGAGGGGGGGGTAGGGGCTGGGGGGGGGGGGGGGGGGGGAGATCAGGAAAACATGTAGCAATGGTAGTCCCTTAATGTAGCAAGCAGTCTTTTTGTGAAGGTAAAAAGAAAACAGTGGACATATGCTTCATCCCTAACTCTTTCACCACGGGAAGTGACTCCAGTCGAATTTCAGTGCAAATTTATAGAAATTTTGATATTTTATCAATTTTACCAGAATACCTGTATGTTCACCTAAGTTTGTAATTGTGAATATTATCATTGCAAAATAATGTTTCTGTGGCGTCTTGGTGCTGGCACTATTTGCTTCATTTCCTATGTCTCCCCATGCAACGGGGGGACATTGTTTTTGTGTCTGTTTCATCCGCTTCATCTTCTTCTTCTTGTTCTTTTTCAACACGTTGTGTGCGTTGCAAACGCGATAACTCGAGAAAGATTTGACTTGGGAAGTTGAAATTTTTTGTGAAGATGTTCCTATATAAAACCTTGCTTGGGATTGCAGATGGGTGACCCTGACGTATTTTTCAAGGTCACGTGGGCATGTCATGTAAAAGTGACACGGACGCAATAACTCTGCAAGGATTTGACTTAAGAGCTTGAAATTTTGCATGATTATGAACCATAATATAAACTAGGTTGGGATTGTAGATGGGTCACCTTGACCTATTTTCAAGGTCACATGGCCACGTTTTAAAAATCATTGCTGATGCACTCGAGAAAGATTTGACTTAAAGAGGTTGAAATTTTGTGTGATTATGTTTCTGTTTAAGGCTTTTGTAAGACCTTGTTTGTAACTGCAGATGTATGAACTTGACCTATTTTTCAAGGTCACGTGGGCATTTCATCAAAAATTAAAGTTTTGAAATGTCAATAAAGAGTGTAGCTTCACCATATCTGTAGATCATTGGAATCGGTATGCCTATTTATAAAAAAAGGGTGACAATAGTATGGGCGCACGGGGAGACATTTGATTTTCTGTTGGAAAATCAGCCTGATCTAGTTTAGTATTATTTCTACATTGGGAATATAGAATATAAATGGTCTTTTGTATTATCAGAATTTTTCTAGAATCTGAGCAGTCAGTTGGGTGTGGCATGGGATAGATATGCTGTGAAAGAATTAAACTGATCCAAATTGTCTGCTGGTCAACTATGTTTGCTTCAATGTTTTTGAATAATTTCAACAGTAATGAAATACAGTGTCCATGAAAACTGTAGGTGACACCTATCAAGATAACATGTCCAGGTCAATTGGCTTCCTTGGCTTAAGTGTCCGACCCATGGCAACCTGAGAGAACCTGTTGACCCAGTCTTGATATCAAGGAGATACAAGTTAACTCTTCAAGTGCCAAATTTTGTACTGACTCAACAGCTTTTTTCGGCATACATTGGGCGCAATGCACCCAATGCGCCCTCAGAAAATCTGTTGACCTGGGATATTTTCTGTGGAACTATAGGCATGCTGGCACTTGAATGAAAGATCTTTTTACCAGGAAAAGGAATCAGAGATCCTAATGATAAATTCAGACTAGTTTGACTCTAGTAGATTGACTTTAGATGTGATTGGCACTGACAGAGTTGAGGACTCTAAATACATGAGACCATTTTTGAAGAAAACCAACTGTACAGCCCTCTATGGTACTACTTAGTGATGTAATGGTAGCTAAAGCATATATTTTTGGGTTGTTGTGGTCATGAACTACAGATTGCTGCAAAGATCAACACTTGTCTTGGCTTTATTGTTAAACAAACACAGTGATAATGAAATGGTCAGGTTTTATGCTGGTTATGTTCATTTTTCTTCTAAAAAAACAAATGGTAAAACTGTAAAAATGGTTTGGTTTGGTCCCTAACAATATTATCCAAAAAGTTTGCCATATTTTTGGGATGTCATGTGTAGTTTATGAAATATCGGTCTGCAAAGTTGAAAAATTTACCATGTCAAAGAAAAACATGAGAAAGTCATATTTTTTTAACTTTACAGAGCTACACTTCCTAAACTGAAAAAAGATATCCAAAAAATTATGGCAAACTTTTTGGGATAATATTGTTAGGAATAAAACGAAACCATTTTTAGTTTTATCATTTGTTTCATAGAAATTAATTATCGAAAACAGCATAAAACCTGACCATTTCATTATCACTGTGTTCATTTAACAATTAGGTAAGGACAGTCATTCATCTTTGCATGTATCTATAGTTCATCATCGCACTAACCCAAAAATATGTACTTTAGCTGTCTTTGTATCAGTAAGTAGCACTTTATCAAGCTCTAAAGTTGGTTTTCTTCAAAAACAGTTGCATGTATTAAGAGTCTTTGATGCACCTTAACTTTGTTTTCAGTAGCTTTTAGCTCAGCTGACTCACAAGTCAGCTGAGCTTATAGGAGGGTCAGTCATCTCTCTGTGGACGTCTGTGCATAATTTACACTTTTGACTTTTTCTCCAAAACCGTCAGCCAAATTCAGTGTAAACTGGGCGGGGATGTATCTTGGGTGTACCAATTTTGTACAAGTGGCCATGTTTCATTGGTTTTTCTATTTTTTATGAATTTTTAAAATCTTTTTGAGGGCAATTGACCTCTCTGAAACTGCTCACCCAATTGCTTTGATATCACACAGAAACACTCCTAGGGGACTCCTCATTTTAATTTGTTCCCCAGGTGGTGCTGCAAATTTTCAAAAAGGTTTTATGATTTTTGGTGTGATTTTAGTATTTTCGACTTCTTCTCCAGACCTGTCTCTCAGATTAAGCTGAAACATGGTGGGCATGTTGTGAAAAGGTCAAAGTTGTTTACTACAAGGCACTGTTGTGGAGTCCTGATTTTTAACCTTTTTTTTTTTTTAAATTCAGATACTTATTGGTAAATGCACCTTTAGAAAGTGACAGTGCATGAGTGACTTTGCCCCTAAAATCTGGGGTCACAGTGCAATATGCATGAATTTTACTTTTCATTACAACTTGAGAACTATATGTACTTGAACTGGAACCTTGATGTTGCACATGTTTGTGTTCCTCCATAAAGGTCAGACTTACTCAGTACATGGGTGACCTTGATCCTTTCCCAAGTTCACAGAGCCACAAGTGTGATGAATCTCAAGGTCAGCTGAGCATTGGCTGTTCACACAGCCCTCTTGTTTATTGGCTCAGCTGACTTGTAAGTCAGACACTTGGCCTGGTCTTTCTGTCAGTGGTACTTGTTCTCAAAGACGACCTTCCACATGAGACCACTTTGGTTGGCCGACCAGTCTTACACAACATAATTGTACACCAGGCATCTCCTGTGATTAAAAAAGAAAGTGTAATATGTGAAAGGTTATGCTTGCAGGCTTGAAGGAGCTGCGGCTAGTGCAAGTAGTATGACGGATGCCAACCTGGAGCTGGCCAGTGGAAGCAATACCAGCAGCAGCAGTAGCAACTCAGAGGAATCAGACGAGGAGGAGGAAAGGGACTTTAACTTTGGCAGCTGAACTTAAAATTCACTTTTGAAAGTGAATTCATTCTTGGGAAGAATTATGGAAGTCGCGAGTATGAGTGTTACTAAAATACAGGAAATCCTGAGTGGGCATTTGTTTTACATTTTAAAGACGACGTAATGGTGGTGATCCACAAGCATTAGACAAACTAACTTCTATGTGCTAGCACACCGGCCATATGTAGGTGTAAAACCATGATATAGTGAAAAGGGAGGAGGATAACAGCCAATTATTATTCAGGAAATAGTCACACTTTTCTGTAGTGTGCATTTCTAGCAAATCAAGCAGTGGATATATGACTGTTGTATCAAATGCGGATACTAGGTGGTTTTCAAGGGGTAGCTGCTGGAATATTGTCTGAAAATACTGTCCTATGTGTGGAAAGACCAGATCCCTGAGCAACTTTTTAAATTACAAGTTTGAATAAGTAATTGTTGTATCCTGGCAGAGCAGATGGTTAAAGGGACAGTGACTGGAAAAACACCAAGCCAGGAATTCCTCCACTTGGATTGTGTGTGCGGTTTTTTTTTTTGTTTGTTTTTGTTTTTGTTTTTTTCAAAGCTGAGTTAATTTCAATGATCTGTAGTCTGTAGTAATTTACTTGAACTTTACTTTTAGAATGGATATTGGAATTTTTAATCATGCTAATTGCAGTCATGAAGAAGGTACAAGATGTTGACTTAATGCATGGAGGACACATAATAAAAAGAGAATGGTAATAGTGTCAGGTATAGACCCAGGCCAGGAAAAAAGTACCAACAATTCAATTTGGACTTTTGCATGCCATGTATTAAGTATTTAGTTTTACACAGATAAGGCCACATAAAAACATATTCCAGTTTATCAACAGGGCCCGCATTGTGTTTTTGTGCCACACTAATTTTTTTTTTTAAGTATTATTTGTAAACATTTGCGAAAAAATCGCTGACAAAGCTTCAACTAATGCCTTGAGCAGTCAGTGCCAATCAAGAGAACTACATTACATGTACAGCATTCTTGTAATAGTGGCCAGGGACATTTTTGGTTTCACAGCGGCAAACTGGCATGCCACACAGTAAATCATTTGGAGGGAAGGAAAAAACACCCTCCCTCATCACTTTTTATTGTAAAACTATAAACCAGGATAATTTTTTATGTGGCCTAATGGGGGAAAAAGGGTGACTGTAAATTATACAAAATGTAACATTACCGTTCTTGCTTCCTGTATCCCTGGGTACAGTGGACACAGGAATAGTATACAGTCTACAGCAAGCTGAAGAGCGGTCGTGTTTCAATTTTATACCAGACCATAAGATTGGATTGATTGCTAATTTCAGACATTGAGCAGTGCCATATTGGATGAGGCATGAAGCGGTGACTAATGGTGCCATATTTTTCACTAATTTTAACACAAAATATTAAAGTGAAAGCCAGTCTCAACTTGTATCCCTCAACGGAGAATATCATGGCCATACAGACAATGCCTAGGTTATCCGTGCTTCTTTCTAAGCACAAAATGCCTGTTTTAAGATCCCAAGCCTAGATGCAAGAGAATGTGAATTTCAGGCAGAGAGTCTGTATGACATTGTGTTGTAAATATTCTCAAAATGCAAGTTTTCAGTCCTTGTAAAAAAGTGAAGAGAGCTGTGTCACTGAGTGTATAGTAACTAGTGGTGTGTATTGGCATCTATCTACCAACCAGCAAGCTTTGTTGCATAATACATGTACACGACCTCACAAATCATTCCTTCTACAGGGCTCCCTCCTGCCAACACTTAGACGGCTGGCCTTGTTTGAATGGGACAATTTACAGAGAATTGGCACCTTTCTGTGCATAGACAACAGTCTTTGTCCAGACCTGCCACACTGCAGGTCAACCACTTAACATGTATCATTTTGTGTTGTACGTGTGTACAGTTTTTGAAGAACCCATCTTTTTGTGCAAATATTCGAGTGCAAGGTCATAACATTTGTATGCAAATTTGGTATCTTTTGTTATATTTACTTGTACATTTTGTATGGAGTAAGTTGTTATTTGTATATCTGAAAAAGAAATTTTGATTTTTTTTTTCTGTCTGAAGGTATCAAGCCAGACAGTTTATTCATACAGAAACATTTGTTCAAGAGACAAATTATGTTTGCAGCATTTTTCTAACGTGCATACACAGACACTCGCTTCAAATGCAAATGGTGATTCAAATACATCTCTACTTGTAAATTGCTACAGCCAATCACTGATAAGTATATTAACCTCATGGAAAAGAGTCTTGTTTTGTGGCCTGTTGTTTGTGTGAGAGGTGGCTAACCCTTTGTCTCTTAAAGTGCTCAAAACTGGCATCAAATTGGTCATATGTTGTCTGCTTCAGTGTTTTTGACTAATTTTAACAGTAATGATAAATATTTTGAATGAGAATTTTAGATGAGACTTGCCAACAGAACATAAGCAAGTGACCCAAGAAAACAGGCCCCAGGGCCAGAGCTTTCCTTCCTGTGGGTTGGTGTAGGGGACTAAGTGCTCACCCCATGCCAGGGAAAGCTGTTCACCATCTTCAAGGGAGAATAGGTTAACCACAGGACTTTCTAGTACATATCACATTGAACTTCTCCTGGTCAATTCCCAATTGCTCAAAATGAAGAATTTTCATAATGCATTAATTTGTATGATGTTGGTATACCAGTATAACATGAGGCTATTATGGTAGAGCTTCAGCAGATATATCTTGATGGTCTTTGCTTTCATCACATTGTTGGTATATTGGTACAAACTGAGTTTTTGAACAATTGTCACTTTGAATTTATATCAAAACATTATAATCGACAAAAGTCATTTGATTAATCAGACCAAGAGCCTTTTACTATTGTCCAGATTTATACTGCGTCATAAAACATGCCATACATCTGGCTTTAAGCAATGTAGTGAATCAAACATATCATATATGCAACTGTTAATGCTAGTGGGTACAAAGATATATTGTATATAAACCTTTTCAAGATGTCCCTTGGCTCCTTCTGAAACACTTTTCCTATTACATGTACATGTACCTTTGTGCTACATGACCCCTCATTATAAGGGGGGGGGGGGGGGCTTACTATAACAGACTACTCTATGGACCCCATCATCAGCATTATACTGAGGTAGCATGGTATATGTACAGGTATTTATAAAGGTGTAAATTGTGGCCACATAGTGAGATGGAATTTAAAAACTCAATTGAAGTTGTGTCTGATATACTAAATAGAATTTGTCAGAATTGAAACATGCATGGTTCCATTTTACGCAGCTGATATTTCAAATTACTGTGGTGAAAACCTGCATGTTTTGTACGGTTTATGCAAAGCTTGAGGAAGATTATTGGTAAACTGTACAGCACTGAACAGACATGGCGTCAAGTATGATCATTAATATAGTCACCAGATGGGGTCAGCATCTTCTGCTACCAGCCAGATGACGGGGAACAGAATTTAACGCCATCTATGTGTCAACTAGTGATACTGTGAAAACCCTCTGGAAGATTTCATATAAACTTGGCAGATGGAACGACCTTAATCATAAATGAATTAATACTTGATTGTAAACAGGTTAAAGAGGCTTCTGGCCTGTTGTCCCGTTTTACTGGAAGTGGAGTTGGACACATGGATATCATGAGAGGATTCTATCAATGCATCTGCCGTGGTGTCTGCAAATTTTTTATGATTCTGTAGAATATCCGCATTAACAGTACCCATACCAACCAGATAATTATGGATGTATGCAGTCATTGTGACAAGAAACCTCCTTTGTGCCTTGTTCCATGTGGCTATATTGTTAAATTAATCATCATTTTGGCCCACACAGCTTGCCAGATTTGGAGATACAGTTCCTTTCAAAGATTTTTTTCAAATACAAGCAGATATTTGAAGATATGTGCCACGACTTGTAATCAGATAACTGTAAATCAATACTCTTGAGCAGCAATAAACCAAGTAGATTTTATGGCCTACTTTTTGGCAAATGGTCAAACTTTGCAGATGGAAGAAGCAAGCAGAAAGTGAGGGGATGAGGAGCCTGTTACACACTTGTCATTTTCAGGCATGTCAGATCTCTGATATTTTGCTGAAGATCAGCTGTTTTAACATTGATTTCAGCTAATTTGATCATAAATTATACGTCCTTAATGTTTCATATTAATTCACCTATTTTGAACCTCTTTTGTCTCCTTGATTTGGAGGTGAATGTATTTCAGATAGCTTTGAGGGCATTTTCAGATATTTTTTCTCTCTGGCCACTAACTTGCCTGATTTTAATGACAGCAAAGCCTGTGTGTCTGCTGTACATGTCACTGTGCTTTTCTTGTCATATGTTAAGATCAAGACTGAAGTCCAGTATTTGCAGTGTATATGTACATTAATGTTACCATTCAATTCAGAATGGCACAATTAAGATTTAGATCAACACAGGGGCTTCCAAGCAAAAAGATAAGTCATTTCATGTGTAACTGCTATGAGTTGAAGGGAACCTAAACTTTTTAATTCAGCATTAGTTTCAGTCACAATACATCCCCCAAAATGAAATCAATGTCCTGAATAATTTCTTTCAGCACAAAAGGTTGATGTGTACAGTGCTGTTTACATCTTTAAATGCACAAGACGGTGATATCACTAACACAAAATTAAGTCACATGTGCTACATTGAGCCCAAGTTCTGCAGAATGGAAGTGACTGGCTATAGAATTATGTCCTGAGGATGTAGCCAATGTTTTGTTTCCTTTGTGTTTATATACACATGTTGGGATTTTGAAGAAAAATAAGAGGTGCAGGAGTATTGTGTAAAAATAATGGGGAAAAATGTGTATATAGCATATGGTTCTGCTGAGCAGCTGGTATGACGAAGATTCCACAAACTAAGACTTTTTACTTTCATCTGTCGTTTTCTGTATATAAAAGTGCAAAATCTTTCCACTAGGGTTTTGTTAGCTCAGCTGGCTTGACAGCCAGCAGAGCTTATGCCTTTACTCTTCATCCCTCCTCCATTCACAATTCACATTTTCAACTTATTTTCTGAAATCCTCAGCCAGATTCACTTCAAACTTGCTGGCAATGTACCTTGGATGGGTCTCTACCAAGTTTGTTTAAATGGTCATGCTTTGACATCCCATCAGAATATTTCTAGGTACTCCTAATTCTTAATTTCTTCACAAGGTGGCACTGCAATTTTTTGTCTATTTTTTAGTTAACTTTTTGTGTGTTTTTGCTACTTTCAACCTCTGCTCCAGAACTGTCACTCAGATCAAGCTGAAACTTGGTGGAAATATTTCCTTGTGAACAGGTCAAAGAAAGTTGTTCACTATGTGGCAGTGCTGTGGATTCCTGATTTTTTATGTTTTTTCCAATTCAGGTACCCCCCAGTAAATGCACCTTTCCTATTAATTATACTATGTAAGTCAGTGGGCATTATAATGCCAACTCACATTGTTGACTCCATCTTGCAAGCTGTTTGCCAGATTCACTTCAAACTTGGTGGCAATGTATCTTAGATGTGTCTGTACCACATCTGTTCAATTTGTTGTGCTTCGATCAGTTATTTTGGATTAAACAGAGCCATTAAAGTAGAATTTGCTTTCTTGATAATATGTCAAGAACTTTTCGAGTTTAGGCATTCACATTACACAGTTTTATAGTCCTTGTAAGGGCAAGGTAATGTTTGGGGATTTTTGAGGCAAATCTTAGAAATACTTCTAAATGTCCTATGCATGCAGCTGAAGCTCAACAGATTTATTCAGTTGTAACTTAGATTTTATGAACAAGCTTAGGTCAGCTGCACACAGGCTGTTCACACAGCTCTCTAGGTTTATAATTCTGTGGTACTATGCAGATCACCAGGAATTTGTATATATTGTATATATATTGTGTCATCCTCTTGACCAAAATACTTTGTGTATGAAGTCGTCACTTTGAAAATGGAAGCTTCAAAGCTTTTGCAGTATTAAGCTACTTGTGTTCATATAGGCTATTCCCTCGAGCTCTTTTCCAGATTTTTGAAAGGAGAACACTGTTTGTGATGTAGCTTTGTGGACATGCGGCACTTATGATCTGGCCTTACTAGCTAGCACAGATATTTTGCAACCTGTGATAACCTGATAGGAGAAAAAAAAGGGGAAAAAAAAGAAAAAAAAAAACCAAAAACCAAAAAAGCGGCATCTTACACTGGCCAAGGTGAATTTGCTATATACTGTACTATTTGTATGCATGTACCAATTCTATTTGTGTGCAAATTAATCGTCTAAAAGCAAGTCTGGACCTTTCTTTGGTATTTACATGTAAACAAAGCTACAGCTGTCATTGTTTCATATCATATTTTTTATAACTATAATTATCTTTGAAGCATAATAAATCAGTTAACCTCATCAAGTGTTTGGTTCTGGTGTATTTACTGGAGTGGAGCTGTTACTGTGGTGTCCCATATTAAACTTAATGAGTGCAGACTCCCTTTGCAGACATGCCTCAGTTTCTTCAGAGAAGCAACCTCAAAAACTTCCCATAATGTTCAACTGAGTAGTTTAATGTATTGCAGTAGGCCTGGCACTATACAGTCAGGGGCAGTGACAGCATATCATATACATGTATGTATTTGTTCTGAAGTATCTGCATAACGTATTTCATACATTTGTGTCCTGTGGAAATGTCCCAGAAATTATGCAGAACGGAAAAGTGCACTGTTCGGCCTGGGACATGTTAGTAGCAGCTCCGTGGTTCCATATACTGATACATTACGTTACCCTGGGGTTAAGGGGCTGTCTGTATGGTATGACTAAACACGGGAACGGACCCATGGTACGGGAACTGACGGGAATGGACAGGAACGGACGGGAATGGGGCTGGAAATAGACGGGAACGGACGATACGGAACAAATTAAGAATGAAAACCTGGGTTCGTTGACGGGATATACATAACATCAGACAGGAATTATAAAGTAAAGATATATATGTTTATATCCCAGGCCCTATCATCAACTTCCCTTGGTTCTTGTCACGTCGTTAAGCTTGTACTGACGACAAAAGCCGGGCGAGGGTAGGTTCATTCGCCCGTTTCATTATTGCACTGAAATTTTGTAGTCCATGATGCAAGCACAATGAATAGTGATTTTCATCATTGTAGTTGTTGTTATATTGATACTGCCGCGGATATGAAAATATTGCCACTTATTAAATTTGTTCATTATTTGATATCTTAAATTATACATTTATCTTGAAATCGGAAATATTTTCATTTATCTTAATGTGAATTACTGTGCAAAATATTTCTTTTCTGCAAATTAGCCTTGACGGGATCACACGATTGTACAATAAAAAACATATTTTTAACACCATTATTATACATGTAAAATATACTTTAATATATCAAAGATCATATAGTATGCATCCGTTTTCCTGAATGATATTGCTCAAAGTATGACCATAATGCCTTAAAGTGGAAATGCTAAGGTAAGGTCCCTGTTTTTTTGTTTTTGTTTTTTTGTTTTTGTTTTTTTTGGGGGGGGGGGTGTTTGTTTTTCCTGTAATTTGTGTAGGGATATCATATCTATACCCACTCATAAAAATCCATGCTTTTTGATAAAATAAACATAACTTTTGAGGCATCAAACATCAGTCTTATATCTACAATACCGTAGATTTTTGTTCATAATTATACATTTTCGTATCATTAATACACTGTTAATACTATAAGGCAGTACGAATGTTTCCCAAGCAGCACGTGGCACTGAAAGCCGCGCAACAGTGTCTAATCCTGTCATGTATAGGCCTAATTGTTTTACGATGTCGTTTCTTCTGTCTACAGTGTCGATTTTAGTCATTTGTGTATTAAATCAAAGCTTATGCTTCATAGAATATGATTCTACTCAAATAATTTACTCTAGTTTTCCTGAAAATGGCTGTTCGAGTTTTTTTTAATGAAATTTCAGATATAGGGCCTACCCGAACAGTGATCAGTGCTGGTCTTGTAAGAATTAATGTTAAGTCCTGGATTCTAAGAATGTTATTTTATAATTACAACCTTAAGCAGGAAAAGTTGCAACGCTTCGCACTTCCAAAAAACAAGTGACATTGGGAGGGGGGTGGGGGGGACATATGTAAAATGCTGCATACCTATTCAATTGAGGACTGTGATTTACTCTTCTCTTGTAACTCTACTGTTTTAAGTCTAGTCTCTAATTGACTATTAATGTTCTTGCATTCAGAAGAGGAATTATATATATATATATATATATATATATATATATATATATATATATATATATATATATATATATATATATATATATATATATATATATATATATAAAAGAGCAGTAAATGGTTAACCGTTCGAGTTAACCCTGAATCCCCCTAGTGACTAGTCCCTATGGTGTGACAGTGAATTCGACATAAGTCAAATACAATCGAAAAATAGTTATAGGTAAAAAAAAAAAGCAAACGACAATCTACAAAAACAACAGACAAAAGAGAGAGACAAATGAGGTAAAAAAACTTGTTTTACTTTAATTATATGTATGTACATAGTAGAATCTCCAATTAAGACCATTTTCTTAAAGAGACCATTTCTATAATAAGACCACAGTCCCATTTTTGTTTATTCTTATTTAATTTCCTTCCTCATTAAGACCACTCGCCTAATTATCAGTCCCTTGGGTGGTCTTAATAGGGAGATGGGAGATTCAACTATATATATATATATATATATATATATATATATATATATATATATATATATATATATATATATATATATATATATATATATATATATATATATATATATATAATTAAACACACTCCAGTCACATCCTGATCACAGTCCGTTCAAGTCTGAGCCAAGTGATCAAAGAACAAAATAAACTCTGTCCTTAAGATTATATATGCAGTAAGTTTATGGGCTTCAAAAACTAATAAGACAGAAGTTGGAATGAGAGTAAGACCAAAGTCAAAGAAAATGTTTGAGACAGTAAAACCGGCTTTCAGATAGAACCCACATTCCGGTGTGTTGCTGGTGTTACATTGCCTAGATTCACCTAGGCCTAAACTAAAATTTAAACGCAGATTTTTGTCTGTTATAATCTGCGCTAATTGAAAATTAAGTCCGATAAACAAATTGATAATTCATTGTCGGATAAAACAATCAATTCCCGTCAAATACAATCAAGTGTATATTCCCGATAACACTCCATTCCCGTCCATTTCCGTCCGTTCCCGTCCATTCCCGTACCATGGGTCCGTTCCTGTGTTTAGTAACACCCCTGTCTGTAAAGCTCAGCATGGATTGCATCACGGTATCTTATTCTACTCTCCTTTTTAAAATATTGCCGTTAGCCCCCCAAAACCAAACATTTTCATTTAGATATTAAGCTATGTTTTCATTATGTAAAGAAAAAATCGTCATTTTCTCGTTATTTGAGGTGATAGGTGACATATTACAAAGGGGTCCACTTCAGATGTTTTCTGGGCCTACAAACCATAATATTTAACCTAAAATCTTCAAATTTAGTAGAATAAAACTTTGATGTAATGCCTAGGAACAGTTTTCTGTTTTGTTTTTTTTAAAGCAAAAGGAATGATTTTTACCTCAGCTGACTTGTCAGTCAGCTGAGGTTTTGTGAGGGTCCGTCGTCCGTCCGTCCATCCGTCGTCCGTCCGTCCGTCCGTCGTCCACAATTCACATTTTCGACTTCTTCTCAAAAACCGTCCGCCAGATCCACTTCAAACTTGGTGGAGATGTGCCTTGGGTCAGTCTCTACCAAGTTTATTCAAATGGTCATGGTCCAGTGATTTTTGGATTTTTAATGATTTTTTTTGTTCTTTTTTTGCTAAATCTTAAAAAATCTTCCCCAAAACCGCTCACCCGATTGCTTTGATATCACATAGGAACACTCCCTGGGATTCCTAGTTCTTAATTTGTTCACCTGGTGGCGCTGCAATTTTTTTCTAATGTTTTATGAATTTTTGTGTGTTATAGCTATTTTCGACTTCTTCTCCAGAACCGTCACTCAGATTAAGCTGAAACATGGTGGATATGTTCCTTATGGAAGGGCCAAAACAAAGTTGTTCACTATGTGGGAATGCTGCGGATTCCTGATTTTTAATGATTTTTTCAATTCGGCTCCTTTGGGGTAAATGAACCTTTCCTATTGATTACCATGTAAGGCAATGGGCATTCTAATGCTAATCTACATTTTTGACTTCTTCTCCAAAACCGTCATCCAGATTTACTGCAAACTTGGTCGCAATGTACCTCGGGTGGGTGTCTACCAGGTTTGTTCCAATGGTCGTGTTCCAATGAATTTTGGATTTTTTATGATTTTTTTAAAAAAATCTCCGCAAAGGTTTTAATTGGAAAGTTTAACATCGGAATTTCTTGTAATGGTCATAACTTATATAATATTGGCCAGATTTACTTCAAACTTGGTGGGGATGTGCCTTGGGTGGATCTCTACCAAGTGTGTTCAAATGGTCACGCTCTATTGATTTTTGGATTTTTTATGAATTTTTTGGGGTTTTTTTGGGGCAAACCTTTAAAATTCTTTTCCTCTGAAACTGCTCACCCAAATGCTTTGATATCGTACATAGACACTCCCGGGGACACTTAGTTCCCAATTTGTTCACCAGGTGGCGCTGCAATTTTTTTTAATGAATTTTTTGTATGGTTTTGCTATTTTTCACTTGTTCTCAGAACCGTCCCTCAGATTAAGCTGACATGTGATGGACATGTTGTTGTGGAAGGGTCAAACAGTTGTTTACTAGGTGGCACTGCTTTGGATTCCTGATTTTTAAGGATTTTCAATTCGGGTACTTCTCGTTCAATTCAGCTTTCCTGTTGATTACTATGCAAGTCAATGGGCATTCTAATGCTAATTCGCAGGACAACTGACACGAAATTTACTGTTTACTTGATAACTTGTTAGATCTGTTTTGAGTTAGCTACACATGTTAATTATTCTGTATGAAGGTCATGCTGAGACAGTACATGAATGACCTTGACCTAGTTTGTGGGGTCACAGTGCAACATACATGAATTTTACTCTTCATTATAACTTGAGAACTACTTGAACGTTGATGTTGCACATGTAAGTGTTCTTCTATAGAGGTCCGACTTACTCAGAACATGGTGTCCTTGATCCTTTCCCAAGTTCATAGAGCTGCAAGTGTGATGAATGTCAAGATCAGCTGAGGCACGGGCTGTTCACACAGCCCTCTTGTTTAGAATTTATAAAGAGGTACTGTTTCCATTTTCCACTTGGTGTAATTCAACATTGAAAAAAAATTACAAAACACAAAAATATCTACACATGCCACATAACGTTGCTAGGAAAGAATGTCGATTTTCAAGAGCTTTTTATTTCATCAAAATCGGATACACCATTTAACAGCAATCTGTTGAAAACCTCTGAGAAGTTTGACGAAAATTAGAATTGTAAGAAAATGCAATTTAGGTCTAATTGGCTCTCTGGCAGCGGTAAACTGGCCATTGTGGAAAATGTACTCACTGTCTTTGATTGATACTTGTCTAGTGAGAAGTACTCTCATAATACAGTGTACTATACTTTTGATGTGTTGTCATGAAAATATATCTTGTAAATCTATGTTTAGAACATCAACCTTTAGTTGGCATTTCCACCACCTCAAGTCAATAGACCTATGCGAGGCTTGGGCGACGGAACCCCTACCCGGGATGTGATCATTTGCCATTATTGACTGCATTTTCTTTGACTTGTTCCCACAATACAGTAAGACGCAATCATTGCGAGTCAACGTGTAACCTTTTTCAGCCAGCAAAGTGGGGCAGCCAACCTCGTACGGACCTTTATAATTCCTTGCTAAATAACAAATTATTTTCAGTTAAGCCTCTCGTCTTAACAGAGATTACCTGTAGAAATGAAATTCAGTCTCTTGTTAATACATACATCTCATCCATAAATGTCGCCATTCATGATGCATCTCGAGAGGCTGGCTGTTCTTCGCACTTCTTTAAGCCCTCAAACTACTAGTGCCCAGAACCTTCTCAGCTGAACACGAAAAAAGTTTTGGTGGCATTTATGGGTTGCCAATGGACGTCCTAGAAGTGGGGCTGTCTATGAATGTTATAAAGGTTTGAAGAAGTTGTTTAGGAAGTTATCGAGACAATGGATGAAGAATGAACTTCCCATACATTACAACAAATTAAACACTATGTTTCATCAAGGAGGGTAGAGACTACCTCCTTGGTATAATAATGTCCAAGAAAAGTGTTGGACAAATTCACTGGTGAATGAAGAAAGAAAGAAAGAAAGAAAGAAAGAAAGAAAGAAAGAAAGAAAGAAAGAAAGAAAGAAAGAAAGAAAGAACTATACTGAACCCCAATGAAAAGTATCCACATAAAAAAATTAACACATTAATTTTGTAAGTTACTAAGTACTGTGTGTGCATATATGCATGGTTTGGAGCCTACATCAGGGTCATTCAGGACAACTTTTTAACTTTTGCTGGGTTGTTACATAATGCATGTGACTTTTGTGCACCGAATATGGCTTCTGACCACCACTCCTATTGGATGGCTAAAATGACCTGGTGTTTTCAGTGGCTTTAAAAAGGGATGTTCAGCCAAGAAAAAAGCCAGTGGTCTCAGGTGTGTTGAGGCGATCATGCCGCGTCTGAGCCAAGGTCAAAGACACCATGCTTTGGGGCTTGCAGAGGGTGGAGTCCCAATCACTCAAATCGCACAAAGAATGGGGTGTACTCGGCGCACCATCCAACGACTAATTGAACGGCAACAAGAAACTGGATCCGTAGATGATCGGCCTAGGCCTGGCCGAGAAAGAGTGACAACACCTGGCCAAGACCGTCACATCCGGCTGATGCACCTGCGAGACCGTTTCCGTACAGCAGCCCAAACAGCCCGTGAGACTCAAGGGGTGAATCACCGTCCTGTCAGTAGTTCTACTGTGCAGAGGCGACTGAGGAGCAGTGGCCTAACAGCCAGAAGACCTTACAGGGGTAACCTGCTGACCCAACCCAGAAGAGAAAGACGACTGCAGTGGTGTAGAGCACACTCCAGGTGGACTCGCCAGCAGTGGAATACCGTCCTTTTTACTGACGAGTCCCGTTTTTGTGTCAGCAGAGCAGATGGCAGAGAACGTGTGTGGCGCCGGACTGGGGAGAGATATGCAGATGCCTGTGTCCGTCAGGCAGATCGATGGGGTGGACCCTCTGTCATGGTGTGGGCAGGCATCAGCAACCGCTACCGGACACCCCTAGTGGTCATTCAAGGGATCCTCAATGCTAGGCGGTACATTGATGAGGTGCTGGAGCCGCACATGGTCCCATTTATGGAGCAGCATCAAGATCTGGCGATCTTTCGGCAGGACAATGCACGTGCACACTCTGCAAGATTAACAATGAACTTTCTCAATGAGAACAACATCAATGTCATGGAATGGCCAGCGTTCTCACCCGATCTGAGCCCTATTGAACATTTGTGGGATCAGTTAGGCCAAGGTATTCAACGGAGGACACCTAGGCCTACTACCCGAAACCAGCTGATCCAAGCTCTGCAGGAAGAATGGAATAATGTTCCCCAACACAGAATTCAAACCCTGGTCAGCAGTATGCGCCGCAGATGTATAGCATGTGTTGATGCTCGAGGTGGCCACATCCCATATTGAACAGAAAAATTTGTGTGACTTTCAATTAGGGCAGTTAATGACATTTTTTGCCTGTAAGTGACGTTAATGTCGGTAGAGCGTGACATTATTTTTACGCCAGAAAAGTGAATGCTTTGTTAAGTTCTAAGCACGTCTAGGTATGAAATGTTTCAAGTATAAACAATAAAATACTTCAACATTGGCATGTGGATACTTTTCATTGGGGTTCAGTATAGAAAAGAAGATTTGCTTCAAAGCAAATCTGCATGCCTTCAAAAGTTGTAAATATTAAATAATACAACTTTTATCCTTTGGCACATCACATCACATTTACCTTATGGTTGGATGCAAATTTCAAAGTCCAAATGACCTTGACCTTTCACCTTTACAGGTCACATGTGATGTGCACAGTGTTACAATACCCACAATTTAAGCACAACATGAACCAAATCGGATGAAAATAGACCAAGTTATGACAAGATGAAACTTTCAAAGGGCCAAATGACCTGGACCTTTGCCCTTTTGAGGTGACATGTTCTTATAAAAATGTGCAGTGTTGCAATACCTACAATTTGAGTTCATGATTAGAATTGGATGGAAATTGGCCAAGTTATGACTGGATAAAACCTTCAAAGGTCCAAATGACCTTGACCTTTGACCTTTAGAGGTCACATGTAAAATTCAAAATGTGTAGTGTTACCGTAGCTACCATTTGAGCCCAACATAATCAAAATTGGATAAAAATTGACCAAGTTATGGCCAGAAGAAAGGCACCACCAAAAGTGGCCTTTGACCTTGAAATGACCTTTGACCTTGAGTTGACCTCTACCTGAAGTAAACCTTGACCTCAAAAATGACATTTTCAGTTAAAATTGATCTTTGACCTTGACATGACCTTTTGACCTTGACACGACCTTGACATTTTAGATGACCTTTACCTTGCCATGATCGAACTCCTATACACTCGGAACCACATCTACTATAGTATATAAGATATTGAAGATTTAAAACTTTAATTAGCCCTCATTTGCATAATTTTGAAAAGCATGACCTCTCATTATAAAAAGGCCAGACTTTATCTATAGAAGCATAATTGTGCCAAGTTTGGAGTTTCTACGTGTCATACTTTTCAAATGAAATGTCGGACAAATTTGCCTGTAAAGAAAGAAAGAAACTAGAAAAGATGATTTGCTGCATAGCAAATCAGTGTGGTGTCTTCAAAGCATATTGGTGTGGCAATGTAGAACTATTCCATAACACAGGAGTACAAGTTGGAATGGCATATCTATCTATTATAGCTTTGAAGTTATTCAAGATTTAAAATTTCTTATGGTGCTATTCAGCATAATTTAAATTGCTACAACTTTTAGTTTTAATTCATTAGCTGCGCAATGGTCAACAACCCTCCTGTAGAAGTTGGTCACATGTAGATTGCGCAGTGTTACAATACCCAAAATTTAAACCCAACATGAACCAAATCGGATGAAAATTGACCAAGCTATGGCAAGATGAAACTTTCAAAGGGCCAAATGACCTTGACCTTTGCCCTTTCGAGGGAACATGTTCTTATAAACATGTGCAGTGTTGCAATACCTACAATTTGAGTCCAACTTGATTAGAATTGGATGGAAATTGGGCAAGTTATGACTGGATGAAACTTTCAAAGGTCCAAATGAACTTGACCTTTGACCTTTAGAGGTCACATGTAAAATTCAAAATGTGTAGTGTTACCATAGCTACCATTTGAGCCCACCATGATCAAAATTGGTTAAAAATTGACCAAGTTATGGCTAGAAGAACGTTACCACGGAAAGTGGCCTTTGACCTTGAAATGACCTTTGACCTTGAGATGACCTCTACCTGAAGCGAACCTTGACCTCAAAATTGACATTTTGGCTTAAAATTGAACTTTGACCTTGACATGACCTTGACATTTGAGATGACCTTTACCTTTCTATGATCAAACTCCTATACACTCGGGACCACATCTACTATAGTATATAAGATATTGAAGATTTAAAACTTTAATTAGCCCTCATTTGCATAATTTTCAAAAGCATGACCTCTCATTATAAAAAGGCCAGACTTTATCCATAGAAGTATAATTGTGCCAAGTTTGGAGTTTCTACGTGTAATACTTTTCAAATGAAATGTCGGACAAATTTGCTTGTAAAGAAAGAAAGAAAGAAAGAAAAAGAAAGAAAGAAAGAACTAGAAAAGATGATTTGCTGCATAGCAAATCAGTGTGTGTGTCTTCAAAGCATATTGGTATGGCAATGTACAACTATTCCATAACACGGGAGTAGAAGTTGGAATGGCATCTCTATCTATTACAGCTTTGAAGTTATTCAAGATTTAAAATTTCTAATGGTGCTATTTAGCATAATTTAAATTGCTACAACTTTTGTTTTAGATTCATTACATGCGCAATGGTCAGGAACCCCCTAGTAGAAGTTAAACTGACATGAACATGAACCAAATCGGATGAAAATTTACCAAGTTATGGCAAGATGAAACATTCAAAGGGCCAAATGACTTTGACCTTTGCCCTTTCGAGGTCACGTGTTCTTTAAAATGTGCAGTGTTGCAATACCTACAATTTGAGTCTAACATGATTAGAATAGGATGGAAAATGGCCAAGTTGTGACTGGATGAAACTTTCAAAGGTTCAAATGACCTTGACCTTTGACCTTTAGAGGTCACACATAAATTTTATTTTATGCAGGGTTACAATAGCTACAATTTGAGCCCAACATGATCAAAATTGGAAAAAAATTGACCAAGTTGTGGCTAGAAGAAGGCCACCAAGGAAAGTGGCCTTTAACCTTGAAATGACCATTGACATTGAGATGACCTCTACCTGAAGTGAACCTTGACCTCAAAAATAACATTTTGGCTTAAAATTGACCTTTGACCTTGACATGACCTTTGACCTTGACATGACCTTGACATTTGAGATGACCTTTACCTTGCTATGATCGAACTCCTATACACTCGGGACCACATCTACTATAGTATATAAGATATTGAAGATTTAAAACTTTAATTAGCCCTCATTTGCATAATTTTCAAAAGCATGACCTCTCATTATAAAAAGGCCAGACTTTATCCATAGAAGTATAATTGTGCCAAGTTTGGAGTTTCTACATGTAATACTTTTCAAATGAAATGTCGGACAAATTTGCCGGTAAAGAAAGAAAGAAAGAAAGAAAGAAAGAAAGAAAGAAAGAAAGAAAGAAAGAAAGAAAGAAAGAAAGAAAGAAAGAATTCCTAGAAAAACAGAAAAGTGTGCGTTGACACACACACTTTAAAAAAAGAAAAAACTAGAAAAGATGATTTGCTGCATAGCAAATCAGTGTGTGTGTCTTCAAAGCATATTGGTATGGCAATGTACAACTATTCCATAACACAGGAGTTGAAGTTGGAATGGCATCTCTATCTTTTATAGCTTTGAAGTTATTCAAGATTTAAAATTTCTAATGGTGCTATTAGCATAATTCAAATTGCTACAACTTTTGTTTTAGATTCATTACATGCGCAATGGTCAGGAACCCCCTAGTAGAAGTTAAACTGACATGAACATGAACCAAATCGGATGAAAATTTACCAAGTTATGGCAAGATGAAACTTTCAAAGGGCCAAATGACCTTGACCTTTGCCCTTTCGAGGTCACGTGTTCTTATAAAAATGTGCAGTGTTGCAATACCTACAATTTGAGTCTAACATGATTAGAATTGGATGGAAAATAGCCAAGTTGTGACAGGATGAAACTTTCAAAGGTTCAAATGACCTTGACCTTTGACCTTTAGAGGTCACACATAAATTTTATTTTATGCAGGGTTACAATAGCTACAATTTGAGCCCAACATGATCAAAATTAGATAAAAATTGACCAAGTTGTGGCTAGAAGAAGGCCACCAAGGAAAGTGGCCTTTAACCTTGAAATGACCTTTGACCTGGAGATGACCTCTACCTGGAGTGAACCTTGACCTCAAAAATGACATTTTGGCTTAAAAGTGACCTTTGATCTTGCCATGACCTTTGACCTTGCCATGACCTTTGACCTTGACATGACCTTGACATTTGAGATGACTTTTACCTTGCTATGATCGAACTCCTATACACTCGGGACCACATCTACTATAGTATATAAGATATTGAAGATTTAAAACTTTAATTAGCCCTCATTTGCATAATTTTCAAAAGCATGACCTCTCATTATAAAAAGGCCAGACTTTATCCATAGAAGTATAATTGTGCCAAGTTTGGAGTTTCTACATGTAATACTTTTCAAATGAAATGTCGGACAAATTTGCCGGTAAAGAAAGAAAGAAAGAAAGAAAGAAAGAAAGAAAGAAAGAAAGAAAGAAAGAAAGAAAGAAAGAAAGAAAGAAAGAAAGAAAGAAAGAAAGAAAGAAAGAAATAAAGAATTCCTAGAAAAACAGAAAAGTGTGCGTTGACACACACACTTTAATTCCTAGAAAAACAGAAAAGTGTGTGTCGACACACACACTTTAATAAAGAATTCCTAGAAAAACAGTATGTCTGTGTTGGCACAGAGACATGATTAATTTTAGGAAAAACCGAAAAGTGTGTTTACACACACACTTTAATTTTAGGCAAAACAAAAAAGTGTGTGTTGACACACACACACTTAATAAAGGATCATAAGCACATGTACTGATGACCGATGTATAAGGAAACGTCAATCACTGCCTTCCGAGGGTCTCGAGGCTACTGCCGGGTAGAAGTTTGGTGTTAAAAGACATTCATTAATGCAAACTTGCATTCATAGACCATACAGATGGGACAGGAAAAATAACTGTTTTTACAGACTTTTGCATACCGGAGGCGAAGGCCGTAGCTCTTTTCGTGAATACTGCAATTTGAAACACTACAAGCCCATCCTGAGGCAAATTCCAATTCATTGCATGCGCGCTTGTTCTTAAATGAATTCTAGTAATTTTTGATGGGAACTGTATCTTTTGCAACGCATTATCATTGCCAGACAGCTAGTTGGGATCGTCTGTCTGTCCAACGTACGAATGCACTCCCCACAGGCGCTCGTGATTTTCAGTCAGTCAAGCATTCGTGCTTATTATACGGGAGTGGGGAACGGAGCTGGTGCAGGCGAGTGATGGGGGAACATCTGTACGTGCAATGGCCACATATGGCGTTGTCTGCGATAATCAAGTCTTGTGGATTCATCTGTGATGCCAATCATTTGTGCTAATAAGCTGGTGGATGTGGCCCTAGAACCACTTCCAGAAATCAAAATGTCGCCAAAAAACATGGCAATATATGTTCGCAAATATAAAACCTAATTAAAAAAATCTACGATATTGCAATTATGACAACTAGTCTATTTTGTTTACAAATGCATATTCTGCCCCGTATGTTCTATCTGTCCTTGAATTTATTTTGTTGTTTAAAAAAAAGAAAGTAGTGGGAAAAGGAAAAGAAGGGAATCACCCACATCAAAGGAGTCTTCATTATTCTAACACGATGCATTGCCTCATGGTCGAACTGTTACATTTGCAGCAAAATATGTATGCTGGTGGTGTGCTGAGGCAGATAAAAAAAAAGCAACACGGTGCACAAAAGGACGGGCCTGCTACTGTCCAAATAAATTTGGCTACCTTTAAAATAGGCAACCAATATTGACGTGAACAGATGTAGTTTTCAAATACATGCATGGCTTCCACAGAAACAATAATCCCAAGCTTGAGCCACACTTTTGCTTTGAAATTATTTTTGTCAGCTTGGTTGTGGTTGATATCCATTATAAAGAGACCCCTCAAGCCTATTTTAAACTTATAGAATCGGTCTCTCTCTCTCTCTCTCTCTCTCTCTCTCTCTCTCTCTCTCTCTCTCTCTCTCTCTCTCTCTCTCTCTCTCTTTCTTTTTGGGGGCTGGGGGGGGGGGGTGGGAGGGTGGGAAGGGATTTTTTTTAGCCACTAGATGTCAGCAGCTACCAGACCAGACCAGTGTGTAGCATGGTAAACTTGCCACACCCTGAACTGCACATTTCTGCCACTAGATGTCCCCAGCTACCAGACCCATTTTTATGGGTTGGGAAGTTTCAAATACTGTGTAATCATTTATATTACCGGGCACAAAATTTCCCGAATACACTCCAAATCAGAATTTTACGAGTTTTATTTTCCCGATTTTATGCAGGCTTACATTCCACATTCAATGTGCTACAATTTTCCCGAGAGAGAGAGAGAGAGAGAGAGAGAGAGAGAGAGAGAGAGAGAGAGAGAGAGAGAGAGAAATGAATTCCTGGAAAAACCGGATATCTGTTTGTCATGGAATTTAAAGTAAAACAGAATGTGTGTGCTGGCACACAGAAAGAAAGATAAGGGTAAAGAAGAAAGAAAGAAAGAAAGAAAGAAAGAAAGAAAGAAAGAAAGAAAGAAAGAAAGAAAGAAAGAAACATAATTAGTGCAATGCCACAAATAGTACAAAGGCAACAGGGTGATAAGGTGTTTGATTGGGGGGCTGAGAACAAGATTACTCAACTGAATAATCAATGACAAAGATACAGCAAATCCAATCATACAAGAGACAAACTTGAACCAATAATGTCATTGAGAATAATGTTTGTGAAATTTGGTGATCAACTCATCATGCAAGCTCTGTTGTACCATGAAACTGACACGGCATCTTTCACACAGAACATGCAGAAGGAACAGATCCCGATTAAGATGTTGAACTGGCAAATCCTGACCACAGAAATGTTGACCGAATCATGTGAATTGGCGAAAAAGTCCTCACAAGATTTCTGAATTATAATGTGAGGGATTGACTGGAAACAGTAATGAAATCGGGAGGAGTAATATTTGTGAAATTTTGTGATGGACTGATAAACCTCTGTTGCACCGTCAACATGATGAAATTGACATGGCATCTTCCACACCATGAACACAGAAGAAACCAGATCATTAATAACATTATCAAGTTGCAAATCTTGACCACAAAATGTTGACTAACGCCTGAAAATAAAGAAAGTCCTCGCCATAATACTCAACTGAAAAATCAATTAAGATAGGGCTCATACAGTTATGTAAAAGAGAGACTGGAATGTAATTGTGAACAATATACTAAGTATTAGAGACACTTGTACTATTTGACTAAAGTATTGGACTTGTTATACATAGGAAACCTGATCCCATGAAACGCCATTTCGAACCTTGATCATACTGCGGAGTGATCAGTTGAACGACTTCTAGCGGACAATCTTTCAACTAAAGCAAAAAACAACTTGTTCAATATTAAGTTTCATTAGATTTCGACGAAAGACAAGAGTACTCGCACAGATGTTAAGGGGACGTCTGTAAAGCTATTTTGCAGTATAAATTTTGCAAACCAGGGGGAGAGATTCGGCAACACTCTCAGTTGTAGTCAATAAGGGTGTGGTAGATCTGGATCCAGGAAGATGCAGGGGTATGGTAAGAAAGTCCACAGGTAGACGGTGCAGAGGACAATACCAACAGTACAAATTTTAGAAAATCGAGAATTGTTTTCTTGCAGAATAGGAAAGATTAGGTTGCAATCTACATTATGGCCGAATATTGCGTTTGAAAAATGTCAATTTTTATGAAAATTTTGGAGCTAAAGAAATGGTTTTTGGCCAAACACCACATGGTTTTGTATTTACAACAGAATGTAAATGAGCTGTCAGTCAGACTTGGGCCTGCAAGGCAATGGGAAATGACCAAGCTGTCTCATAGGTTTGGGAGAACAATGGGCCAGTAAACAATGGATCAGTGGGCTAGGGAGAGAACAATGGGCACTCCTAATCTGTTAGTTTAGCAACTGAAACCAGCTATTATGAAACCACATCTGTGTGACCTTCTCCTGGAAAAACTTCAAAGATTCCTTTCTAAATTATTATTATCATTTATATTGACCCCCAAATGCTGGGTAAAATCCAAATACACACACACAAGATCATGTAGAGCCTCATAGCTCATAAAATGACACAGAGTATAATTGATAACTAGGAAAGAAAGATTTGCTTGAAAGCAAATCTGTCTGTGTGTGTGAAAATTTCGCACAATTACAAAAATATGTAGTGTTGCAACACTTACAATTTGAGTCAAACATGAATAAAATTGGATGGAAAGTGACCAAATTATGGCTAGATGAAACATTCAAAAGGCAAAATGACCTTGACCTTTCGAGGTCAAATGTAAACGGAAACTACCTGGATATCACAATAAATTAGAATTTGACAGCGGACGAATTTTTCGACTTGTTGGCCACTTCTAAAGTCGAGGCTTGGCTTCGTAAAATCGTAGGTGAGTCAGTGAAAATGGAAGTTGGTGCATATGAGAAAAAGATCATTGAACTGGAGTCAAAAGTAACCGATCTTGAATCTCAACTCACTGTAGCGAACACTAAGTTGCAGTCCCTGGAGACGGGGTATCAGGAGGTAAGGGAACACGGTAAAATGATCAAAAACCTGGAGAGTGAGCTCGATGAGTTGCAACAATATGGTAGGCGTAATGCTCTTAGGATATGGTCCAAGGAGGAGGAGAAGGATGGTGAGGACACTGACAAGATGGTGATGGACCAGGTCAAGAGTCTTGGCGTTCATATAGATGGGAGTACCATCAGTCCCTCGCATCGTGTGGGCAAACCCCAAGATGGTAAGCCCAGAGCCATCATAGTCAAGTTTACTTCATATAGGGTACATCAAAGAGTGTATGAGGCGAGGAAGAAGAAACCTGACGTATTTATTACGGAGGATCTCACTCGCAAACGAGCGCATATTTTATACCTGGCACGGGGACTAAAGAGACAGAATCGCATTCACCCTTGCTGGTCGAAGGATGGACGTCTCTTCGTGCGTGAGCTCAGCCCTTGGAACGCTAACAGTAATGTGGGAAAAGTTGTCCAAATCCATTACAAGGAGGACCTAGATAAGTACCAATAAACAATAGTTAATGATATTACCAGACTATACTCTCTCCATATGGAATGGAATTATGAGATTCATCTTTTTGTGCTCTCCATAGAGTATATTGTGCTCATTGTTACTTCGTAAATATGCTGTCTCTCATCAGCAATGCAGTTTTGTAGCTGCCATCCCAGACTGAAAAGAGTTAAACTTTAAACGCTGTGATTTTTTTTTTTGGGGGGGGGGGAACTTGACTGTATTCATTCTTCAGCGATACAACTCTACCGTTATTTTTGAAGTTTTTTCCAGAATGAGTTTTGCTATTGCGTGCGTTATGCGTGGGCAGTATGGTATTATTATTGTATATATGTATGTATGTGTGTATGTGTATGTATGTATATATATATGTATATATATGTATATATATATGTGTGTGTATATATATATATATATATATATATATATATATATATATTTTATTATTATTATTATTATTATTATTATTATTATTATTATTATTA
The DNA here is from genome assembly GCA_964020975.1 of Hermodice carunculata. Taxonomy (NCBI): domain Eukaryota; kingdom Metazoa; phylum Annelida; class Polychaeta; order Eunicida; family Amphinomidae; genus Hermodice; species Hermodice carunculata. The sequence continues at coordinate 98,789,599 of OZ026617.1, forward strand.
TTATTATTATATTTCGATACGGAAATTCCGTTTGTGTCACACTGCTCATTGTTGGAACTACGAACCCCCCACCTTGAAGACAATCAATGTGCAATTTGTTTCTTGTCAGCGGTGCAACTAATTCATTCAGTTTCAAACTGTAAGTGTCGATCACCAAGTGTTGCACGTTCATGCTGCACGTTACAAGCCTGACAGTGATATAATCTATTGATATTGTTATTTGCTATTACCTGTTTGTTTCCAGGTGTCAATCAACCTAGACAAGTGAAGAATCAAAAAGGTATTTCTGTGTGTAAATGTTCTGACACACCAAAACACTGTTAAACACGTTCCATGGTCAGCATTACGCTCACCATGCACTTCGACTGTGTCAGCCGTTTTTATGTCCCCATATTACTTTCAAATTGACTACTTGACGTGGAATCATCTTTATACTAATTGGTTTCATTTGTACCAAATGTTTGATTCACTCATTAACCGATGTTACATGATACATTGTTACGGTCTTGAACTCGTAACCAGCAATCACTTGTCACAGGTACTTTCTGCTAAAGTGTTGTCATTTTAGCAACATTAACAACGTACGGAATGCATATCCAGACAGCCGTCCAGTTATATTTTCATCCTATTATGTACCCATGTTTATTGTATTTTTATGTTTTCTGTGTGTATTCTTTAGCTTCTGTTTTCATGTGGTCTGACTTGAGTTTTAGTGTTGCGAGTTTTCTGTTAACACATATTCTGTTATATGTTGGGGCATTGACGTTTACTTCTATCTCATCTTTTTTCCTACATTTGTTCAATACATTTGCGACTTCTATCATTGCTGACATGCAAAGTATGGTATCTGCTGTTGAATTTATCATATTACAATTTTTGTCAAAAGCTGCTACATGCATTTCATCTGTTTCAGCATCGGGGCAGCCAGTATATATATTCCGGCCGTTACTTATTTCATGTGCTGTTTCCACTGCCTCTATTCCGAACATTGTGTTATCTTGTGTATCTCAATAACTGTGATGGAATCCTTCACATATTATAGATTATTATTCGCCGCAAAATATATGCTATTGTACTTTACTTTTTTGGAGCTGACGTGGATACCTAGGTTAAAAGTCGTATCGTATGTCATTATTTATGTATTCAAGTTGGTGTGCAATCATTTATATGACATAGTTTACTCCGATCACTTATTTATTCCGTACATGATTGTTACTTTGATCAATGAATTGACGAATCTCGGGCCAATTGCTTAGCATACATATCTTACCATTTATTTGGTCACGTATACCTCTATTGCTGTACATCTTATAAATTTGAACCTTTCAGACAAAAAGAGAACCCCTCTCATGGTTTATATAATGTTCAATGTTCTGCATAGACAGCAACTTAAGTTTGTAAATATATTTTTCACTTGTCTTCTACTGATACTCTTAGCGGGAGATGTTCATAAAAACCCAGGCCCTGTACAGCATTCTAAAGACATTTCGTTTTGCCATCTAAATATACGGAGTCTGTCACCAGATAAATTACGATGCCTCCGTACAGACATCGTCCCGGACTTTGACATAATTTCTCTATCAGAAACTTTCCTTTCACCGAACTCTTTAGCAAGCAATCTGGATATACCTGGTTATTATGACATCATTAGAAAAGATCGTCTTAATGGGATAGGCGATGGTGTTGCACTGTACGTGTCCAAATCCTTACACGTCACTCGACGACTGGATCTTGAGGTACCTGATCTGGAGATTTTATGGTGTGAAATTAGACTTCATAATGCTAAATTTTTATTTGCTGTCGTGTATAGGCCACCCAATTCCCCTGTTTCTTTTGGGGGCAAGTTTCAGGAAAGTTTCGACCTGGCGAAAGGCACAGGTATTCATCATATCATCTTGACGGGAGATTTAAATTGCGATTTCCAAACGCCATCTGGGCATAAGCTTGACCAATTTGCCAGTACCAATCTTCTCACGGTCCATATAAATGAGCCCACACGCATTACCGACCATTCAGCTACATGTTTAGATCAAATCCTATCTAACATTCCTAACTATGTAAGTGATACCTATGTGCTTCCTCCAATTGCTAACTGTGACCATAGTGTTGTAGGTGCTAACCTAATGTTTCGGAAAAAGAGAGATCATACATTCAAAAGACACATTTGGGAATATGGTAAAGCAGATTTTGAAGTCTTCAGAACTTCCCTTCGAAGCGTGGACTGGAATTCGTGTTTTGTTTCTGAAGATATTGATTCGTGTTGTGATTCCTGGTCCACGTTGTTCATGGAAACTGCCGAACAATCAATCCAAAACAAAAATATTGAAGTCAGACCACATGATTTACCGTGGTACAACTCCAGCCTACGTTCACTTAAACGTCAAGTTAAAAGAAAATACGAAAATGCTAAACGTCAAAATTTCAACACCCATGCATGGACCTCTTTTTGTCAAGTTCGAAACCATTATCAACAACAGCTTAAAACTGCTGAAGACCAGTACAATACTAAGCTTCGTGAGGACCTCAACAACCCTTCCAAGAAAAGCAAAAGTTGGTGGCGCACAGTTAAATATTTTTTGAACCGTAATCAATCTTCAACTATTCCCTCTCTCATACATGGTGGTAAGTACATTTCTGATTCTCTGTCCAAAGCTGAAATTTTTAATTCTTACTTTCTAGAACAATGTAACGTTGATTCTGCAACGGCCACTTTACCCGAACATACGGATCCTGTTGCATCTATTCTTGACTCACTCACTGTAACGGAGAGAGAAGTTCTTGAGGTGTTTTTAAGTCTTGACACAACTAAAGCTTCTGGTCCTGATGGTATAAGTTCAAAACTGCTCAAAGAAGCCGCACCTGTTATCTCCCCCTCACTTGCTAGATTATTTAACTGTTCACTTTCTAATAGACAATTCCCTTCAGCTTGGAAAAGAGCAAACGTTTCTCCACTTTATAAAAAAGGTCCGGAGAATTCATGCAATAATTACAGGCCTGTGTCTCTACTCAGCTGTGTTGGAAAAGTTCTAGAAAAGATAGTTTTTAAGCACGTATTTAACTTTTTTCGGGACAACATTGTTATCTCTGCTCATCAGTCAGGTTTCATACCGGGCGACTCGACTGTCAATCAACTGCTCCTCCTCTATCATGAACTATGTTTAGCCTTGGATCAACAAAAGGAAGTTCGAATCATTTTCTTAGACATTAGTAAAGCTTTCGACAAGGTTTGGCATTCTGGCCTTTTGTACAAACTAAAGAGAGCAGGTATTGAGGGAGATCTTCACGATTGGTTTTCGGATTATCTAAGGAATCGCTACCAACGCGTAGTTATTCAAGGTCAGTCCTCCAGTTGGGGTAAAATTTGTGCTGGAGTGCCTCAAGGTTCCGTGCTGGGGCCTCTTTTGTTCCTTATTTACATCAACGATATTGTGGATCTTGCTCGTTGTAACATAAAATTGTTTGCTGATGATACCTCTCTGTACTTGAATATTGATAATCCCTTTACTGCCGCTGAAATTATGAATTCCGATCTTGCTGATATTGATCAATGGTCCAAAGATTGGCTGGTGACCTTTAATGCTCTAAAAACTAACTCCATGCTCATATCTCGGAAGACAAACAAAAGTAACCATCCACTTATTCATTTTCAAGGTCATGTATTGCAAAATGTTACCCATCACAAACACCTTGGACTTACAATACGCTCCGATTTAAGATGGTCCAATCACATTACTGAAATCTCTAACAAATCTAGTAAACTAATTAACATTATGAAAAATTTGAAGTTTAAGTTGGACAGAAGTACACTCGAAACTATTTAAATCAGTTTTGTCAGGCCGATTCTCGAATACGGTAGTCAAGTGTGGAGTGCGTGTTCGGTATTTGACGAGGAAAGGCTGGAAAACGTTCAATTAAGTGCTGCTCGTATTGTTACTGGTGCAATGCATGGAACGAGCATAGCTAAGCTATACGAAGAAACCGGATGGTCAACTCTTGCCAAACGTAGAGAAATATCAAAACTGACATTAATGTACAAACTTGTTAACAAGCTCGTTCCTGATTCATTGTGCTCAGTTCTTACTGCTTCTACTGCGGGTAACCAAACCTATCAAACTCGCCAGCAATTTAATCTTCCCCATTTTCGTGCTCGTACTGAACTCTTTGATAATTCATTTTTCCCCTCGACTATTAGGCTGTGGAATCAGTTACCTCTAGAAACTAGACATTCAGCTTCAACCAAAATATTCAAATCAAATATTATGAAGCCAGTGGTCAGAGCTATCAAATTCCCTGAATTATACAATTTTGGTGACCGATTTCTCGCAGTTCAACACACCCGCCTTCGCCTGGGTGCGAGCCAATTAAATTCTCACCTGTTTAAGATCGGCGTGAAAGATACACCTTTATGTGATTGTGGTATATCCAGTGAAGATGCCTGGCATTACTTTTTTAAATGTCCTTCTTATGCTGTTCAGCGATCAGTTCTCCATACTACGATTTCCTTGTATGCTCCGTTCACATTACAGACAGTATTATACGGCTGCCCTGAATGTTCTCTTGAAGTAAATATTGCAATTTTTTCAGCAGTACACGAGTATATTTCCGAAAGCGGCCGCTTCAAACCGGCAGGCATAAGTTAGATTTTTTGGGCAAAACGAACACATATCAGATTCTGCTACTATGCTAGCTCATGATACACATTTGCAGACCTAATATAGTAATAATTTACATAGCCCCACTATCTGTTTCGTCACTGTGTTCGTCATCTTATTATTTGTCTAGTGCGTCTAGGTCTGTCCTGTTTATGTGTTGTCTTTTCTCGCAAGAGGGATTCGAATAGGGTTTTGCCCTTTTTCCCAATTGCTCAGGTTATTATATTGTATGATAATTTCGATGTATTTGATCAATAAAATATGTTTAAATCAATTAGAATTTGCCTCTAAAAAGTATTCTATATTTCCAAAATATCAGCAACATCCCGCCTGCCCATATAGACAAGTGCCCATATGTAGCTACAGTTTGTGTCCAACATGATCAAAATTGGATGATAATTGGCCGAGTTATGGCTAGATGAAAATTTCAAACGACAAAATGACCTTGACCTTTGACCTTTGACCTCTGGAGGTTACATATACATCACAAAAATGTGCAATGTTACAATATATACAATTTTAGCCCAACATGATTAAAATTGGATGAAAATTGACCGAGTTATGACTGGATGAATATTTCAAAGGTCCAAATGACCTTCACCTTTGACCTTTAGAGGTCACATGTAAATTATAAAAATGTGCAGTGTTACAGTAGCTACAATTTGTATCCAACATGATCAAAAATTGGATGATAGTTGACCGAGTTATAGCTACATGAATATTTCAAATTGCAAAATGACATTGACCTTTGACCTCTAGAGGTCACATGTAAATTACAAAAATGTGCAGTGTTACAATATCTACAATTTGGGTCCAACATCATAAAAATCGGATAAATACTTTGGAAGCCAGAAGCAATTGAATTTTTTTAATTGCCCTAATTTGCATAATTTTCAAAAGCTTGACTATTCAGAACCATATGCAAAACTTGACTGCAGGTGCTATAGCCATGTAAAGTACATGGGTATTGGAAAACGGCCCACCACTCATGTCTTTTAGAGGCTTCTGGCATTCCCTGGATTGCCGATAACGTATGTCGCAAAATTATATCTCTCTTTCATCGTATTTTTACACTGAATACATCGCTACTTAGTTTTTTTCTGCCCATTTACTCGCAGAGTTAATTGTGCATGGGCATATGGGCCAAAACACTATCACTGGAAGAATTGTTGACTACGGTTACTCCCCAACACAGGTCGCATTTACCAATAGTTGGCGTGTCCAATCCGAGACACAGGAGGAAGACGGATTTGTTGGAGGCCCTGTTCCCTCCTCCCCCTGGAATCCAGCATCCACTCTAAATCTCATATGGCATCCAATTTAGTTTTTACCGTAAGGTGTATTGGTTCCGGATCATGGCAATGCGTTGCAAGCAAGCACGTTAAATGTACCTGTCAGTATATATTAAATTGAATGGTCCTAGACTGCAGATGCAGTCACCTGTCTATAATGAAATCTTCATAAACCACATAGCATTAACCTAGAATGGGTCAGAATGGCCCAATAAGTATTCTTGCTGTGGATGGCAAAATATTTTGTTGTCACATTGCTTGTACAAAATTAAATCAAAATATGTGTACATGACTTCTGGATATATAAGGCAGCAATGCCTGACAGGTCAGAAATGAAATAGACATATTGGCTTACCATGGCCCTATTATTAGACTGCAATGATACCATAATGTGGATTTATATCTGTGGAAAGAGGATATATAAAGCTAGGAGATCATAACACATCTTTTGTACCCCTTTTTTAAAATTTGTTATTTGTATGCGATACCAACTAATAACATGGCCGCCATGTTGAATTTTGTGTATCTTGGTGACATCACAGGCTAAGGCTTTGATTTGAAACGAGGCTTTCTGGTAGCCAATCAATCTCATTAATGTCTCAGCATTTCAACTAGCAGGGGAAGTGTTCTACGCGGTTAAGAATCTTTACACAAACCACCCTAACTTATCTGCAATGCCGTTAGTTTGTTTTTGTTTTTGTTTTTTTTTACATTGAGAGATGTAATTGTCCAATCACTTTAACTGACCTGCAATGAAGTTAGCTGTTTCAAATTTTGAGATATGTTGTGCTTGTCCAATCACAAGGACGTCTGGTCAACAGTAAAACAGTTTTATGCAGGAACATTAACCACTCCGCGTATGACATAGTTGCAGAGAATAACGGCTTAGCTTGGAACTGAGGCTTGCTGGTAGCCAATCAGTCTCATTAACGTCTCAGCATTTCAACTAGCAGGGGAAGTGTTCTACGCAGTTAAGAAACTTTACACAAACCACCCTAACTGATCTGCAATGCCGTTAGTTATTTTTTTTATATTGAGAGATGTAATTGTCCAATCACTTTAACTGACCTGCAATGAAGTTAGCTGTTTTACTTTTTGAGATACGTTGTACTTGTCCAATCACAAGGACTTCTGGTCAGCAATAAAACAGTTTTATGCAGGAACATTAACCACTCCACGTATAACATAGTTGCAGAGAATAACGGATTTGTTGAAAACGAAAGTGAATTTTTCCTTGGTATAGTACCATGTGACATTTATCTGCTTCTCCTAAATAATGTCTCCACATTGCCAAACATAATATGAACCATTTTGTATGGAAAGCTGTTGGAAATTCATAATAAATCAAGGAGAAGCTCTTTATCTAAGTATCTATAATATGCTTTTGCTCCCAATGAAAATCACGAATAAAAATATAGTCAGTGGATTATCCTTAAATGAAGACTGAGTGCGTGGTGTGTTTCTTTAGAAAATGGCATTTTCCATTTCAAGTTCACGCGGGTGTATGTTGGCAAACTGGCGCACTGTGAGGTCAAAATCAAGTGGCGTATTATAGTGGACATGCATACTGTACGTGCCACGCCTGTCAGTGGTTCTTCTCCTATTGTACAGCACATGTAATTGTGGAGCCTCCCAAGCACACTTGCATTGCGCTCACACTTGCATTGTGCTCACACTTGCAAGGAGTGACTTGTATGGTGCACACTATTTTCAAAAGGGTGTGTATATTTGGAAATGTTATTTCTGGACCATGACATCCTTTGTAACTATAGGCACCCGGCTATTTGAATGAAATGTCCGTCTACAAAGAATATGAATCTTGTATCCTCCTGATAAATCAGGGGAGATGGACTTCAGTAGTTCGACTTTTGTCGCAATTGGCACTGAAAGGGTTAATCCGACATGACGTTAATTAACTAATTTGCTTATGATATATTTCCTCATGAATGTGCACTTAACATCAGTATCTAAGTATTTAAGTTCTACATAGTCTCTATCGACAAGCTTTCACACGAAATTATATTATTTTTGCGTTTTATTTATAATATGATTATTTGAAGATCTAAAGAAACAAATATAAAGGCCAATCTACCCATTTCCTGAGCAAGTCACTCAGCTTTTAAATCATTAATACGAATCATTATGTACTGTATTAATAGTGCCGGTAGTTCAGTGATATTAAGCAGGCCCTTTGGCCAGGATCATGCCCAACAAAGACTGGAATAGGGCTTATGTATATATATATTTGACATAACCCCATTTCAGTATTGGCACAAGAATTTAACTATGTGTTTCGCAAAATGTTTTTAATCGGCTTGCTAATACATATCTCAAGTGCAGTTAATGCACAGGTTGAGAGCCTATTGCTGGCAGTGATGTTATAAGCGCGCACGATTCGCAGATACTTGTTTAGAAGTCCAGTAATATAAAATGACAGATACATCTAATAAGCTGAGGCTGGATTGGTTGTTTGTTATTTGTTTTGTGTGTGTTTTTCCTTTTTTTCCCACTAGTGACGCGTCTGGGACAGCTACGAAGTACATGGGGAAGATTCTTCTACGATGATATGCCAATTATGAGATTTCGTCTTGCGTTTCTGAAAAGTTGTACCATGATAAATACTGTAAAAAATCATAGTGTTTACCATGATATCAAATTTCGCCTGGTATCAAAAGTAAGCTTTACTCTGAGCAGTACCGTAAAAAGGTGAATAGGCTCGTGCATTTAAACAAAGCTGAATATATGTAAATGAAATTGATATCCAAATCAATACATTGGTTCATAATTCTTTATTTATAACAAGGATGCAATTTATGATGGCCCTCGTACGGTCCCAAAACATGGGCAAATAATCTATATCATCACATATTAGAATAGCTGTGATCCGTATCAACGCGAGATTTTTATTATGTTAGCTGAAGTATATGGAAATATGAGCCAGACATAATACTGACGGACCAATTTGAATATTGGCCGATGTGTATCAGAAAAAAGGTTGATTTAAGTTACCCGACTTTGCCTTATAGTTCTACATGTATGCCAATTTCTTTTTTAACATAAGTGCCCGGAAAAGCATATAGACAGAGCTTAAATTATGTTTAATGTTTTACAATGTGGTTTTGTTGGAGTCGTTCTCAAGATCTGAGCGTTAGTGAAAGGCGGCTTCGTGAGGCATTATACGCAGTCGCTGGGCTTTTACATACATTCATTGTGGTCGCTATTTTCACAGAATCGGCAGACATCAATGCGAAGTGGTTGTGTAGACTTCTATTGGACACAGTGTGTTTTAGTTTTGCTGTAAAGATTGCTACTGGAAGTCCAGGCACTCACACACAGCATTTTGCCCAGCGTTAGATATTTAAGTTCACATTTACCACACATTTATTATCGCATAGATTTATTTTTAACCAAGAGCCAAACAAGAAGCACGGATGATGCTTTAATAACTTATCTAATGAGGACATCTTGGTGTAGTTCTCATGACACAGTACTGATTGCCTTCCGTCATTTAAACGCTCCATATGATCCCGTACTAACCAGATCTGCAGATATAAGTGTATAGTTGTATCAATGAAAATTTGAAATGTACCGGTACTGCGCGTCATTGTTTGAAAGATTTTTTTTACAGTAGAAGCCGTTGCACCCAAAATTTCACTGATCCAGTGGATTCAGTTTACAAGGGCGAAAACAGCTAAATGAATGTCTTTTTCTTTTACAGCAGGGCCAGAGAAGTACACACCGAGAGTGGTTAACCCTTTCCTGCTTACACCGGTTGTAAATGACCGGCAGTCTGCTACATTTTGCTTGCTTTAGTTTTGCATTTTGTGAAAACACGTTGGAAGCAGGTTAAGAAGAAAGTAACATGGAATAAATTAACTCAAGTCAACAGCTTTCCTTGTCGCGCTGTTGACTCAGACTACCAAAATGACGTATGGAGGGCTGAATTGCTAACGTTAGCAATCAAGTTTTTCAAAAGCGCCAATGATGTACTAAGTTGTTTCAATCTCCCGTTAAAGTACTGTGGCCTAAACTGCTAAGAAATTAAAATTTTTGTTAGGTTTTCTTTTAACTTTTTTTACACTTGTCCAGACCAGAGGTAATTTAAATTCTAAAGTATTGTTGGCGAAAAATAACCCGAGAATGGCGTGGGGGGGGGGGGGGATGACACTGGACCACCTAGCAGGGACTTGGCGCGTCAATGCTGACAAGTTCAACGTCACCTAAATTAAAGGTCCAAAATTGAAGCTAAGCGACCCCGCCGAGAAAACCTGGGTACGGCCCGGATGCATGTTAGGTAAGGAGGGTTATGAAAGTGATTTTACGTGCCTTAGGGTACTTTTATAAAATACATTTATGTGTACCATTTCTATACCTCTGATATAAAATCACCCTTTTCGCAAAGTCAAAGAGTATACATGTACATTGTACTGGTTCCAATGGCCATATAAAAGCTGTTCTGCAGCGTAAATATATATTTCGCGTTACATTGACCTAGAATCCATATTTTATGTTATCATTATGTATAAGGAGTCAATTTGTATATTCTTCAATATCACTTTATGTCATTGGTCTTTGGATTGAGAGATATATATGTCAATATGTATATATAAGCACTACAAATGTGAACAACACACACTGATGGTTTACTTTCTTTGTAATTTGGAAAAGTTTTGAGTCCAAAGAAACTGCAATTGTTTTTCGTAACTTAAAATGTGGACGGGGTTACAGTCAATTGTATTAGGTCGACAGCAGAGCATAGTTAATTGAATATTCCAGTCAACAAGCTGCGCTCTTCATGCACACACGAGGCGCACTGTTCATCAATGTTTGTGTACTTGGGTTCCTCTAAAGAAAGGTGTTCAGCTTGAGCAAGAAGAGCCTAACAAGAAATCCGAAGACCGATTAAAACGTGAAATGCTACTCATGCATTTCTTTGCAAGTTATTCAAAATTTAACATGTGGACACTTTTTCAATGCACACTTCCTCTGACTCGCAAGTATCATTGGATCGTGAGGTTTTCGTCCTGTTTTTGCCTTCATGGTACCATAAATGCACATCCTGTATTCCTTGAGGTAACGGGCGAAAAAGAGTCTCCGGTAAAATGATGACCAGTAAACATGTACTCAAGGCAAAACAAGAGTACAACACATTGGGCACCCACGGCATCATCTTTGCCTGAAGTTAGATAAGCATACACGGCATATACACTAAATACGATGAATCACATCATACTGTATTACATTATATATATATATATATATATATATATATATATATATATATATATATATATATATATTAGACTATAAATGATAGTCGCGTTCGTATATGGTGATATGATTTTGTGTAGAAAATTTGATCCGTAATTATTGTGTTGCGCAACATGGCCCTAAAAGTTTAATTTACTGTCCACTGAGGAGCAGAAAAAAGTTCCCCTGCATAATTTGGAAACAAAACCGACTGTTTTTAAATTCAAATATAGCAAATTTAATAGAAAAATAAAAGTTTTAAAGCGAAATAAACAAAACGTTTGGACACGCTGCAGATTCAGATTTAAAATAAAACAAGTATCATTAATGAATAAAACAAACCGCTGTGAAACGAAAGTAATACGAAAGTGTAAATAGTAAATGCAATAGACCACTTTGAAGTGAAACTGACAAAAAACAAAACAGAATGTGTGTGAAAATAAATACAAGTGAAAAAAAAATTCAGTGAGACAATTAATTGACAAATAAAATTGATCTGAAATAAAAGTCACGCAAACCAAAACAAATGATTTGTAAATAAAGTAGATCAAGAACATGAACACAAACTAGATAGCTGTTTTAAAATGTAATTAAGATGTAAAATGATGGTGTGGCCTAAAAAGTTTGCTTTGGAAAATGAGTTGTAAGCCTGGAGCGATTTAATTCTTAGGTATTTGGGAACTCTGGGGATATTTCATCTGGGCCTCCTGCTTTGTGGGGTTTAAACTACATAAAAAGCTTGTCCAATTCTTGGGTGTTAATACTAAATTCATGTAGGCTAGGATAGTTGCTGGGGTCGAGGTGTACGAGTATAGGGGTAGGATCTCTTTTGCTGACAACTGAATAAAACTGATTATTCCACATTTCTGATTTCGTTTCGCTGTGTGCTACTGTTGAGGGATTTTCTTTAACGGGGCGACTACTTTGAAGTCACGTCATATGCTGCAGATATATGCCAGACTTTTTTTTTGCTTAGTAACAAAATTAGAGTTGGTTGTCATAGGATTTTCAGGCTTTCTTTTGGAATGTACTGTGTGCCTTGACAAGAGAACTTCCTTGCGGTCAGGTAAAGAGTTTCTACTTTGGGTATGGTATCTGATCTTTTTATTCTAATTAATTCTACTAGGAAAAGGGTAAGTTGCTTTTGTTTCATTTTTTGGGGAATATGCATTTTAAGTGCAGACTGTAGGGTATCATGGAAAGAGTTCCAAAGTTCGTCAGTGAACTGCAGTTGGATTGGATCCCAGTCGACAAGAACACCTTCTAGTGGTTGAGCAGGGCTGGCTAGGGTTAGATGTATTTATGATGTCGAATGGATTCAGTATCTTTGTGATGTCAGCAAAAGGGACAGTAGAGTAATTGAGAGATTAAATTCACAGTTGTGTAAAACAATATAACACTACTGTTATTTAACTGTCCATTCGACATGCTAGTACATCCCTGACACCGAATATGAAACCAGACTGAGTAATTATCGTAACAGCCTCTTGTGTCGTCTCATGTGACTGGTTTGGCGCATCTTTGAATTCCACAAAGTTTGTTATGAAATTCTCTATATTCTGGTGATCGTGACCTGGATATTGGTTGTGTATCGTGACAGGCAGCCAATAATACGGTAATGAGAAAATTTATATGAAAACTATTCTGTTGGAGAGTTTCCATGGTTTACTGTTGATGTTTGCAAATATAAAAGCGGTGGGGCTTACTATCGGCAATGAATAATTTAGGTCGGTAGTCTGGAAGGTGTTTACGTATCCATGCTTAAATATCCATTTACCGTCAGCATCTTTGAAGAAATGGGCATTATTATCCTTTGTTTGGGGTGTCAGTTCAGCAGAGTGAAAAACAATATAAAAAAGCAGAAGGAGAGCGCATGCGAACATTGTGACTGAAATCTAAAAGCAAGCATTTGTCCAAGTAAGAATAGCGCGGGGGTAGAAGGTAGAAATGTATAGACAGTGTACTCGTGTTTGTTATGACAGATAAGAAGTGAAATATGTGAAATTTAAAGAAATGAAAAAGAGAATTGTTATTATTTTCGAGCATGCCAGACCAGTCAGTCTTGGGAGGCTAGACTTGATTTAAACATATTTTGTTTAACAAGCTTACAGAAAATAAATTATACACAGTAAGCAGTGATGCAATCGAGACAGAAGGCAATACCCTATGTCAATCCCTCTTGTAGAAGAACGACAGGCAGTACAGGGCGATACAAGACCCACAGGTTTTACACAGTCACTCCTGCATTGTGTAAATGCCACAGTGCAGTGAGTGACCGTACATAAGAGCACAGCGAAGGCGACAAGTACAGGACAACACAGACATAGATTATTGACTCTTCTCAGTGCAAAACGTGGTGAGATGGGGAGAGAAATAGGAAAAATAGAGGGAGAAAGTCAGACTTATCAATTATACTTTCCTGGTGGTATTTTGTGGTACTTTCATTTGAAAGCGGTCTGTTTTATTCGTAAATGGCGCTTGTTTTATTTTAAATGTATACCTTCATTAGACCCAAACATTTTGGTTCATTTCATTTTTAAACCATTTGTTTTATTGACGAATTAGACTTGTATTTAAATTATGTCTGCTGCAGTTAAACAGTGCGTTATATTTCCCAATTATGCTTATTTTATTAGGTCAGTATCTGTTTTATTTCAAAACAGTCTGTTTTTTGTCCGTTATGCTTTTTATGATTGAATTTAATCTGCTTCACATTTCAACAGTTTTTAGTTATAGCTGTTTCATTTGAATGTTTGGTCCCTTTTGTTTGGAAATAGTATATATCATTTATTTTTTAATTTGTTGTGATCACGGCTTTTCAGATCCCAGATCTTTCCTTTCCTTTACTTATTGGTATGGACTGAAACATTGAATGCACGCTTCCGACATACTTACTTCAAGAATAATGAATATTTCATTGTTAGCGTACACATCGTAATAGATCGAAATTTTTCTATTCAGACCGCCTCATACACTGAAATGTGGTCCTTATGAGGAGTGGTCTTAACACGGTCTTAACATGGGGGAATAAGTAAGTTTTGGATAAACAAAGACGGAATGTAAAGTAGTGGTCTCAATAGGATATGAAACTCATACAATATTATCATTACCTAATTTGAAAAAGGAAAATGGGTTGATAGCTAAAGTATTTTGAGATTGTTTTAAATTTGGTACTTGTACTGTCGACGATAAAATACATACCGCATATGCTCCAAAGGGGGCTACAACACCGCCCAAGCCTCCGGCAAAACTTACAATTCCATACCCCGAACTCCTTTGAACGGACAAAGAAAAATCAATTCCTTGAGTTGTGCACAAACAATGATTGACAGTGAGCTGTTTGACGGCCATAGTAACTTATTTCTTTCTAACGCGCACGGAAATAATGTGCACTTGCAGCCACAATCTAGTCACTCAGCAAAACTGCATGACATCTGTCCAGGCATTTGCTACCGGGGTAAAAGTACTGCCTTGCAGTTAGTAATGTGATATACCAATATATACGGAGGAATATGACTTCAAACATTTAGAACGAAAAGTATTGACCGAATCCTTGCATAATTAAAGCAGAATATATAGAAGCAAAGTTCGAATGCTATAATAGAATCAAACTGGCCAAACGAATTGTAATTGTGCTTTAAGAAACAGCCATAACGCACATACCATCCCAGTAACACATTCAGCAAGAAACAGTGTTGCCCGCATGTGTTTAGCAACAACAACACCCACCTACACTGCATTGTGTAAATGGGAGATTACCTTTAGTTGTAATTAATTAAACCATTGGAAGTAAGAACAGCCTGGCGTTGCATATTACCTTAAAGGAGTCGGCAACAGCTCAGAGACATAGAATCCCATTATCCAGAATTGGCAAGATACTGCAAACTTTGCGAATACGATAATAGTTATGATGACAGGTTGCAGATCAGTACCAGAAGCTGCAAATGTAGACATATTTAGGGCACTTAGATTTGTCTCCAATAACTTACGGAACCAACAGCCATTGGTGAATTACAGGGATAAATATTTTGATCATCAGGGTTTTACAAGAGGGCATGTTTGTATATCAAAGACTCTTTGGTATCTCAGTATATTTTGCCCTCATAATGTAATGTTATGTCTTAAACTGTAATTAACATTTGTTTTATAAATTTCACCCAATATTGCCATGATAGATTATTTACCTAAATTTAACAAATAATCTGAAAATATTACATATTTTGACAATGGAGCAGAGATATGGACCCATAATGTTTCTTGTTTATCATCACACTCCGCTCTGTACGTTTTGACATACTTTTTCTATTTTACTTAGTCAAAGCTAAACCGAATGTTTTGTCTACTTGGTAATTTTATACACATAGCCATCTTTGTGATTTAGTGGACGATAATAAAACGAAGGCCTCGCCTTTCATGTGTGTTTTGTGAAAAAAAAGATGATAGGCAATTCTTTGTGGGGCTAATAAATGACTTTTTGGACCAAAGTCCTTTGACCACATAGACATAATAGAAGCAGCCAAGATTTTGCTGTCTAATTCCAGTGGGGTTGTGCTTTAACAAGTGTGCTAATATTGCAGACATGAGAGGTTGTGGAGTATGCGATAAGTTAACCCGGCAAGATCCAGAAGGAAACATATTATTATTATATTATTGTTACCACTGTATGTAGTAGCTTTTTTGGAAATATGTGGGTGGCAACTAAATCTCCAGAATAATGTTAACCCCAAAACGATCAGTGTACACCCTACACCTTTTGCGCCTTTCAACATACTAACTTTAAGGTACAGATGTCACGCCCGACGCACATCAAAGGAATTTTAACTATTTCTTTGTTTACTGCATATTTTTGCATGTAACAGGTATCAAATGTGCATGTCTACAGCTGCTCATGAAAATGCACTATTCATGCAAATACATACAGTCACTTCCGTTGAAATTTACTATTCTATCCGTGTGCTAATTCTCCTTTGACATCGATGGATGGAGGAAACCAAGTCACTAGTTCTTGTACAACAATGTAAATGACGTACCTGTTTTATTTGGTATAAACGTCACAGCTCCCAGACATAAGGCTGTGATAAAATAACTTATACATGCCCCCTTCCGTCTTTCCAGTTTGCGCTCAAATCTGAAGAGTATCAAGAAACTGCAAGTGTAAGAATCTTTAAGGTTTGAACTACCAATGCCTGTATTTTACCTTGATACAAGTTCAAAGTGTTATAGCTTTTTGCCTTTTAAGGATTTAGTACACTTTACAGCAATAAAATCAGAAAATGCTAGTTGTTGTTGAACATTATATTGTGTATTCTAGAATTTTTATTTGAACTCATAAAAACTTTATGCTTTATGAAAGAAGACATCTCAGTAATTGTAAAACCAGCAACAGATCTTTTGTAACTTTTCAATCATTGAATCTTAATTAGTTTTTAAATTACACTTAAGTTTTTCATATTTTGAGTATAAACAAAAAAATTCAAATTTTAAAGCTCTTTAAATTTCATTCAAAATTTTTGAAATTTCAGTGATCTATTAAAAAATACGTAACTCTTTTTAAAAAAATCTGAGATGGAGTATTTTAAACACAGGTGCCACTTTCAATATTATAAGCTAACTTGTATGCTAATTTTTGAACATATGTAAATTTTGCAAATTTTTATTCAGAATTAAATTGAAATAATTGAAATGGTTAAATCTGAAATTCACTAAATATATCCTTTGATATCTCCATGAAAGTCACAAAGTGTAGGAGCCCCTTAAGCTTCGTAAAAGTTACGTTAAGAATGTCTATTATTTGGTCTTTGCACTGGGCCAGAGTATTTCTCAGTTCATGATACTCTAACGACATCGAACACCAAGCTCCTGTCTTTCAAAGGCTTGGCACATGAAAGTTCCTCAACAATTGTTTTTGATGAATCATCATTGAAAAGTGGAAAAAAATACAAGACCCCAAGGTTAGAATTTATTGCTTTTACCAACCTATTTTTGAGACTTTAAAATTGGAAGCCCACAATTATGCAAACTGCAGCAATTAATGCCAACAATAATGTGCCAAACAGTTAAGCTTAGCTGTCTTTGCAAGACATTGTTTCCACTTGATTTTCCATAGGATCTTTTTCTTGAGCAATTAAGGAATGTTATGTCGAAAAACTTTCCGCATTGTATTACGTGTTTATTTAACAGTTGGTGCAACTTGCCTTTATATATCATTTTATGCAAATCTTGTCGTTCGGAGCTAACCCAATATAACATTTTATAGTTTTGTCATACTAAAGGCAGGAAGAGCAAAGTAAGAAGCTCTCAAGATATACCAAGACTGGCGAGGCTCCCTACATCCAAGGTATAATAAAAACTTGGAAAATGACACCAGAAATGTATTTCAAGTTTACGCAGAAAATTTTTAACATATACAGCTTGATTACGGTCAAAGTAAAGGCATATGAACTTGTATACTGTGAAAGATAAGGCAGATGATATAGTTCCAGCAACAATTTACATTTTAATCTTCCTGCAGCATGCAATATTTACCAGTGAATTTAAGCCTGGTGTACATAGCGACAATTTATCCACATTCATAAGTGTGCAATGCGAGTAAAATTACACCATTGAACCCACTCCTATACTTTGACCAGGGATACTACCCATGAACAGCAAGGGTCCTCAAAATTGAGTTACTTGTAATCGATGTATGTGCAAGATATTGGACTTGATCATGGTAAACCCTACTCAACACAAGATAAAAATTATTTATCTGTACAGGTGGATTATAAAAAATGTCTTAGAAAAAGTACCAAATGAGTGTGTTTATTGTATAGCCGCAAAGCACTGTCGAGCCAAAGACATATAATCGATAACTCAATTACATGATCTGTGTGTAGGAGTGATGTTTATTATTAATAGTTACATTAAGATCAATCAATAATAAAATGGAACCAAAGTAGTTCGTGTATATAATGTAACGGCGGCGTTACAATACATGAAGCATTGCGCGATGCTATTACATATGCCTTTTACGATTGGAAACGATATCCATGCAACAGCAAAGCTTCTTTCTTGCTTACAATTCAGTGGCTTGTGAAGTCAACTAAACGTTACAATTTTAGTCACGAAGCTTGAAATTTGAGGCAAGGAAAGACATAACTTCAGTCGTGCTTTACTATATTGGACACTAAACTGGAGCATTGATTCCGAGATAAAAAAAGTACGATCTTCCTTCACAATAGTTTTTGTTGATGGAAGACCATGGTTATCTGACTCATTAGTGATATATCATTCATTACATTACAGATTTAAGATCATCTTTACCATTGCAGAGTGTGTCTGCGATACGAAATTACGGCAATAACTTCAAAAATATGCAAGACTCCCTGGTTATTGCTGTTGTTACGGGGACAGAATGCTTCACAAATCGTTGAGCGAGATAGGATTTTACTGGATTTGCACAATACCATATCGATAATTGAGTATTTGTAATTAAATCTGCTTGAATCTATCCAGTGTTTCTCTTGTTTTTCTTATCGAGACCAATCAACATTACCGTCGTCGTGTTTCTGTATTCATTCCATTTATCAAAGAGCCATTCCAATATATATCAGGAGGCAATGTTCGTTTCATTTTTCACAGGGGTATTTTATTGCGTCATAAAAAGGTTTGTTTCTGAGGAATCCAAAAATTGTAATGGGGCATATTAAACCTTTATATGGTAATTGATGATGTCACCCTGAGGGTAAATAGACTTGTGTCAATAAGACTTTTGACTATAACACCAACTAGGAGCAACTCAGAAAACTGAAGGTTTCTTTAAAAGCAGCTCGAAGCATGTCAGGAACCACCCAAAAGCCTGTTGCGACCTACTATTTTGCTCAGTACATTAATTTTATTGATCACCCAGAACGATTTGAAGTGCAGATAGAAACTCCAAAAATACAGGAGCAGCCGCGAACCAATAGGAGCCAAAGACGTTGAGTCTATATATATCTTTTAATCAGTTAGAGTGTTTCAAGGTACAGCTAGGGGCAGCTTGTAGCATACTACCAGCTGTGTAGATTATATCTGTCTGTTAACCTCACATACATGTCAGGGCGCTTTATGAAAAAAATCATTCTAGAATCAACCCTGTGCATGTTAGGATCATTTTTAGAGCAGCTGGGAGACATTTGGGGACAGCTCGGAGCATGGTCAAAGAAAATCAGAGTACAACGGAACAGTTCGGAGCTAATGGGACATGATTTGTGTTATTTGGATATGTTAAATTCACTATGACCGTGGCACGGGTGATAATCATGGGCTTAAAACAGTTCACTGCGAGGCTGTGTCGAACAGGGAATTGTTTGAAACGGGTGGTGTCTCAATCCATCATCCATGTAACGGTCATGGTAAATTTGGTTTTTCCTATGCTGAGTAAAACTTTAAAATCAAAGAACAAAATACCACTGTATCCAAGTCACGACATATCAAAAGAGCGTATTAGATTCACGAGATTCGCCAAAAAAGTAAACAGGTCGTCTTTACGCTCTCTAATCATGTACTGCCTCTAAATCCAAACCAGATTTCAACATGGAGGACTATTTATTGCATAAAAAGGATAGAAGTAAGGGAAACAATGTTACACGATTTACAATCAGTGCGAACAATTTGAAAATGCATATTGTTCTACATTGTTCCAAACCTAATGCTGAAAGAAAAATATTGTTTATGACATGACCAATATGTTCCCAGAATTTTCGTCATGGAACGATTCGAATAGACACATAGTTTTCATGAAGCAAGATACAAGAAAACTTCTCCTTGGAAAACATTAAGAACAGAGGACCATTGTAACACAAGAATAATGATTTTTGTCTGCATATTTTAATTCGTGAAATGGTTAATTGATATATAACTTGGTGACTGTCATCGTCCTCGTCATGATAATGAGGATCAATTCGTTCATTCAATCATCCTTGTCTTATTTTTCTTCCCTATGGTATTTGCAAGCTTGTCACTGTATTGTTTTGTACTTTAAATATATATATATATATATTTTATATTAATTGGTCTATTTGCAAAATATCAAAGTATGTTTGATGTAACAATAAAGTTCACGGGTACCTTTGCAATCTGCAGTGATTTTAAGTGGGCATCAATATTAGTTTTCCATGGTACATTCAAGATGGAACATAGTGCTGAAAAGTTACAAATATGATAGCAGTGGTCAACTTGGTTGTTATACTTTCGGCGAACCGGCTAATTATAAGAATAAATTTGGTAATGCAAGTGAAGAGAGACACAACTGAAGGGAAAGTTGGGTTAACTGCACGCATTGCGCATGACAAAGAAAACTTTGAGGAGGATGAGGCGGTTCAGTATTCCCTTAGCAAAAACAAAAAAAAACAAAACAAAACAAAAAACAAAAAAAACAAAAAAAATAATAAAAAAGTAAAAAAAATATATAAAAAAAATAAAAAAAATAAAATAAATTAAGAAAAATGCAGGAACGTATCATGCAACGATTTGGCTTCCTTGGATGAGAGTGATGATGATGTTGAGGAATAAGGGGAAGTTCATGTTAGAGTTGAAGACTAATGATGATAATGATGATAAAGGGCAACTACTGCTGACATCAATGAATCTTCTTTATAGTTGATGGAATGAATACAGCAAGAGGACGACGTTAGTATTCACACAAATCCACAAGAAAAAAGAAAGAAAAGATTCACAAAGTGATAAGATTAATCATAAAAATTCACCAAATCTATATGCTAGTGTACAAATTCAGTAAATTACAACACACGGTTGCTTCAATAAATTCTGTACAATAAACATTCGGTTCCCGTTTCGCAATCACAGGAATAAACAAATCGCCACGCACACTTGGAAGTTATTTCCTTGGTTTCGTCCTACACACAGGCACTCTCCATTGGCAAAGATGATCTAAAAGATATTCTACAATAACTGGCATTTCACCTCTTTGATAAACACGATTGTGTATGAAAAACATATTTTCCAGTGTCATCCCGATCCTGTTGTACATCTGTGCCTTGGAATCCATGCTTCAGTTTCGTCTCCATTTAATCTATTGGTATTAGCATCAGCCTCGTATCAACGTCGTACGTGTTCCAACGGGATCGCAACATGACACACACACACACACACACACACACACACACACACACACACACACACACACACACACACACACACACACACACTTTTGCTTACATTTTATTTATCTGTCAATTGTTAATTTAATTGTGCCATTTACTATGAAAGTCACACCACGCACATATGAACTAATCAAGATCCCGATTACCTGTGTTTTGACACGATACCCACCTCAATCACGCTTGCACAATAAACGTGCTCATAAAGAAGTAAATCTAAAACGAAAGAAACTTTAACTCAACCAGCACGCGTGGATAACTTCCATCTTACTAAATCATCATCAGTTAAGGAATCATTTGCATACAGACACATTTAGTGACCCTAGTGACCATTTTGAATCACTGGTATCCGCATATTCATACATCGAGGATGGGGACCCTGGCTTATCATGGGAAATACCCCTTGTCTAGTTACTGGGTTGATCCTAATGGAGAGGGGAGTCTGTTGAAGGTGACATTATGATTTTACTCGTACTTCACTACTGCATGCAACTTTTCTCGTTAATAGTAACAAGCGAGAAAAAATAACTTTCAAGTCTCTTCTTTCTCTTTCTTTTCTAAAGGAATAATATCTTCAATCAACAACTTTCCTGGGCGCGGCGTCTAGAAGCACAAGAGGAAACAGTGTGTATCGTTGTGTATTTATATTTTTGTAACCCATTCAGTATACAGCCGAGGATATGGGAATGGCTTATGTCTTGGTGAAAATTTCATAATCACACACTCACTTTCCACCCATGAACAGCAACAAAGATTTGGCAGCAAACTCGGGAATACCCAGAAGGAAATAATTGAAGTGGCGATTTCCGGCAAATGTAGGCGTCGATAAAGCAATGCCAAAATATACAAGGCAACTAGTGAACCTGTAAGAAAATGAAACACACATAAGTTTTAATGCAAGATGTTAATGTTGTGCCCCAATCATTATTATAAATTAGGCAAGTATACATTTTGAACTTGACTGAGTAAACTTTACTTTTAGTCACATTTAATTCATGGCAGGGTATTTTAATTTTCAGACACCGTCACTTTCCATTTTTGCTGTGACAAAATCAAGAGAATAGCTTTAATGATCGGGTAAACCCACATTGAAAAGTCATTTACATTTTGCACAATGGATGTGAAAAAAGTTTACATACTTACGCAAGAAAAACATTAAATATAAATGTTGGAGCCCAATTGTTTGGGTTGGTCTTCCGCTTTTATACACGAAATACTTAATTTTGCATTTAATGTGGAAGTTACTTGTTGGGACTCGAATAATAATCACGTGTTCTGACACACACACACACATTCATATATATATATATATATATATATATATATATATATATATATATATATATATATATCAGAGAGTAAAAAAAAAAAAATAGCATGGATTTACATACAAGCAATACCTATCCTTCTATTGGCCCATCGATGTGTGATTGTAAGTACCTCACATCTGGTCCCGTGCAGGACCTAAAATTTTGATTACTGATTTATCCCAAAAAGTTAAATGCGGCACTTCCTTATCACCAAAACCAGCATGCAATGACCAAGTTGTGTGCTATACCTGTCCGCTCCCGTCACATTGTCTATTTCTCACTATATATATATATATATATATATATATATATATATATATATATATATATATATACATATATATATATATATACACACACACACACACACATATATATATATTTCGCCTTAACGCATTCGAAATTGTTGCAAACATCCAAAACAACCCGTCTGACAAATGACAGATTATAAGAAGGTGGAAATGGCAATGAAGTAAAGGTACAAATAAAGCTGCATGCGTCTGCGTTCAATTCCAAATGTTTGTGTTTACCTACATGCACACACACACAAACACACACACACACACACACACACACACACTCCCACGCACACACACGCACATACACACACACGCGCACACACACACACGCAAGCGCATGATATCAAACTGTGAATGCTGCTGCCAGTGATCCTTTAGTTGGGGCATGCTGACATGCATCAACATGCTGCTAGGGAGCTCTTTTTAAAGTCCCTGTGAACTTCAATGCCAGAAACAATGATCACCAAAATTCTTAACATTATCCCATTTCCAGGACAATCTTTGTACTTCATTCGACCACGCATGAACTAGCGTTCCATGACCACTTTGCACACAATTACAGTGGTACATCCAATTACATACAAAACATCGTATTTACCATACTCAATCTTCACCAATTGTAGCGTTCTCTTTTCCCCCCACTAGAAGTGCATAGTGGTTTATGGTGATACAACTATACTCAGGTGTTGGGCATGTGCATGGCGGTGGGGGTATGTTAGTTCATGTTTTCAGGAAGTTGTATTACATTTAATGCATGTAAGATAATGGTAATGAGACCGTTGCATATGTCAACACGTTTAAGAGAAATATACAATGTTAATTCTCACAAACATAAGCTGCATATAAAGACGTGGCGACGTAAGTATTTATCACAAAATAATTTCCTCATTGGCTGACTGGTTGTCATATTTATGGCAAAAGTGTTGCTTAGATGGAGCTTGCTTCCAATCGATGATGGATATAGATTGATACTGGTTGCTACATCACTCCTCTTATATGAATTAGTGTTGACCAAGTTAGCTTTGTCATCGTTAAGGGCGCTTTCAGTCCCGTTACCGTTGGGTCGTGCAAGTTTAATACTTTTGGATAAACCTTTGCGTTTGGCCATTTTGTTCAGAATCTTTTCCGCTTGCTCGTATTTCCCTTTTGCACACAGCCAGAAGAGTGATTCTGGAATAGCCCTGGCGAGCAGATAACATAATCATAAGTGTGAGACACCATGTTAGCTCCGCTAAACGTTTGATTGCTAGAAGATACAAGAAAAGCGTCAAAACGGCGGCAATGTGTCTCACAAAAAATGTGAATTTAATACTAAAACTGAAGCATTTGTAAACCTTTCTAGATACATGTACTCTCCTGTAAGAACACTCAATAAAATTGCGTCCTTATGTAGTGTGATTTCTGCCGTGTTTTCGGTGGATGAACAGCTCGGCAAGTACTTTGATAAGCTACTCTATTGAGACAACTAGTCTAATACAAACTCTATAGAACATGCGGGGAAACGGGACACCATGTTAATATGAACAAATAGACAAAGATAATAAGGATTTTTGAAACGTTGTGCCCAATTTCTCCCAATTTTTATTTGCTTGCTTAATTGAAATTTATACGCTTTAAGAAATATATGTATGCATGTGTGCATGCATGTATACGTGCGTGCATCCACCATATATATGTGTACATACGTTAGTACGTATGCATGTGTGTATGAATTCGAAATGCATATTATAAAGGTGACCCTGTATAGACCGAACGACATCCATAAGTTACATATGTTTGCATGATTCAATCCCAAAAATATAATGTGCATGATCAGGCATAATTAAGTAATTTAGAGTACACTTAGGCCAGCAGTAGAGCTTAAATACTTTCAGCATGCAGCACTAGTCCCACCTCCAGTGAAATACGTAGTGCTATTAAATGTTGAATGGAAATACCAAAATAAATGCAATTGTGGGAAATATAAGGTTAAATTTAATTTGAAGGCAAAAACAAACACACCTAAAAATTGCGCACCGCAGGAGTAAAATGTCCACTGAATTATCAAATGATTTGTTTTGTCGGCTCATGCCATCATATGTATGTATGTCTGTATGTATGTATGTATGTATGTATGTATGTATGTATGTATGTATGTATGTATGTATGTTATAAAACACCATTTCTTGTTTTTATTTAGTATTGCAAATTGTTATTATATATTTGATCATATTATGCCATGTTTATAGATATCTTTAAAACGATTTTGTCACGCCATTAGACAAATAAAGATGTCATTGAAAAGATGTAATCATATAATGTACTTGAAGATACATTTAAATTTTAATCAAAGGACAAATTCATTCTGACATGCTGTCAGTTGTACTTTATCATATCATTAAATCAAGCAAAGGACGCATTTCTAAGGCCAACTGGGGTTCAAAAGTAGCAATAACGTTCTATTCGCTTTAGTTTACTTACGGTTAACATTGAAAGAAAAAGAATTTTCCGTCGGGGAATATACATATATATATATATATATATATATATATATATATATATATATATATATATATATATATATATATATATATATAAAAGTATGTATGCATAATTACTGTTCCACATATTGCGACCTATTGACTCACCAGCAGTACACAATGGTTATGGCCGATGGTAGGGAAAAGACTAAGTATAAATGCCTCCATTCCCGTATTAAATATCCTAAAAGCCCAAAAAGCCAATACGTGAATGGCCATACAGCATTGTAGATTCCATATGCCACAGTTCGTCTAGTGGAGTCGAAAGTTTCTATGACATAAACGTCACCAATCTGAAAGGCTCCCTGTAAGGACAATTGTGTAGTTTTCCTAAACCACTGCTACTTTGAGATGAGTCTATAGACCTCAAACTACACACACACACCTGTTTACTTTTGTCTATACTACCAAACTCGGCCCTTTTCACATTAATTATACAGGACCAAAAAGTCTCCTTTCATTTTCAGATATCTCCATGGTGAAATCACTTTCAATCTCGTTTAATGCAAGATTTGCCTTGTATTTAACGACAGTTTACATATCAAGACTAAATATTGTCAGGACCTCAAGATATTGTCATAGAGATTTAAAATGATTTATTGGGAGCATGCACACAATTCAGAGTACCAGTGTCCCTCACGATGGTTATTCAGGTGTCTAAAGGGAATAACTGTATATTAAAAACCAAGATTCGAATATAGAGATAAACGAATGCACCGTGGATGTCATTCACAATGTATGAATAAAGATTGTTAAGCTTTAAATCATTTTAGTTTCATCAGTATTAATGCATAGAACACAATTGGACAGTACAAATGCATGATCTTGAGACCAATATAAAACAAAAATTCGAATATAGAGATGAACGAATGTACCGTGGATGTCATTAACAATGTATGAATAAAGATTGTAAAGCTTTAAATCATTTTAGTTTCATCAGTATTAATGCATAGAACACAATTGGACAGTACAAATGCATGATCTTGAGACCAATATAAAACAAAAATTCGAATATAGAGATAAACGAATGTACCGTGGATGTCATTAACAATGTATGAATAAAGATTGTTCAGCTTTAAATCATTTTAGCTTCATCAGTATTAATGCATAGAACACAATTGGACAGTACAAATGCATGATCTTGAGACCAATATAAAACAAAGAATGTCCCATTGTTATAAGTGTCCGCCTAATTGCCCTCCCCCCCCTCAAAAAAAATCAGTCAGTACATAGTGTGCAGTCATTGTTTGCTTGTTCATTTCATGGTGTGTTTGTTTACTTGTGGAAGTAATCTATATAAACAGACATAACACATGTGGATATGTGTAATAAAATTTATAAAGGCTCTTTATGACTAAACGTAAAGTATGGAATCATGTAGGTCTGTCCATGAAAAGTATATGAAGAGCGAGGCACAGGTTCATATGGAATCAAATTGAAGACAGATCACATTGATTTCAATATAAATATCTAATTATGTGGAAACTTCAAGAAATTTCTAGATGAAAAAAAAAAATACTGAACGGGGAACAGCTTGTGGATACAAATATATTTATGTGTGAATGGTCAGATAATACAAACATGCCTATTATTGATCCGGAAGTGTTTGTTTTAGTGTGTCGAGAGGAAAATATCACTTTCCCTCTCCATAGAGTCTACCGAAAGTCAAAATTTAAAGTTGGGGAAGTGACTATGCATATTCTACTCTTCTTCCAGTAGAAGATGTGATCTTCCTTCTAGGAAACGATACAACGGGATATGTGGTTTAAGGCATACTGATACCACATCTAACTGATGAGCCAGTCACGACCGAGGACACAGAATGGCTGGGGCAGGATTTTCCAGGCGTTTCTTGCCTATATTGTGACAAGGTAAATGGCTCAATCTTTTCAGCTAAAAAAAAAAAAAAAAAAAAAAAAAAAAAAAAAAAAAAACATTGCAGTTTTCTTGAACCTACTTTTAAAGGAATACCACCAGCATGGAATATTGGGGGTTCAGAAGACCAGTCTCTCCAGCCAAAATAGAATGTGCTTTATGCAATGACAAGTAAGCTAAATGATTCTAACTAAACATTATGTGCACCTAACAGGAGAAAAGTGATATGGCTTTATCGTATCGACATGCTGAAAGAGTATTTTAAAAGGGACATGCTGATTAGTGTTGTTAATGGGGATGGTACAAAGTATCACGATAAAAAGGATAAAGAGGATTATCAAAATTATGATCTTTTTTCAAATGAAGACCTGAGTTTTGCTTCAAGTGTAAAAATGAAAAACTCTGAGATACTATCCAATCCTGATAGTAAGATCAGTCACTTGGATCCATTTCAGCAAGCTGCCTGGAGAAAACCTAGCCATGAATGTAACCAATGATTTTTCTGACATACCTGGTCACACATCAGTGTTGTACCATGATGTAGACATAGGTGAAGGCCTCACTATAAAGAAGCGATCCTATTGAGCAAATTCTTAAAAACGTACTGTAGTGCAAGGAGAAGTAAAATATGTCCATATAAAATAACAGACGGAAGCCAGAATAATTGGAGCCATTCCTTGTGCTGGTTCCAAATCATGATGGCATTGACGACAGGAAAGTGAAAATAGAAGAGGAAAACAGTTTTCAACAGTGCCAGAGAGCTGGACTGGAACAAAAACCGTCCATGGTCAAAAGACGTCGGCCATCAAACAAGCAAAGTCAAAACCCTGAAGTACAAGGTGCACATATCAACAACTTGGTATCATTTTGGTAGCGTTGCATGAAGATGAAATGCAATGTGAAAGAAAACATCTCTCTCCTGACTCGACACAGGCACCAACTAAAGTTAGTAGCAGTTTACATCAATTTAATGCTAGCAAGTCTCAACTTTAAGAGATAACTTTCATCGTACACATATGTATAAAATGTCTAAAGCTACAATTGTCAGGTCTACATATATTTTCTAAATCATTTATACATCACCTCAAATCAACCTTATATCTATATATAGGTTTTCATTTTTACCCAGAAACGCCAAGAAAGATCATTTTAATTCTATTTTTGAAATATCACTGTTTCACGAGATTTGAAATAGAAGTGAATGGCAGGAGGCAGGGTTGCCAAAAGCAGTACATAGTCTACCAAAGGTAATTAACCTGACACATGGAACCACAGCAGGCCCAAGTGGAATATTACTATCCATTTGAGTGTAGCTTACTATGTTGTATTCAAAATCATCCCGTTTGTCAAATAATTGAAGCTTTAATTCATTATTATCCTTATACATCATTTTATTTAGAAATAAACATTCTATGCCTTTTTCTGCAATTTCCTTTAATTCCACATCATCAGGGTACATTTGTGAAATATAATCACAAATGTTTAAATCATTGATGCTTAAAAAATATTAATATATCTTCATGTCAACTGGAAACATTTATAATGAAATCTCTTTTCTTTTGTCACTTTTATCACAGAAGGATAATCACAGTGGAATAAATATATACTGGCCAAATAAGGTGAGCAATTACAACCCATTGTAATACCAATTGTCATATTCAAATGCAGACTGTTCATCCTACATATCATAACGAAAATGCCCACCTTTGTACGATTTGACCATTCTTTGAGGGTCGTTTTTCTCACATGTTTTATGTGTTAGTGACTTGATACATTATTTGAAATTGGAATCAGGAATAATTGTATACAAAGTAGAGAAGTCCAAATCTGTGTACTAGGTATATAGCATTTGTGGTTAAATAAAAAAACACCCATCCATCACCTGGCTGAAAGCCACAGTTAAACAAAAGTTACATGACCAGTACTTGCAAGAATGGAATGCCACAGTATGCAGCAGTAACAAGTATCTCTTTTACAGACTAATCGAGGACAGTATAAAAACCACCTTGAAAACCATCTCACTATGTTGCCTGAACAGGCTCGGACAAGACTTACAAGGTTCAGATTGTCGAATCATCATCTTCCTGTGGAAATGAAACGATACGAAAATGTTCCCAGACATAAGAGACAGAGCAACCTATGCAGTTCAAATGAAATGGGTGATGAATTCCACCATATCTTCCAATGTACATACTTTGCTGACTGCAGAAAATCTCTTCTGGAGAAATGTATATATGAAAGACCAAATGTGTTGTAGGTCTCTTTTTCAAAGTGACAATGTATTTAAATTGAAACAGTTACGCAGGCTCATATTAGAGATTAACCACGTTTTCAAATGAGTCCCATATATATTAATTTGTGTTGTTATGTTTCCTTGATTATCTTGTGCATGACATATTGTTGACCTTTTGTATACCCTGCTCATGTATCCCCTTGAGGGGGTTTGAGAAATAAACTGAATCTGAATCTGAATCTATATGATTATCTGTGGCATTCAACAGTTCCAATAAGATCTTCCAATTAGATAAATAAAAAACCAGTACTTAAACCAAAATATTTGTGCCTTTATGAAGCCATTTAGACAACAAAACTGACATTTCTTTAGTTAACCAAAATTTGGAACATGCCATGGATCGGACATTATAAGGATGTTTATGTAGTCTCGGAAGTGAGCAAATGCTGGATAAATGGCATGTTTATCAGAAAAAAAAATTAAGGCCAAAGGAAGATGTATGTACAAAATTATATCCAGTAATCCATGCACTTTTTCATATGTGGAAATACTTGAGTTGTTTGGCAGGCCTAATTGTTTAAACATACCAGTAAGACCGTTGAATTCTTTATCAGCAGGTGCAAAACATATTTATCATGGAACTCTTCCAGGCATTGAACAAGTCTGGATTTGTCTGAACAGGATCTGGTGTTTGTATGCTCGGTTTCCGTATTTTTCTGTTTTGTTTTTTTGTTTTTGTTTTTTGTTTTTTTGTGGCAACATTCTTATTTTACTGATCCATTTACCAAAGACGGAAATATGAAAATGTTTGCTCATTTTCTACCATATTATTGAACGGTTTCCATGATCATTTTCTTTTCTTTACCACTAGCAACATGTTTTGGTCATGTTATCTAGGCCCTTTTGGAAATAAGTTTACATTGTGCATCATTTGGTACAAAAGAAAAAATGCCAATAATTATATGACGATAATGATTTAAAATGTAAAAAAAAAATCACGATATGGACATGGGTATTTGTTTCTTTATAATAATCTAAATTACATTTCTAAACAACTTTGTTTGGTTAAATATTTTGGAGGTACCAGCTATCAAATATTCGTATAAAATTATTGAGGCAGCATTATCAAGGTAAGCTGGTATACACGGTTGTACCCTGTGATTATGTAATAGATTCGACAGATTTATGTATTCGACACCCATATCATAGTATAGGGAAGAACCAATCTGGGTAAACACTTCAGGACTAAAGAAAAGGCAAAACGAACGATACCGAGTAAGCCCATTTCTTCAGTCATAATGGAGTGACCCAGATTGGTACTTATTAATTGAGGACCCAACCTACATTCTCCACTACCCCAGGAAACTAGAAATTCCAGTTTCAGTGTAAATGTGTTTGTTGGTTGAGCTGATGGCTTTTGATCAAATGTCGTCCCACCAGCGCGATCAACCAATCAGGAGGCTTGTCTCAAACTTTCCAAAATTAGCTCTTCATGAAATAAGAGTCATTCTTCATTGGATAAATCAAGCCTCCTGATTGGTTGAGAATGTATGTTGGGTAATGAATACCATAATGTACGTAGCTTATGGGTGACACTTTTAGATCATGCTGAACTTGTTTAGGAGTCATCTGAATGACAAATGCAGCATTGGCTAATTGTAGATCTTCTAACATCAACTCCAACAACAAGTTTGAGTGTCATTGCACCGTAAAGACAATTCAGCTGCTGCTTTGACCAGAAAGGAAAAAACCCACTGCCTCTAGTGAATGCCAAAAGTAATGGATGTACTAAAAAAAAACCTTACCCTTATTCGTAAATTTCAATCCAAGGATAAGAGCAGTTTAATAAAGAAAAACGCAGCGAATGAAGATTTACCTAGAAATAAATATGCATCTTTTAATACGAATGTGAAGAAAAATTTTTCACTCCGGCCTAACTAATCAGTGACCATTAGATATCGACATCGATATCCAAATATGGCAAGTAAACATAAACTTGACCAATTACACACAAGTTCTGAACATTGATCAAGCCATGCATCTGCCATAAACTCCAAAACAGACAGCATTGTAAAATAATAATGACTGTCATGAAAAATAGAAGTGGACAACAATTTTTAGTGAGATCAAAGAGACTGCATCAAATACAGTGGAATCAAGACTGAAACATGACCAACATCACCAGCCATCAAACAAGCCATGTCGATATCCAGTTAGATCAATAAAGCGATACACCAGATATAAAACAGTATGCATGAAAACATTTCTCCCTGACATGAGAAAGGTGCTAACTAAAAGCTAGTAATAGGTTAAATCTGTTTGATGCATGTAACTCGCAACTTTAGGAGGTATTTTGCTCAGTACCTACACCATTATAAAGTGCTGAGTACAATAAATACTCGTTCACAACCTCCTATATATAACGTTTCAAATGCGCCTTATACTTGCATCATTTGGACTCATTTTTATCTACAAATTTCCAAAACGATTTTTTCAACTTCATTTTTGAATATCCGTGTTTTACCAGTTTATCAAATAAAAATGTATGGCGGGATCCGAAGTTGTCAGAATCAGTGCATACACTAGGAAATGCAATCAACTGTGAGATTAAGACGCTATAAGCAGGCACAATAGGAATATTAGTATCCATGCAGGGGTAGTAAACAATATTCAACTGGGACTGATCTCGTTTGTCATACAATTTAAACTTTAATTCATCGTCATCATTAACACCATTTCCATTTTTTAAAAATTCTAAATCACTTGGGTATATGTATGAAATGCATAGGCAACTGGTGGTTTTGAACCAGTCATGTCAACCTTTGAAATATTCTTCAGTAACTACAAACTTTAGGTTTTTTCCAAAACATATAGGCCCACCCATTTCGAACCCAAAAGTGATCACTTGCACCAGAGATAGAACGAGCAAAGGTAGGCATATCGCTATTTGGTGTATCTGACTTGTCAGTCAGCCGATATAACAGGAAAAGAATAATGTAGGCCCACCTTGTTTTCGCAACATTTATGAATGACAGAAATGCCCTACTGGCATCATAACTATGAGTCGGAAAACACAGGCCACAGCAAAGCAAAACCAATGGAATAGTTATCAAATCATTAATAAGGTGCATATGTATTATATATATATATATAATATATAATCCCAGCCCATTGAACCCTACCAGATCGCACAATCCTGAGACAGTAAAGGTAGGCACTACTTCCTGGCTCTCTCTTAGAATTGTAGGCTACTGAAGAGAATATGCCTAAGGTATATACATGGGATTTTATATATTATATATTGTGATATGAATATAAATAAATTCACGTGAACAGAGAACAAAATGTTATCTTGACTTGTCGTTGAGAAAGTAAAATAAAAAAATGCATTTCATATTAGAACACAAACGTAACGTAACATGCACTGCAAATGACTCTTTAATTTTAAAGTTATTGGCATTATTTTCAGAACCATATATATATATATATATATATATATATATATATATATATATATATATGTATGTATTAACTCTTACAGTGCCAGCTAATTACAGCCCAACTACTCAAAATGAGAAGTGAATTATAATAAAGATGGTAGAATTGTACTCCTGCTAAAGAGAAATTTGATGCAAGTAGCAGCATGCCTACCATTACTCAGAATATAAAAGTCTAGGTCAACTGCTTTCCTTCACACGCTTTTGGAACTTTGCGCGCAAAATGTGCAGAGAATAGCTGTTGAATCAGTCCAAAATATGGCATTGAAAGAGTTCAAGGCTTTTCAATGACGCATTTTTACTGCTATAGTTCCTCATGATGTAAAAAGACCTAATTTTATAAACTTACCGCTGAAGATATAGCAACTGCGAATCGTAAAATGACAAAGGCAACGTAGCTGGGGATGAAGGCTATGCCAATGCTTATAGCTGCAGTGAACATATGGCATATTATACACATTGTCTTTCGTCCAAAACGATCTGAAAGTTGCCCCATGATCAAGGCTGATATCATAGTTCCCACTTGAAAAATAGTCTGAGAGAGCTCCGCGAGGTAGTTTCTGTCACAAACCAAGTTCCACTGCAGCAAAAAACAATTCTTTCAATATGGTTGCAAAAATTTTGTTTGTATTTTATGAGTTTGTGATCCACAAAATTCATTCTTTGTGAGAAAAAAGTAAATGTGTCTTATAATTCACTGAGCATGTCCATATGAATGTATTATCAAAGAAGTTGAAATTGAAAAAGGTTAGCAACGCAGTTTAATTATTATAAAAATAGATCACTATTTATTTTGTTTCTGATAATCTGTTTGATGGAAAGTATAAACAGCCTTAAGACTATATGATGCAGCCTTTGCAGAGAACTATGTACATTATAATGACTGAACAACTTGCTGTGGGCGTATTTGCTCTTAGAATATGTGTTTCAAAGTCCAGTTTTTTTTTCCTGTGAAGAAAAATTCAATCATCAACCTACAAAAAAAATACAAATGGGGTTATCCAAGGAAGATGGCTCATTGACCACTTCCTCAAATGGTGGCCAACTGAACCGGAGGCGAAACTGAGCATCATACACGAAAATAAACATAGAGACCCACTGTTGAATTACAAAAATCCCCAAACATTTAGATATATTATGGGAAATGACTCTTTTAAGTTAGAAGAGATTTTTGTAGTAGAAATGTGTGACATTCAGATCTTAGGAAAGAGATGAAATGGACTGCGCTTTGATTATATGTATGTATATATATGTACATATACATATATATATATAATATGTATACATATATATATATATATATATATATATATATATATATATATATATATATATATATATATATATATATATACATGTATATCTGTGTGTGTGGTTGATATGCCATTCTGATGGTGTACTATATTTTCCAAGGGTATACATATCTGCATTATTAACTAGCAAAGTCAATGTTCATTGAGTTGTATTTATCTCTATACAAGTTGATTACTTGTAAACTCACTTCCGTCACAATGGTGCGGTAGCCAGAATTATGATACTGCCAACCATTTGTACATTTGCCTGTAGAGTTACCAAGTGTGGAGTTAAGATACATCTTGCACCTAGACCAGCTGTAGGTGCCATGATGTAATTCCTTTGGCACAGACTGGTTTAAAATAAAGCCATCCTTCGGTTTGCAGTGATGTGGAGGTTCCCATCCTACAATAATGACATACATGTATGTATATGTAAGCGTACATATATACAACTCATATACATGAGTCCATCAATTTCTAAATTTTCATCATAATCTTAAGGCTTTCATTGCCAATTTAGACCACGTAGATGTGCTCTGAATTGACATAACGACACCAGACCAATTTCCCTTTTGCCCACAGACTTTTTATTTTAGTACCAGCATGGCTTCAATTACATGAAACTGAAAGAACAGTCTATGCAAGGTTTTCTTGGTCAGCTGCGGGTGCAATGCAGTCAAAGCTCATGGAAGTATTGCAGTCAAATCTTGGTGCTAAAAAAGCAAGTTGGAAACCATTTTCCTTAAGATCAACAAGCCAGCTACTCATATCACATGTATACCAACTTCTCATGCATTTTAAAGACATTTTGATGTTCTTTATTGCTTTTACTTTTCTACATTGCAGTTGGGCCATAGTTGATTAAGACTGCACCAACACACGGTATTTTCCTCTCATGGATTTGAGGTTCTTTCTGAATGACAGTGGACAAAGTTAAATTCCTAGCCTATAATTCTGATGCCAACAAGTGGATAGGCCCCTTGTTATGTGATGGGAGACTTGCCTTACCTTTGTATCACATTGAAGCACCACCTCAATATGAACCTTAGATATTTAAGAGTAGGACAAGTGTTAATGTCAAAAAGACAGTTTACTAGCAAATATCCATCGCAGGCTTGATTGCCACTTTAGCCTGTACTCTGTCTTTCACTCTACTTTTCCAGCTGGTTATAGTTTTTGGATGTTTGGGTGTCTCAGGGTAAGAGAAGAGCTGTTGCTAAATGGAGTCCAAGCTCTCACAAAATTTCACTGGGTCATTTTGCGTATGGGTAGTGATAAGTTAATGTGTAACAGATCATCCAGTGGAAGCTCTCGAAAGCAGAAACAAAAGCAAGCAAAATGCAAACAACAAACTACATCGTGGACGTTTTATATGTGGATCTGCACATTTAGGGCCAAGAATTGGCTTATTTGATTGAAAATTCAAGCACACGCAATCCCATGGGACGCGACAACGGTCGCACCACCCGAAGGAAAAAACAGACGAAAATATTCTAGCTAAATCGATTACTTCTGCGATATTGCATATTGGTCATGCCCATTTACTGCAGACGCTCTTTTCCCCAATATTGGACATGCGCACTTACAGTAGATGTGATATTTTACTGGCATCATCATGATCAAGCAGCCATAAATCACGGAAACGCTGAAATCCAAAAGTGAAATATTGTTTTGAGAAGCCGGTTTTGAGAGGCTTTACTTTTTATTTCAATATGGAATATAGCAAGACTACTTTAAAATAATGCGTGCAAAGCATTTTTTTCACATACTTTAAGATAAATGGCTTCAAATTCAATTGTAATTGTTTTATGTGTGAAAACCCTATACCAGAAAGCATCATTTGTATGGGTGTGCAGTTTTTTTATCATCAGCAAAGTTACATTTTTAAAGTGAAGCTTGGAATCTGCTGAGTCATTCATAGATCTTGACCGGGCATGCGTTTAAGTATGATAAGCCTTTACGGTATGTCAGGCAGCTTTGTTTTTGGTTTTTGGGTTGTGTTTTCGACTATCATGTTTCTGTGTTGTCCTGTGGAATAAGTTTTGCCCTGGTTTATCAATTCGGTTATCTCCATTTACCCTGATTTTTTGGAAAGGATCCAGGAAATTGCCTCCTTTGAAAAGAACATGCAATTACATTGTCGGAAATGTCCTGATTTCATTATCTGATCATAGACCAGCGGTTCAGTTGGCCTTACGGTGACAGTATCCTCATTGCTTCGTCTCAACTGACATTGGTGACCTTTTTTTCTTGTACAATTAATTTACAATCTGTCTATGATAACTTGATTTCCAAAGTCAAGGTTTCCTTTCTGAGGTTAGGATGGGGGGGGGGGGGCAGGGGGGCTTTAGACGGGCAAACTTTGTACGTTCAATAATATTATTGATGTCACTCCATGAGTTGCTATCAGCAGTTCTTCAGTCCAGGTCAGTTTGTATCCTGTCTTTGCTGGACTAAAAAAATCTGCGAACTTGTACACATTGGCCTCACTAGTGTCCAGATTGCACGGAACACACCAATATTTATACATTTGCATAACGTTTTCATACTAATGCAGAAGCTTACTGAGTTTTATAACGGTATATACCATGGCTTGAACATACCCCCCCCCCCCACCAAATATATTCCCTGCTGTGTTTACAATTTTTGTTCGGATTTTCGCCTTTGCAATCTCATTCAACGCATTTCTGAATATGCACAAAATGTTTCCCGGTCCTGATGAATCGTTTTTTTAACTTGATGCATTCATTAAGTTCCATTTTTTGCTTGCTTTTGTTGAGCATTTTTTTTCTGATATTTTATGTAAACTATTTTCAGTTGAGTATTACTGTGAATGTTAATTAGGATTGTCAGGTGGTCTATGTTAGGTATATCATGACTAAACGTTCATCATATTGCTTTCTATGATAAAAGCATTAAAAACAAGTGTGCTAGTCTTACCGTTGAACATTTTTTCAGGAAAATGTCATCATTATGTAGGTTGATACCAAGCCCCCATACTTAAAATAAATAGTGCAGAGTAGTTATGTGAGAGTGCCATATCAACATGGTTTGGCAGTATATGCACCAGTCGCAATTTATTTCCAGAATCGGGGACTTAAATCCACCAGCATTAAGAAAATACCGCAAATAAATTTTATGTTTGGAATGAGCGGGACACGAACTTGCAATCTCTTGTACCAGTCGCTGAGCTGAAATGGGAAACGCACATATCCACTCAACCAAATCCCATTCTTAAAAAAGAATGGTTCAATGGAGGTAGTTATGTGTGAACGCCATATGTATATG
The DNA here is from genome assembly GCA_964020975.1 of Hermodice carunculata. Lineage (NCBI taxonomy): Eukaryota > Metazoa > Annelida > Polychaeta > Eunicida > Amphinomidae > Hermodice > Hermodice carunculata. The sequence goes on from OZ026617.1 coordinate 98,827,248, forward strand.
TATATGTATGTATATGTATGCATGAATGTGTGCACGTATACGTATTTGTGTACGTACTTATATATGTATCGATGTGTGCATGTATATACGTACATATGAATATATGAATGCACACATGCACGTACGTACAAATGCATATATGTATGTATGTATGTATGACTGTATGTATGTATGTGTGTATACGTATGAAGATAGGTAGGTAGGTAAGTTATTAGGCAGGTAGCTAGGCAGGTGGGTTAAATGGAGGTAGTTATGTGTGAATGTCATTTGCATATGTATGTGTATATGTATATGTACATATATGTATGCACGAATGGTGCACGTATACGAATATTGGTGTACGTACTTATATATGTATCGATGTGTTCATGTATGTACGTATATATAAATATATGCATGCACACATGCACATACATACATATGTATGTATGTATGTATGTATGTATGCGTGTGTGTATGTATGAAGGCAGGTAGGAAGGTGGGTAGGTAGGTAGGTAGGATATTAGGTAGGTAGCTAGGCAAGTGGGTAAATGTGTATGTATTTTCGGCATTTGCGTCGAAACTTTTGGCGTTTTTCCCAGGAAACGTCGCGGGGTTGCCAAGGAATGTTAGGAGCAGGACTTTCTGCAAGGTTTCTTGTGTCCTTTGCGGGACAAACTGCCGAAAGCGCCAGTTCCATGACGTTTTCTTTCTCCTAATGTGGATATGGAAGGCCAACTGGCCCTTTAAAAGAACGTGATTCAAATTTTCGTATGTAAAGCTAGTAATTTTCTGTAGTATTGAAGATCCTGTTCCAAAGACGAGAGGATCTATTTAAACCTTTGTTGACCTTTTCGGCTAATGGTTTAAGTATTTTAGAAATAATCTACTATCCCAAAATCTTTGCTGATTACCTAATTAAGGATCTTACCAAAATCTACTTCTGGGGCAAATTATGACATGTCATAAAGAATGGCATTAAAGCACTGTCCGTCATTTTCTGGATCAAATACTTTAAACAAAATCACACCTCCTGAATCTCAGCAAATCTTCCATCCCTGAGGTGGATGTCCACCCCACCTGGGATTTACACTGATCAGCAATTTGCTATAGAAAACTCATATCACATGTATCATAAATATACTAAGCCAGCACCTAGCTTTATCGCTTACTAGGAGGTTGAAATTCCTGTCTGTTAAAGTGCTAGCAAAACTATTATCTCACTATGGTAAAGCCAATCCTTGAGTATGCCTGTGTCCTCTATGATTAGTGTGGTAAAGGCCGTTAAGACTTTATTGAACCCGTCCAGTTTGATGCTGCCAGACTCTGTACGGGTACTATAAGGCATGCGTCACTTGCTAGCTTATCAACAGAATAGGAGTTGACAAACACTTGTCAACTGACGAAGGTACGTCAAAGTCATTCAGTTCTAAAAAGTGTGCCACTATTGTGCCTTATTGTAAATTGGTGGGCTACCGTGGGGGTGGGGGAATACCAGTATCCTAGTACAGGTGTTAATTTTGCTGCAGTGTTGCATACAAAAGAACAAAAAATATTTTGGCATAATCAAGTCAATCAATAAATGGTCACTATGCAGTGAGAAAAATTATAGAATATTCAGTTCGCAGTTTGAGAAATAAAAGGACAGAGTGTGCCAGTAGGTATCAGAAAACTATTATTGGAAAAGATCTATTGAATCGGAATAGGGAAAGGCTAAAAATACTGATTGCTCCATGATTGGGTTATATTGAACTGTTTGTGACCATGCTTCAAAAAATCATACCAAAAGTGTCAGAAAAAGAGTTTGCATCCACACTTTGCAGCTCTCTCTAGTTTCTTGTTGTACACAGAGGCAGTCATGCACGCAGGCTACTGAGAGGCAGAGCTGCATATCAATATGTATATTTCACAATAGTTTTACAGATAATATAATAATAAACCTGATGGAGTAGTATTGAACTGCTGGTGTCATGCTAAAAAAATCAGAATTGTCCTAAAAGAGTGTGGAGAGAAGGTTTGCATCGAAGTGATGTTGTTGTAATGCTTATAGTTTCTTCTTGCACACCAAATAGAGGCAGCCATGCATGCAGACAATTGACAGGCAGAGCTTCATACCATCTATTTGCAGGCCAGGCTAAATTTCTCCTGAATCTATACCCCAGGTGTGAACTTTCTTACAACAAATTGGGTCCAAATGTAAATAGGTGCATCACTGTTGATAGTAGGTATAGGAGTAAATTGAGTCTGTAGTTTTAACTATGCTTAACTTATGTTGACAAATACAGCCTGTCATTCAGCCAATCTATTTATGGTTATATTGTGTTGAATTTTTTTCTCTGTTGGGGAACCACTTATTCGGTATAAACAGATATTTTGATCTGCCTGATGACCATTATGTGGAAAACAAAATGATTGCCTTATGACACTTTTTCAGCTTGGTCTGCTCACGGAGGAAGAAAACTAAATTCCTCTCTCATGATCCCCTGCAAACAGTAAGTCTTTCTTTCTTACTTTCTCTGTTTGTCTTTATCTCTTTTTTACTGTTGATAGACGTTTTAGGTGATACAGTGGTTTTGACTATGTTTCTATTGAGTTTACAGAGACGATATCATCTGCCATTTCAGCAAACTCTGAAGGGATGAGGGCGGGGGAATATAAATAACTCTCTATCATGTTGTTTACAAAAAATTAATAGTTCTACCAGTCTTACTTACAGTACTTCAAAGGCCAACCCCAGTATAGATAAGATCACTGCCCTTTTACCTAAAGTTTGTTTTGCCTTGGAGGAAGAAAACTAGTTTTTGTCCTCCATGCTCTTTTTAAATTGATCTTCAAAGCATTGTCAATTCCCTTTACTCAGACTTAAATACCCAGTAACTTTATTCAGCAAAAATCAAATATAAAACATAGTGGTCTTGAAATGGTACTTTGAGGTACATCTACTTTTATAAGCATGGAGTCTGAGGTAACATTTTTGAACTGAACATGCTGCTTACTGTCACCTATCGAGTAAGTTTCTTTTTTAACTGTTCTGATTTTAATGTTTTGTTTCAATAAGAATCATCTGGCCAGATCAATAAATTTATGTTAAAGAAAGGTAAACTGTCCACCCAAAAAACTTTACCCTGACAAACTTCCCCTCTATAATTGTATAACATCTCCTGATATATGCAACTTCCGAAACCTTCTTGAAAAACATTCCATTTTTTATTGCACCCTACATCAGAAATTCCTGTCTACGTCATCTCTATCTTTTGGTTTTTATTTTGGCCCACACCTTGATCTCCTCAGAGTGAATCGACCTGTCTGTATGTATGCTTTCGAACCTGTGAACCTAGGACTCCAATATACACCAACTTCAAACATCAGAAGTGTTGAACTTTTATTTTTACACAACGAGAAGTACAGAACACACCATATGTCACATGCACAATCTAAACCAGAGCTTTAAATTCGCAGTTTGGTTACAAATGGTGCCACTTGCAGGATTTTGAAAAAAAGGAGATATTTAATAGACTTTATATTACACTGAATCAAAGGACGAGACGGAAACTTCAAACAGAGATGGCAAGGTAGGTAGTCTTGCAATGACCACTTTGGTGATTGTTTGTCACTGCGTGCATTTGAATATATTGTATAGTGGATTAGCTGACTTTGTATAATGGAGAACCAGATTCTGGACCAAAATGTTCCCCAACCTGTACCTCAACCTTCACAAGTCCCAGTTATTCCTCGCATGCCAGATTTTTCCCAAATATTTACAGAAAATTTAAGAGATCTGCAGTTCGAACAAGTGCTATCATTTTCTGGCCAAAACAGTCGTGATCTTAGAATATGCATATGTGACATGACTGAAATCGGGTTGACAGTGGGCAATTCAGATGAGAATTTGGCACTTCAAACACTTAAGGGCCCAGCTGTGGAATATTTTTCTCACTTAATAAGGCAGAACTCACAAATTACATGGGCAGCTGTTTTAATTGTACTGAAAACAATCTTCTCAGACTACACAGACCAACAGTATGCATTGTAAAACTAAAAGCGCATAAAACAGAAAGCAAACGAAAGTGTGCAAAATTTCGCTGAGCCAATTATAGACTTGGCTGAAGAGGCATTTGCTACAGTAGACTTCTCACCAGAACTGATACAACAGCAGTTACGTGATATATTCTTGGACGGTATCCAAGATGACCATGTTGCAAGGAAAATAATTGGAAACAGGCCCGAAATGCATGATGCCGCTCTTAACATTGCTGTGCAGGAGCAATTAACACAGCGTACATTTAACCTGCGCAGAAAGGAGGAAATCCCAATGGAGGTAGACGAAGTAAGCACTAAGGCTCAGCAAGCTCCAAAAGAGGAATTAAAATCCATCTTGACTGAAGTCTTACAAATTCAGAGGAATCAACCTGCAAAACCCCAGGGAAAGCCACAGCACACCATAAATAAAAACCAGCCCCAGAATAAGAAGGGCAGTTGCAACGGAAAACCTTATGCCTTTACGGCTGAAGGCACAGTAATCTGTGCCCAGTGTTCAAAAGTTGGTCACAGCTGTAAACAATGCAGACATAGGAAGCACGAAATGAGAAATAATGAGACTACAACTACCCAGGGAAACTAGAAAGCCCGGGACAGAGTGGAATCACTGTCCCAGGTTGCAATATTGATGGCCAGTGAAATGATTCCAAGACACACCCCAGTAGAGCAAATTAACATAGTAAATTAATCATCTGGGCTATAGTTGATTTGGGGGCAGACATTTCCATTATGTCAGAACACTTTTTCAAGAAATTGCCGTCATCAGGTTCAATCACATTATACCCTAGCAGAATAACAAACCTTACAGGTGCTAGTGGAGACTGACTATCAACACCTGGAACTGCCAAAATTGATTTTGCAACTGACAAAATAAAAGTTGCCGGAAAATTTGAAATTGTGTCTGGAATTTAAAGAGATGTACTTTTAGGCAGTGACTTTCTGTCAAAAGTCCAGGCTACGCTTGATTATGAAAGTTGTGCCCTGCATATTGGAAGTGATGTTATTCTGTTAAAGAGAAAATCTGATCTGAATTGGCCATGCTTCTTGATCGAGACAGATCAAAAAGTGTAAATAGCACCCCATACTGAACACCTTGTCAAAATATCACTGATTGGTTCACCAGATGGTGGCACTTATTGTGTGTCTTGCATTGACAACACACCAGCCTTTTCAGAGTACCCAGGGACAATGATAGCTGAGTATTTGATTGCAGTATTTAGGGATCATAAACCAAAATTAAGGGTTATAATTGCTGGTGAATTCCCAATCAAGTTGCCAAGCAAAAGTATAATTGCCTTGATGACAAAATTGAAGAAAATGAAATTCAAACTGTTGACTTACCTGTTGAGCCAGTGGTAACCTTAACCACCAAAAACGAATCTGAACCTGTCAAAATTAGTTGTAAATTGGACCATGTTCCTCACCCTCAAAAGGAAGCCTTACAAAGGGTTATAGTTCAATACCCCCATGTGTTTGCCATAAAAGAGACCAACATTGGCCGTACACATAACAACTGTTAAAATAGATACCGGTGAAAACAGCCCTGTTAAATTGAGACCCTTCAATCAACTGCCCGAGTTAGAAAGACAATTAGATGAATTATTAGAAGCTGACATTGTTAGACCCTTTTGCAGTGCCTATGCTGCACCATTAATACTTGTTCCTAAAAAATATGGTACATCAAGACTAGTTATAGACTATAGAAAACTTAATGAAACAGTGGTCAAAAACTCCTACCCCTTGCCTAACATAGAGGACATACTGAGTCAGTTGGGTGCATGCCATTTCTATTCAAAATTAGATATGAAAAACGGCTTTCTTTAGCTGCCTTTAGCAGAGGAAGACAAACAAAAAACAGCATTCATAACACATCGTGGTCTATTTGAATATCAGACGTGTTCTATGGGTTTAACAACAGCGCCCTCTAACTTTCAAGCTACCATGGACATATTGCTGAAAGGGTTAATAGGCCGCTGCTGCTATGTATTTGTTGATGATGTAATTATGTATTCAAAGAATTTTACAGATCATTTGACACACACTGAGCAAGTGTTTGCGTGTTTGCAGCAGGCCAACATGAAACTCAAACCATCGAAGTTTGAGTTCTTGCAATCCAGATTGCTGTATTTGGGACATGTAATTACCCCTAATAATACATTCCCTGACCCAGACCGAGTGAAAGTCATGAAAGAAATGATGGCACCTACAACAGTTAGAGGTGTCCGCGCCTTTCTTGGTATGACTGGTTTTTACCGCAAACACATTGACCACTAGACTGATATAGCCCAACCACTGACCCAACTTACAAGGAAAAATGCTCACTACACCTGGAGTGAACCAGAGCAAAATGCTTTTGAGCACCTTCGCACAAAACTGACAGAGGCACCCATACTTGCCTACCCTGACCTCAGTTTGCCATTTGACGTATTTTGTGACTCAAGAAATTACACCATTGGAGCCTGTCTTACACAGTGTTTTCCATAAGGGGAGCGTGTAATTTATTATGTGTCTCACCAATTAAATTAAGGTCAACAAAAATGGCCCATAATTGAAAAGGAGGCATCCGCCATAGTTTATGCGATAGGAAAATTGCACCACTACGTGTATGGTGCTAAATTTGTCGTATGGACTGACCGTAAACCACTTTGCAGTCTCTTCACTGCTGAAATGAAGAATGTACGTGTACAACGTTGGGCCATACTTTTGTCGCAATATGGCTGTGAAATTTTAAAAAAAGTGTCCACAATGTAAAGGCCAGCATGCTCTCGTGTATGAAAACAAAAGCTGATGTGAACAAAACTGAGCTTGAAATTGATGTAATTGACCCAGATTATTCAATCACTGTGGTCAATTTGGATATAATTGATTCAGGTGAGCCACAAATGAATGAAACCCCTCTTGATGAAGAGAAAAGTGATGAAATCAACACTCCCAACTTGCTTGATCAACTGTAAGAATTATCACCTGAAATCAACATTAGAGATTTGCAAAGAAAAGTCAAAAATATTTCTCCAGTTATTGAAGCCCTTGATGAAGATAGCAAAAATGGTAAGTACTCCAAAGAATATGTGTTGGATAATGCAACATTATATCACATAGCTAACCCAGTCAGGCTTGTCCCAGAGCCTTGACTTCAAGTAGTTTTACCATCTACTCCAACACAAGTAGTTTTACAAACATATCACGAAAAACTTGGACACTATGGTATGGACAAAACCTACTCACAGATTAGATCTAGGTATTGTTTGCCATCTATGTTTAGAGATGTAGCCAAACATGTAAGTTCATGTGTAGAATGCAACTCAAGAAATTTGAGGAAAAGTAAAGTGGAGGTACAGGTAATGCCAATTCCTGAATATTCGTTCAAGATGATTGGAATAGATAAATGCGGTCCATACCCTGAGAGCTTCATTGGGAATCGTTACATGATTACTATTGTTGACTGGTTTTCTTCATGGCTAGAATGTTTTCCCACAAAATATCACTCAGCTGAAACAGTGGCTCGAGTTATTTTAGAAGAAATCATTCCTCGCAATGGAGTAATGAGCACATTGACTAGTGACCGTGATACAGAGTACTTAAATGAAATAGTTGGCATGTTGTCAGCTGAACTAAATATTCCTAGGAAAACTACAAGAGTATTTTACCCAGCATCAAATGGAAAGTGCAAGAGAAGCCATGAACCAATTAATGGCATTATCTCTAAAGCGTTAGACAACCAAGATCAGCGGAAACGGGATGACTTTATACCAGCCGCACTTTTGGCATACAGAGTTTCTGTCTCTGACAGTAACAAAATGAGCCCCTTTTCCTGATCTATGGTCATGATTAATTACTGCCCATGCACACACTTTTGTGTCCTAAATTGCATTACATGGGTGATGCATATGTACCCACGATGCTGTGTAGATTGCATAAAGCTTTTGTCATAGTTAAAGAAAACATGCCTGAGGCTAGACAAAAGAATCAAAGACATTCAATCAAAGGGCACAAAAATGTGATTATGAAGTAGGTAATCCTGTGTACTATTTGGATAAAGCCACACGCCCAGGGCACTCCACTAAGTTTACTCTACCGTGGAAACCATACTATAGAATCGTAGAGAAATTAACTCCAGTGTCATTCAAGATAAGACACCAACCAAGTGGAATGTTAGCTATCTAGTAATTTTCTTGATTATGCATTCGCATAATGAGATGCATAATAAGACGGCAAATTCTTTTCAAATTTGATAAGTAAAATGCCGTAAAAATGAGCACATGCAGCGAGAAGACGGCAACAACAAAAAGTTCATGAACATCTGGACTGATCATTTTATTTGTTTATGCTGGCTCAGCATTTACTGGACATTATCTTATTTTTAGTACATGATTATTAACAATGGACACTGATAAACTATAAGATTATACAGATGCACTTGATGAATGGACATTTAATAACAGCCCATTATTGGTCCTAATGCGCCTTTCTGGGTGATGGGCATCTGTAATCTATCGAGCAATTTTCCTTCTTAATTGTTCTGATTTGAATGTTTTGTTTCAATACGAATCAGGTTTGCTATCTGCATAGGGATTGGTATATAGGCATCACATGGATGACCCCTATTTTGCAACCTGTATGGATTTCAAGTTAAACTTCAGTCAAGAACCACCTGATTAAGAATGAATATGCATGGAATTAGCAGAGTTTTACAAAAATTTCCTATGTGAATGACTATGTCTGTATGTTCACACAAAGATATTGTTTTTATCTTTCTTTTTATTACTCTCTCTTTTTTCCCACTTTGTTTGCATCACATTAAAATAAAAAAATCGTGCCAGCCAGAAACTTCATATTTGGCATGACTAATGCACTTATAGTATCATTTTCCATGCTTTTCAGAATAGCCAAAAGGCTCAAAATTATGTCACTTAGGGCCTTCTGAAAATTTCAATAACTTCTGGCTTCTTTATTTTGCAACATAGAGGCCCATATGTTAGTTCTATTGGTATATTTGTCGTGGCTGCGCATCCATTGAACACCTTGTAATGGTTGTAGACTTTAAATGTAGTCTGATCATGGACGATTCAAACTTTGAGAGTTGAACATATTTAAAACTTCCATAAATAGAGGAGCCATTCCCAGTTCAATAGATGGGTTTGTGTTATAGACAACTCCTATGGCATGCAAACAAATGGTGGCGAATTATTCATTTATGAATACTTCATTGAACGTCTCATAGAGGCTCATATGTTGGTTCTATTGTTACATTTGATCAGGCTGCGCATCCATTGGGCACCTTATCACAGTTGTAGAATTTAAATATAGTATCATTATGGACATTTCACACTTTGACAGTTGAACATCTTCAAAACCACTATAAATAGAGAAGCCATTCCCAGTTCAATGGGTTTGTGTTACAGGCAACTCCTATGGCATGCAAACGAAACTTTTATGCTAAATGCACTGAAATTCTCCACAAGACGCATCCCCTTACACCACATGTACAAGCTGGTTCCTGTTATCTGCCTGCTGGTATGCTACCCGTTTGCACGTAGAATGAATTAGATCAGACTGTCAGAGCCTGTCTCCCTGACAACTTACTCCATATTACAATTAACTGTCTCCTTTGAAAAGCCTATAAGAGGACCACACCAGATAGGCCCAAAAGGGGTCTTTTGAGATGTATGTCCTCTGTAGAGTTGGCAGTGTATTAGGAGTGTCACACTTTGTGCTCCCCAATTGTGGTCTTTTGAGAGAAGTGGCCCCTGATGAAAGGGTTCCTACAAGCTGGGCAGCACTTTATATGTCTATATATGTATCTTGTTTTAGTGCAGGTATAAACATTGGACGTCAATGCCTGGAGCTATGTTAGCCTGACCTTAATCCCAAAATACCACTGGATCTCTGGATTGAGGTGTAAAGAGCTAATCGCCTATCCCAAATACTATCATTAAATCATAACAGGTTGCTGTTCACAGTGACCTTTTGGACAACTTTGTGGATTCTAACCACAGAAATGGAGTGTGAGTTAATTAATGTGTGATTCATGTCATCTTAATGACTGCTCCTGGCTGCTGTGGGAAACAAGTACTACGAGACCTGTTCTTCACAGGTACTTATCAACGCTTCAGGTCCCCCATCACATTACATTACCTGTCACCATGGTGCCTGTGTCGTCTCTGATGCCAGTCAGCCAGATTAGCACACCTAAATCATGTGTATCCTCACATCTACCATAGATACAAACATGTTGTTTACATTTGAAATAGTCCTTCCTTAGAAAAAAAGTAATCACTGTGAAGAGCACATGATTATGAGGGCCGTAGTGCTATATTTTTCAATTTAGATGACCATACACCGAGAAACAATATGCTTTATGTGACCATGTTTTGCTTGTCCTAAGGGTGGTCTTTCAAAGAAAGGAATACTGTATTGATAAACAGTGGTACCTGCTGTATTTGGCTTCTCCTTCAACCCAGAAAAAGTGACCATACAACAGGTGGCCTGTGCAAAGAACCAGGCTTCTTCGTCCATCCACTGTGACCACAATATGACAGTGCACAGCAGTGACCACATGCAACAGGTGTACCAGTGTATTTGATACTGTGCAATGCATCTTAGGATCACATTACAAGTTCTTATATTACAAAGGGGGGGGGGTAAGGGAATGGGTCCCATTGGTACAAGAAATAGTTTTGCTCTGATATAGCGTACAGAAAATAAGATTGTTCCAAAATAATTACCAGTTACAAAGTAAAACAAAAAGATGGCTTTAAGTATGCTGGTATAGAAAATAACATTCCCCAGTCTGCCAGTAGGGAAATATCCCTCCACTGTGCTCTAGAAAGACTTATGTTCCCAAGAAACCGTTTACCTCCAAATGTACACACGAACAACAAACAGACATATATGCAAGTCATTAGGATTTGAAAATTAAACTGTTTCATATTTGACATGTGACTTAATTGGGATAAATATATAATTTGATCTACTGTGATTATGAATAGTGATTAGCACTATAGAATAGCTACCAGTAACATATTATTTGGAAAGTAAAGGGACCGTTATTGCCACCAATACATACAAACTTTCCACACACAAACAGATTTGCTTTAAGGCATATCTCTGTCACATTTTATGAAGCCAACTTCTTGAGTGGCTACCATGGACCGAATGTGATGAAACAGCAACTTAACATGCATACACACTGGATTGCACTACAATCTTAATCACAGGAGATGATTAGCTGGTTGGGATATGTGAGAGTCTCAAAGACCTTCCATAATGCAAACATTATAAGAAATATTTGTGTATCATATGTGCCAGGATGTGATCCGATGCTGAACAGATTGTCTAATAGCACATAATCATTGTGATTCTGTGCTACATGCACATGTAAACGATTATGTGGACATGTGTTTATTGAAATGTGAAAGCAGCAAAGCCTTAATTTCTTATTGCCAGGTAGAATGATACTTTTCTTTACATATGCATATGTACATACAGAATACACATTTATATTCTGGTGTATGCAACATACAAGCATATTTACTCCTGTTTTTAAAAAAACCAGAAAGAATTAAAAGGAACAACGCTACTATTGGCATAACATTTGGGGACAATGTGGAGGGTAAGTTTCGGGATTGTGTCTAGTTTGTGATACCATTTGATTTAACCGCAATTGTTTAGATAGTGTGATGGTCTTGAAAAGGACTAAGGTGTTTGCTTGAAGGCATATCTGGGTGGTCTAGCAGAGACTGCCCTCCACGTTTCTGCAGGCAGAATTTATTCTCCTGTGTGTACTAGGAACATCAATGCCAGATACAGTAATCACCAAATTCTGAACTTTATCGCATGTCCAGGGCAATCTTTAGCACTGCACTCGTTTAAAGACGTTCGGTACACCGCGATATGCGCAACCATTTATGGTCCAATGCCTCTATACAGTTAGAGCTGGTATTTGTCGATACCTGCACTAGCTGCTGTTCGCTTTCCTATTTTGCACAGTTCCGTTTGAGAAATATGGATTGTTTACGAAGAGTAAAAAGGAAAAAGAATGGGCGGTTTGTTAACAAATGCCAAAGCAAAGGACTAAATGCTTCAAAACGAGGCAGAATACGTCGAAACACGGCAGTGGTAGACCAAAACGCATGTACACAATCAGCGACCGCTGACCAAGCCACCATGGAAAGTGCCACGCCCACCCCCCAAATGCCACATGCACATGTAAACACTGACAGTTATAACTGGGACGAAGGTCGTAGAATAGTGGAACTAAGTGTACTAGCCGATAATCATGTGTGCGAGAAATGTAAAAAAAAAACAAAAAAAACATGGTCCCTAAAAAATACAGAAGCAGAAAAACGATATGGCTTGGCCCGTGTACTTGACATTTCTTGTGAATATGGTACGATAAACGCTGTCCCAACTGGGAGGGGGGGGGACCACAGTAATACCCCAGCGTCAAAAGGTGGCACAGGCATATTTGATAATGTGCTGCCTGTGTTACCATTCGACAATGTATTAAGGCAACTATAATTTTGATATTCTTATTTTTACCTCTTTTTCCACATTGCTGTATTGCACTATGGAGAGAATCTTAAAATGTTTGCCTCTTCTCAGTAAAACTATGAAAGTATATATTATGACTGGAATATAAAATTAATGACGTACTGCCGTTTATTTAACCTAAATACATGTATATTGATATGGTATCGAAGTTAGACAATGAATGGATACCTTGTACCTATGAACTTCAAACAAATTAAGTCAACATGCATGAATTCTTTGTAGAATTGCGGAAAAAATAGCACCGTATGATATCTTTTTTGTTAATCAATGAAATCAGTGCATATTTCGGAAACCCCCTACAATTTTCAGGGATTTGCAAATATTTTTTCTATTTCAAACTTAAAAAATAATGTGAGCATTTACACATTTTTGCAAGACGAGATGAATTTAAAGTCACATTCCAGCATGTTTTGTCTACATATTTGTTATTAAAAGGCTTTATTGCATTGCATACACTCATGTTGAGTTATTTTATGCATATTTTTGCATCCTTAATTTATTTTTTTGCTTTTACCCACATATATAATGTTTGCTATCAAATTTCTGTAGTCCATATATGTAGCGCCACCTAGCGACAAAAGCAGCACCGTGACATGGCAATTTTTTGTTTGCATTTTGTTTCAAATGCCAATATCTTGGTTCACGCCAAAAACCAGAGATTTCTAAATTCTTTTGACCAGTGTACTGAACGTCTTTAAGCATGAACTAGTGTTCCTTGACCGCATTGCATACAATGAAGCCCCCAATGCCATAAAATACTGTTACGATGCCCACCTTCAGAATATTCTAGATTTGGAGTCGAACTCAACAAAGAATGACAACGATGAGATGACTTTAACAATAACAATATATTAACAATCAACAATCAAGAGACAGTAGGTCAATGAAATTCTACGCTGAGCTAGGCTGATACCCCAATAATTAACAGACTGCAGATAAATTCTAATCCCGGGTGAGAGATTCTCCACACCGTCCCACAGTTCCAAGCCTTATGGTAGGTGCCAAACAGTCCAAATCCCACAGCGGCACAGTTTCCTTCCAATGTGGTACACAGAACATGGTGCTGGTCCAAATCCCACAGAGGTACAGTTTGGTTCCAATGTGGTACAATTAAACACCAAACATATCAGTCCACTCAAAGGCACTGTCCACACTCCACAGGTACAATGTATAAATGGGTATATCCTTGACAGTAGCAATGGCTCACAGGCCCACGGCTCACAGCCCTACTGGCTTGAAGTCATACAGTTTCTGTCAGATCTCAGAATTTTCCTCCCCCAGTCATGAAAGGAGCTGCTTTATATATCCAGGCTGAGAACTCTCACCATTATTCTACAATTTTCTAATTAATCACACATCATACTTCTTTGTGATATTTCTAGACCACATCAGAACTTTCCCCTTTTGTTTACATCTGTGCCTGTATGTAGGTCACCACTTCAGTTTTAATTGTTCACTTTGACAAAGCAGGCCAACTGAGTGACCTGGTACACCCTCAAAGAATAGACTGACCTCTCCAAATAAAAAAAAACCACAACTATAACAATTGCCAACTCTCTCGGAATACCTGGGAGAGTCCCAGAAGTTAATGCTGAAAATTCTTGAAAAAATGCAGATTTTTGATAACTTTTAGCCACCTCCGCAAATTTCATCAAAATTTTCCTTCTATGTGTTTCATCTTAATTTATGAATCTTCCTGAATTTTATGTTCCATCTTCTGGATTTTAAGTTTGGCAGGCTAGCAACATTGTGATTATGATTTCTCCCACATTTTGTGATGTATAGTTATATAAATGTTATGTTTCCATGCCACAAGAAAAAGAGAAATGGCCTACATGCAAGTACCAGCATGAACAGGGTAATATAAGTCACAGTCCCACTGGATTGAAGTCACAGAGCTTCTGTCAGATCTCAGAATTCTCCTCTTCTGGTCATGAAGGGAGCTGCTTTACATACCCATGCTGAGAGCTCTCACCAGTATTCCAGAGTTTTCCAATATGCCACATATCTCAATTCTCTGAGACCTTTCTAGACCACATCAGGGCTTTCCCTTTGTTTACATGTTTGCCTGTATGTAGGTCACTACTTCCTTGTTTACAAGCTTTGTGATAGTCACCCCCAAAAAAGCAGGTCAACTTAATGAATACAGTGACCTCTCCAAATCAAAACAAACAGCCTTACCCACATTCATAACAGATACATCGCATTTATCATACTCTATGTTATACCAATGGAAGCGTTCTCTCTCTCTTTTTTGCAGCAGTATATGTACAATCAAGACTTGATTTCTGAACTTCTGTGAGTTATTTTCATAAAGGCCATGTCAGTTATCATTGAAAGACCACATACGTACACAAGGATTTGATACTGCACTGATTTGTACACCTTTCATGTTGACTTCCTCCAGCAGAAAGGAAGATTCGTCATGTACCTAATTTTTGTGCCTAAAAATATCAAGTGATATTAATGATACTCGCATGGGATGCTGGAAGAAGCGTCAGATTGGCTTAGTTGTGGTGATTTTTTGATAATTAAGTGTTGTAATTCAAAATAATATTTTTGAATTTTCGGTTTCGACAGTCTTGAAAGAGTATCCTACCTCCGCAGTATGATAAATTTAGTTTTACTGTCTTCATTACATAGAAATTTAAGATCCAAAATAATGTTCCAAATTAAAAAAAAAAAAAAAAAAAAAAACAACAAGAACAATAACATGGTCTTCACGTATACATTTAATTGAAAAATATGAGTTGCATGATATTCGCAAGGTTTTTTCAGTATCCTTTCCATTTACTTTAGATTAGTGCGTTATATATGATGAGATAACTTCACAGAGTACATACCAACAGTAATCACCGCAAGTCCATGGAATCCTACCACTGCAGTAGTACTAGCAATAACAAGAAGTAGATTGATAAACTGCCGGCTTTTGAATGAAGATGCAAGACCGACGGCTTCATCCACCTCCATGACTGAAACTTATTTACAAGCCGTCAAAAGGTGTACTGTACACTCATTGTTCCATTTTCGAGTGAAGGAATTATCACGGCCAAAGATCAGCAAACCTAGATTTGCGTGTGACCCAAACACATTGCCTCCGTGCATGTTATTTTCCTTTCCTTTATCGCGTTCCATTGTCCCTTATAGATAATGTTTATAAGTACCTATTACACGTATGAAATCAGGAGATGCAAACATTGACACTGAGCACACACATATGGCAATGGGCTTGGCATTGCAAGTCAGCTGTGCACTTACCGCATAAAGCATGCAAATTGATTATAACATTTTCTATGGAACCGCGGACTTGGACGTAAGTCACTCTGCGCACACACAACACTCTAAGGTATCTACATACAATTAGCATAGAGACATGTTGGTCCCAAACTCCGTATGAACATGTACAACCACACTGGTCCATGTGGAACAGAGTCAGTGGGGTGCACCAGAATATTTGTGGTTCAGTTTCATCTATCCACAGAAAGCACCTGTCGCCGTATGAAAGTACTTTTCACAGCACCAATCGATGTAAGGACCGGTTCCACTGGATGATTATCGTGTAACCAGCTTTGTAATAGTGTTTGTAATTGTCACTTCCATATACAGTGGAATCTCCCTTAAGATCAGTCAAGGGCCAGAGAAAACTGGTTGTCTTTATATACGTATATTTTATTAATCAGAATGAGATCGTAAAGTGGTTTTAATATAGAAGCGGCCTTTCAACAGAGGTGATCTTAATTGGGGATTCTATGTCTTTCAACGTAATATATAACTGCTGGTCACAGTAACTGGATTTATATTTCTCATAGTGTGAACCAAAACTTTGGTGCGATCATAGTTTATCCCGTCCGCCACGGTCCCCAACAAATTTCTTCTAAATATAGCTGCCCGTGTTTAGGTTATCTGCATTCGAGTATTTAGATAAAACAAACACAAAAAAGCAATTAACATTTATCAACCTCTGACATTATATTTTCAAACCTGCTCTCCTGAGCGTGACCTCACACTTCATAGCGAAGTTAGCTTATTTCTTTAACCATATCTTTGTGGATTTTTCTTTGACAATTTTGCTTTCAGCTGACTTGTCAAGTCAGCTGAATTAACAGGGTGGTCCGTCGTCTGTCCATCTCTCCGCAATTCACATTTTCGACCTTTTCTCATAAACCGTCAGCTAGATTCACTTCAAATTGGGCGGCGATCTACCTGGCGTGGGTTTCTACTAAATTTATTTAAATGGTCATCCTCCAGTGAAGTGTATATTTTTTATGATTTTTAGTTCAGTTTTTTCAAAAATCTTTAAAAATCTTCTCCAATGCTGCCTGGCCAATTGCTTCGAAATAGAACAGGAACACTTCTGAGGACCCCAGACCTTAGTTACCAAGTGGTGCTGCTTTTTTTTCTATTTTTTAATGAATTTTTGTGCGTTTTCACTATTTTCGACTTGGAATGGTAGCTTGTGGAATTCTCACTAGATGGTGATACACTGGATCCCTGGTTTTTGATGAATTTTTCGATTCTGGTACCTCTTGGTAAATGCATGCATTCCTGTTGATTAATATGTAAGACCATGGAGATTGCAGCGGTAATTCCCATTTTTGAGGTCTACAAAACCGTCAAACAGATCCACTTAGAACATGGGGATGATGTGGACTATATTAGGTGGCGCTCTACCAAATTTGTCCAAATGGTCATGTTCCAATGACTTAGATTTTTGATGATTACATTGTTTTTGGGAAACTTAAAAAATCTTCTCCAAAACCACTTTGCTCATATCTTTGAAATCGCATAGTGATACTTCTGGGGATCCCTTGATCTTACATGTAAGTTGTTCAACAGGTTGCGCTGTACTGGTTTTTTTTTTTTTTCATTTCTAAAAGATCCTATTGATTGATCATGCATGTACAAATTTGATACATGGGTGACTCATGGGTTGTTCTCACCAAACGGAGCGCTTTAAAAAAATTGGATGCGGAAATAATACGTTTCTTCAAATTCTTATTTTAAAAACTCACTGCATCTTTAATCGTCGCTTTCCGTTCATTTCCGACACCGACAAGGCGCGAAATGCTAGTGACGTCACAAACGCAACACCGCTGTCTGACAGGGAAGACCACGCCAGCGAGCCATGGCTGTCAATTGTCACTTGGTTTAAAAATATTCTATTCACCCTTTATCAAGAGGATTTAAATGCATATAGAAATGTTCATTTTGGTTCTTGTTCCTGCCCAGAATCGGTCGGTGTGTTGCTGTTAATTGTAGCAATACAAGTTCTACAGCTTGTTTACATTCTTCCAAAGACGTGGAATTACGAGAGCGTGGGCCCGCACAGTCAAGATTTATAGAGACAAGTGGCAAGGCCCTGGGAACCGATCTAACCCATGTAGCGAACACTTTGTGCAAAGTGACTTTGATTTGTCAAATATGACGATGTTAGGATAGGTTTGGCAAGGAAAAGCTTCTGCTGTTGCCAAATAGGTCCCATCGCTGGCCAATGGAAAGATTCATTAAACTGGCCAAATTAGGCATTATTCATAAAACCACGAACAGTGATTTTTTACAGTACTTACAAATTAATCTTCAGTGTGATTCTGATTTCAAAGCTTGCATAACAGCAAAATATAGGTCTGCGACTGTTACAATGTTTCACATAATTATCAATCGAATGTCACAGTGACAACGCCGGTCTAGGATGTTGTTACCAAGTAAAATTTTGACAAAAAAACTTCAGTGTGTTGAACCATTTTGATTCAATTGATGGATAAATGGGTGGAAAGCATGGACAAACAAGGACCGATCTTGTTTTTAAACCCAGGTTCAGGGTTAGTGGTATAGCTACCGCATTCACGCCTCATCTACGCAGTTGCCAAGACCAGTGGGCGGCTGTTTGTTTCAAATGCCAATATCTTTGTTCACACCAAAAACCAGAGATTTCTAAATTCTTTTGACCAGTGTACCGAACGTCTTTAATTGCAGCGCAGCGTGTCAGGCAGAGGGCGTCCAGTGGTGTCGGCAGCCGGAGGGAGACGGTCAGCTTTGTCTCGCTTGAGTGGCCAGTGACTAGCCATGCATTCATTTGAAGACCACTTTGCCTTCAGCCTTATCGCGATGATAATGGGATTAGAACTGACTAGGACTCAATTGCTGCTAGTGCTACTGTTGAAACCGGCACGGCGACAGTGTCGACCAGTTAAAAAAAAACAGTAGGACCTACTTAATAACACCATGTAGTTGGGATAATATTATACAGTTAACTTCAAGGAGGGGAAAATGTATCGCACTTCTGGGTGGGACCGCGGGATTAGGGACATGCACCAGGGACTTGTGCAAGTCTACAATGTATACGGAAACGTATATTACTGCCCTGCAAGGCTCGTGAGGTTACTGCCAGGTAGGAGTTACACTGATGTTGAAAGCTATATTCATAAATGCAAACTTATATTCAATCATCCATAGACCACATATATATTAGAAGGGAAAATTAACTTTTTGTTTAGACTTTTATAGGCCGTAGCTGTTTCCGTGAATACTAGATTTTGAAACACTAAAACAACTGGCCTATTATGACGCAAATTCCAATTTATTGCATTCATGCTTGTTCTTGTTAAATGGAATCGTGTAAGTTTTGATAGGATATATCTCTTTTGTAACGAATCATCATGGCCCAGACGGCAAGTTGGGATAGTTTGGCTGTAGCACGGCTGCATTCCCTGCAGTACTGGTGACGGTAGGGTTCCTCATATCTGTAAAGCTGAATGATCTTTACCTCTGCTGCTTAATCTTTTCTTATTAATTCTTCTTCATCGTCATCAGATCACGTACATGAAAAAACTCAATTCATACTCTCCGGAATCATTATGATCTGTTGTATCTGCCGTAACTCTTGGCAAACTAAAGGCACTCTGGCTTAGACCACACACACCATGGCCAGCGGGTTGCGTTTGTGACGTTAGTAACACTTCCCACATCGGGCCATGATCGGAAAAAATTCGCGCGCTTTCCTGTCGCATATGTGACGCGCTTTGGAAGCTGAAAAAACACAATTCGAAAATGCAATTTAACACTTTGGTTTTCAGATATCATTTCTAACGACCCTAAAAATCAATTTTTTAATTTATGGTACCCATTCAATTAATAGGACCTTTAATAGCAAAACAAGTTATCTTTCTATATACACCATTTTTTGTTGTCATATGAGTAGACTATTTCTGTTTCTCCTATTGGTCGAGGCACCATCACGTGTCATGCTATAAACACGTAGATGCCCTGCTTTTGTTGTCTCAAAGTCACTGGACCCGGTTCAGACATTGCGTGCAGCCAGTCCACACCTCTTGTAAGATGCAAGCGTGACGTGGCGTGTCATCAGCAACTTTCAGCCAATCACATTCCGGAATTAAATACACGGCTAGGTAAGCGCCCACGTTGATCCAGTGGAAATAAAAACTCGCCCCTTTGGATAATTTGGTAAGGATCAGTCTGCTATGTAGATGTTGAATCTTTGACAATGATAATTGCACAGATGCATATGACAAAACAGTTGTAGTGTTTGTATTTGGCCTACACATGGGTCTACGACCTGTCCACATCAATATACACCTCGGCCTTCGGCCTCAGTGTATATTGGTGAGGACAGGTCGATAGACCCATTATAGACCTCATCCAAAGACTATAATT